>JAUNZO010002008.1:0-549119 GCA_031894775.1 Chloris gayana | reverse complement strand
AGAGGCTGCTGCGTCACCGGCGGGAGAGGACGCTGGTACGGGCAGCGGTGCGGGCACATCGAAGACGGGCGAGGATCAGAAGGAGCAGGTCGTCGTGGAGGCCACTGATGCGGTCCAATCCGTAGCCATCTGCGTCCTGATCGTCACGGCGGCGAGTTCTGCGCGGCGGCGAGAGCGCGACTCCATGGCGCAGCGACTGGAGGTACATTTGGCATTCAGGGAGGTGTGTCTTGTTGACTGGTTGACTAGGCCAATTTGGCTTTAAATTTGCCTCACCCCTTTTCTTTTTTCTGTCTTCATTTCTATCAGTTCAAATGCGTGCAGTAGATGCAGTAGCTGGTTAAAAATTAAAAGAATAACAGACGCACCACCGCTCGTAACGTGTGCATTAGAGATCTAGGAGTCGCTGCTGCAGTTTTGCTCAGCGGGAGATCCTGGGGCGGAATGCGTACCTCTTCCTGCTATTGGCTTAGTGTGCACTGCGAAAGGGAGATGCATAGTTCGTGATCCCGAACTGAGAAATGTAAATTAAGTTGCAATTGTTATTAGCGTCATCTGGATTGTTATTTATTTTGGAGGTGTAAATGAAGTTGCAGGAGAAATAATAAGCGTGCTTACCTTGCCAATTACTTTCGTCACTTGTGCCACGCTAGACTAAATATTATATAACAGAGATGAATATTGAAAACAAATTATAGCAACAAGGAAAGGATCTCTATGGCAGCTAGTAAAAGAATAACACACGACACTTGCATTGGCATACGCATAGGCCCAGTCACCTGTAACATGTTTGTTAATAGGCAACGTATCTTATGAGAACCAGGTTCGTGCGAGAACTATAAAAACTCAAATTTAGGCCACATGATCTTGTTGATATGCTTTCAATGATTTACACGAGCTTAAATGTTAATAATATGTTCTCTGCACCACAGTCAATTATCGTGTACAAAGATAAAACGAAATGAGCAAATTATCAAAATTTCTGCAAGAGACCAACATCCTGAGAAAACAAAATCATTGTTGTGACAAGGGTCAGACCAAGGGTAGCATCTTCTGTATTAACCTAGGATATCTTGAATGCACCTATGACATTCTCAACACAGACGGGATGGGAAGTTGGGAACCCATGGATCAAGCAGTTATTAAATGGGTTAAATAGTTGGAAGGAGATCAGCTTTCTACATTATACACATGATTATTTTTGCCAATATGTACAAATTTACATCTAGACATAATTTGCTAGTAGGATAGGTGCACAGACCTGAGATGGCTATAACATTCGTCACTGCTCTTAAAATTCTCCAGGCATGCCCAACAAATGTGGCTGCCACACTTACACTCAACATGGTTGCAGCCTTCGGATTTCTCAATTGTATACCCACAAGAAGGGCAGTTCTTTACATTTTCCTTCCCTTTGCGCCATTCAAGCAGAGTTGCATCAGGGTCTTCTTTGTATTCTTTGTATGCCTCACAAGACATGAAAGGATGGTACTCAAGATGGCACTTAGTGCAGACCTCCACTGAGCAAGCTCCACAGACAAAAGGTTTGCCTTCTGCATCTGCAACAGCCACTTGGTAAATGGATGTGCAGTCAGGTGTAGGGCAGAAACGATATAAACCTGCGCTGGATGCAACAAAAGCATTCAATGAAGCTCTTATCAGCTCTTCCAGCTGCTCACTTGACAGGAGACACCTCAGATCAACAAGAAGAAAGAGCTTCTTGCAGCCATTTTTCAGGCAGGAAAGAGGGAAGCTGTCTTGTGATTTCATGGCCGATTCACACTGATCCACCAAACAAGTCTTACAAAATATATGTCCACAGGATTCAAGCTTAAAAGGATCCTCCAGCTCACAAAAGCAAATAGGACATGAATTCTCCGATGACTGATGAACAAGACCCTGGTAGTCCATACAGATTATCAGTTCAGAGATCATCCTTTCCACCCTTTGCCTATCTTCCTTGCTCCCTCGAACATAAAGCGTATGGCGCCGTGTATTTAACTGAAGCTCTACAGCAGAAACCTCTTTCTTCAAACCTTCTAAATCAGCTCCAAACTTTTTTATAACTTCCTTCATCAAGTTAGGTGGAAGGTTTCGACCTCGAAGATGAACTACAAGAGGCTTCTTCTCATGAAGCTGTAGGAGTGCATTAACCAATTTTTCCTCCGCAGCAGCCACCTGATCTGGGTGTCCAAAGGCTTTAATGTTCAGACTTTGCCTATCATACCAAATATAGGTACCAGTGTCCTTTTCAACTGATTTCAAAAGTGCCATGCCATCACAGGAGACAAGCAGCTGAACAACACTTGATGTCAGATCAGGATGGTTTATGGTTTTGCCTTTCATCAAAAGTTCGAGAGGTCTTCTCAAATCTGCTATTGTTTTTGTGGCATTTGCAGTGAGCTTAACTCTGAAATTGCCATTCTCATTCTTTTCTAAACTGTATGACACACCTACATGCAGTAGCAACTGATTAAAGATAAGAATACAAGTAAAAAATATTTGTTGGATCCCAGGCAGAAAATATAAATTTACTTTAAGTAGGTTGTTCAGAGCCTCAGAGGTTTACTATTTATGCAACGTTACTACCCTTTTCAATGTAAAGAGATCTCTGAAGATCTGTTAAATTCACAGCAACAGTAGAAACTTATATTGATGGGAGCACTAGTGAATAACTACCTGCAGTTCTAGTGAAATAACTAAACTCACACAATATACCTTGGCTTTCCAGTAACATGAAATGAACTTTTAAAAAATCACATCTATATAGAGCTTCAGAAATAAATGATATTACAATTTTAACCATGTCAAAAAGAAATATCCGAATAAAAATAGCTATTCTGTTGTGTTTTTGTTCAAATTCAATAAAAGATCTATGATATATTTCTTCCGAGAACAAGTAAATATATGAGGAACAATGTAATTAGAAAACAAGCAAACATGGTGAGCTCTTTGATTACTTCCAAGGTCAAATTTTCAATTCTTACCGAAAACAAAAACTAAGCAGAGCAAAGCAGCCAACAATAACATTTTTCCTACAGGGAATTGTGGGAAAAAAGATGGGATTGTGGAATAGAAGAATGGTCAGCTCCTAAATGAAATGCAGGAAAGGTTGAGTTAGAAGAAATGCAAAAACAGATTAGTTTGTACCTAACTCTTATAAACTGAAAACATTAAGACTGATAAACAAGAACAGAAAAGCATTAGAACTGTAAATAAACAGGAACAGAGCAGCGAGGAGAGGAAAGCAGACTATGCCACCACCACCATTAACAATATGAAAAATCATAAGCGAACAAAATTCTTAATAGATAGAGAATATAGCATACCCTTTTGGCTTCGGAAGCTCTCGAGCAGAGAAGCAACTGCCTGGTTAACAACATTGTAAATGCGTACTGGACAGGAAACAGTACTAGAAAATACATTCTGGCACTGTATTATCTGCCAAGGAAGACAACAAGGAAGTGCTCTTCCTTGAAGATGGTCCAGTGCACTTGCAGCCTCTCGATGAAGACCTCCATCAAAAGTTATTGCTGCTCTCATCAGTGAATCTTTCTCTTCTGGTGGGAATACTTCCACGCGAAAATTTTGACCAGGAAAATTCCGGTTTGGCATGAACAGAGATATCTCTCTCCTAAGTGCTTCTTCACATTCAGAAAAAGAGGGGCTAGCTGCGGGTGCTCCTCTAAGCAAGCGGATGTCAAGGATTCTCCTAGTTGTTGTACAACGAAAAGCATCATACAACTCTGGCTCTGTTACATGCAATGGAACCCCGTGACAAAAACACAGTTCTCATACTTCTTACTAACCTCGCAATTAACATACCTTCCACCAATTCCTAGGGCAAAGCAGTCTTTTACCACGAATTCAGCTTCCCCACTAACACATGTCACGAGTGCAAGTCCTCTGCTAGGCTTACGTGGCCAACATACTTTAGCTCTTACAGCAGGAAATGGAAAGCCTCGACTGTCATAAGAGCGCACAGGAACCACTTTTAGCAACGAACCATGAAACTCCATCCCGTTCAATTTAGAAACAGCATGCTTAGTAATTTCTGGTTTAAGGAATGTAATTTTACCCCACTTTGTTTCATTCCCGATTTTGTGAACATGAGCTATACCAGGAACAAGGGTTTCCACCAAACAAATAAGCTCCTTGTCATCTATATCACGAGGATTTTGATGCATAACCTCCACAGTTAGATCTCTCTTGTCAAGTTCCAAATGCTTGATTTCAGCACCTGAGCCAAATAGTGCAATAGGAGAGCTGCCAGGTCTTCCCGGAAATACACTTCTCTCGAGGCATTCATTCTGCAGCATCTTAGCTTCAAGTTCCAAAGCATCACTAACAAAACTAAAGACATTTTCCATATCATGTTCTTTTGCAAATAACAAAATTTCATTGTTTCTGAAGTCCCTTTCGATAGAAATGCAGTCATCTCTGCAGCCTTCCTTTAGAACTGATACAGTTTTCTGCAAATTTTGGTCAAATTTTCCACAAAATCTTCTTAGCAAGATGTTTCCAATCCCAGCAATCACTTTCATTTGCAATTTATTCTTCTTCAGTTGCTTAATTAAAGACATGGGATGAACTGTACACAAAGCATCATGATCAACAGCAGTTACACATACTAAATATTGATTTGGGACTGACAGAATTTCTGAAAATACTACCCATTCAGGCTTGCTGTCATAAATCAACAATGAGCATGAAGGGTGAAGTTGCACAGGCTGATCTGCTGAAATCACCTGATACCCAAATCTTTCATGTCCAGAAAACATGGCAAGATTACCTCTAAGAGAGAACAGAAGAATTCTCTTTAGCCTAGTATCATACTCGGTAGGCACCTCAGGGTTCCAACGCCAATAACTTGGAACAATAATGTTTAGCTCATGTTTTAAACAATTTTCAAGTTCAGATATAGTTTCCTGGCACCTCCTCAGGGTCTTAGCATTGAAACTATTTTGCCAGCACCACACGTTCTTGTTCTCATTCTCATCCTCCCATTTCTTATAAACAGCAAGCAAAGTGAAGAGGTCTCCGTTAGGGTGACAAAAGGGACTTTCAGACGGTCAGCTTTATATTTCTCCTCATCAGTGCCCACTCTACAAAATATGCTGCTGGAATTTGCCATAACGGCAGCTAGTACGACACCTTCTTTATTCAACCCAAGACTGAAGCAATCAAGCATGATTTTCCCAAGCCTTGGCTCAATTCCCAATTTGACCAGGTGCTGTCCAGTATCAGTAAGCTCAAATCCATTACATTTATATTTTATTGCACCTATTTGTTCCAGAGTGTTCACAGCCATATTGATGGATTCTGGGTCTGGAGCATCAACAAACTCAAAATTTTGTACATCCCTCACACCCAAAGCAAGTATTCTCAGAACAGCAGTACCAAGATGAACTTTCCGAATTTCAGGTTCTTGATGTACTTGCATCATACCAAAGTCAGATTCAGAGTAAAGCCTGTAACACTTCCCTACTCCTGTTCGACCAGCCCGGCCAGCACGTTGATTAGCAGAACTTTGGGAAATCCAATTGACTTTCAATACATTGAGGCCACTACTAGGCACAAATCTGCATTCCTTGGCCAGGCCAGAATCAACAACAAATTTCACTTCTTTTATGGTCAAAGATGTTTCAGCTATATTTGTGCAGAAGATAATCTTTCTCTTACCAGGATAGCTTTTGAAGACTAGACTCTGTTCTACATGGGAAAGTTTTCCATGCATGGGAAGTACAACAGCATTTGGATCGCTTAAACTTTCACACGCTCGTTCTACTTCCAGCTGAGATGTCAAAAAAGCAAGGATAGCCCCCTCTTCTTCATTCTTGTGAATGATACTTACCATTCTTACAACATCAGAAACATAGGAAGCAGTAGCACAAGCAACACGAGAAATGGTTGGCACAGTATTCAAGGAAGCCTCTGCTGATATATCTGGGATATATTTAATTTCAACAGGAAAAGTTCTCCCTTTAACATGAAACGTTTGACAGCCATAAAAGTATTCAGCAAGCCTGTCAGCATCAGCAGTGGCAGACATAATAATAAGTCGTAGATCCAACCTATCAAGTAGCTTTTTCTTTATCAAAGCTAAGAGAAGATCTGTGTTCAAGCTTCTTTCATGAGCTTCATCTACAATGATATACGAAATGCCATCCAGGCTTGTATCACTCATGCAGTGATGCAAAAGACAACTGTCTGTGGTGAATATAATCTTAGAACCCAGATCTTGAGAATTGAGGAAGGTTGAATAGAACAACACAGACTTATCCTCGTAACAGCCTTTTGTTTCTTCATCTACTCTCTGTGTTAAGGATATAGCAGCAATTTTCCGTGGTTGAGTGCAGACAATTGACCCACCAGCAGCAAGACCTGAATCAGCAAGAAACTGAACCAACTGTGTGCTTTTTCCTGAACCTGTTTCACCTATTAAGATCATGACCTACAGTAAACAAGACAAATATGAGCAAGATATTTTGCGCTTCTCATCAGCATGTCACAGTTATACATCAAATAAATTCATGAAGTACATATAGAATAATCATTGTAGGCAACATAACTGCTTACGATGTGGCAAATGGACACTGGAGAGAGGACTATATAATAAAAATTTTAATGCTTTATAAGCTGAAATTGCATTTAGTAAAGCTTCCGATAATAATAATAATAATAATAATAATAATAATAATAATAATAACGGGTATAAAGAAGCAAGAGTATATTTTACCACCAGCATTGTTTAAGAACCTCATCCCCTCAAACACAGACACTAGGCGGAGCCAGCACCGGGTTTGCTTTCCTTGGGTATTTCCCATATCTCCCCTAATTATCTATCGTAATATAAAATACTATTCTACTTTTGTCATTTTTCTTTATTTATTTGCCAAAATTAGAAACATCTACATACACCTAGGAGTTACTCAGTGCAGCACCGCCTCCTCTTTGCCAAAGCATCTTTCTATATTTCCCTACTACATCTATCCTAAATCGAACATTTTCCTAATTTCCCCATTTTTGTCAATTTCTTCATCCCCACTTTGTCAATCTCCCCAATATATCTATCCTAAATCGAATATTTTCCTAACTTCCTCATTTTTTCTGTGTTTATTTGCAAAAGTCCAAACGTCTAGGATCGTGTGGCCGTTAGGCAGAGCTTGCTCCCACCAAGCACCTCATGTGTTTGACACACTCGCTAATAAGCACCAAAGTTCAAAGAAATTTCACTTTATCCATGATGCAGGAGTTTCCCTTCAAAATGCCCGCTTAGCCGTTAGGCAGAACTTGCTCCCGCCAAGCACGTCATGTGTCTTGACACATTAGCTAATAAGCACCAAACATTCAAAGCAAAATCAGATTACAAATGATGCAGGAGTATCCCTTCAACCAAAGTCAAAGAGTAGATGGTACAATCTGATGAGGTATCTACAACCAAAGTCCAGATGCAACCATTCTCCAGTTGCAAGGACACTAAATCAACAAATATTTTCCACGAAAAACATACCAAACATAATCGATCATACAGCTTGACAGCATTGCAAATTGGCAATCCTCTTGGAAATTAAAACTGAATGGTGAGTTCCAGTAATCCATCCTTACCTGGTTAGAGAAAATGTGATTCAGAATCCTCCGGCGGTATGCATATATAGGCATTCCCTCCTTGAGCCTCCTGCACTCACGCAGCATCATCCTGTGCACCCTAGCAAAGTCTAACTCCTCGTCTTTCACGATCCCGAACACGTCCACTCCCTCCACCTCCTCGTCCTCCGTCACACATAACATGGTGCACCATATGGACCTCAATGCAGCCTTGTACTCGGCAATTTTGGCATCTACCAAGGCCTTCTCAGCCGCGAGTGTTTCTTGCTCATCGAGGAGCTGGTGGAGTTCGCGCCTGTAATTCGGCGACTTGAGGCGCTTCTTCACATCCTGGATCGACTTGGCGAGTTCTGCGGACCTCGCGGCCGATAGGCCCACGAGACCAGAATCGAGGAGGCGGGAGGCGTGGTCCGCGAAGAGGGATGCGATGAGCGGGGAGGCGTGGGAGGCGAGAGCGGGCTCCCGCAGGTGCGGGGTGAGGAAGTGCAGCCCCTCGAGGCGGAGAGCCCAGAGCTCCCGCGCGGCGTCCGCGGCGGCCTGGACGGAGCGGAAGAGGAGGCGCGCGGCGACGTGGCCGGAGGAGTTGACGGAGAGGCTGGCCGGAGCCGGGGACGGGAGACTACCCACGAGGGCCTCCACCTCAGTGGCGGTCGGCGCGGACAAGTCGGGTCCCGGGCGGAGGAGGATCACATCGAACTGCGGCTGCGCGGGGCGGTAGCGTTGGGGTTGGTGCTGCGGCTGGGATTGGTAGTGTTGTTGATTGTTGTAGTGGCGGTGGTGCGGAGGCGGCGGCGGGGACCAGTCGGGCGGGCGGAAGGGGCGGCGGTCTTGGAATCGGCTCATGGCGGCGGGCGGCGGCGACGACGCCGGCGATTGCGGGGGCGCGGATTGCGAGGGTTTGAGGAGGTTTTGGCGATGGGAACGGGGACGGCGTGGAGTCCAGAGGAGAGCCTGGAGAGGAGGGAAAGGTGGGAGACGGAGCAGGTTTTGCGCGCAAGTTTATTTCTTTTTCTTTTTCTTTTTGGCTCTTCTGCGTTTCGTCGGCCTCCGACTGCGTCCGATCTGTAACTCCCGTGGTCATGGACGGACGCCTGGCCTGGTCCGTATTGCTTTTGCCGTGACCACTGTTTTAAAAGACCACTAATCAAAGGCATTCTTGAATAGTAGTATAAGTTTTACTCTTTTCTGCAATGATCATAATCTTTGAGAGATATCAATTTCGACAAATTTATGCCTCACTAGTATGGTCTTCTAATTGTTGGATGGACAAAGGAGTTTCCTGACACACCAAAAATAAAAAAGAATGGACAAAGGATTTGCGATCAAGCACAAGTTGAATTTGAATTTAATGCAAATAAATGCCCTTTAATTTGTTCAATCGTCGTAGTACATTTTTAAGGTATAGTACTAATTATGAATACCATCTATATAACGCATTCCTTTTTTTCTCTTTTTGGTTCAAACTGGATCCACATCCCTGATAATAAAAAAACGATCGCAGTCAGGATCCATGAGCGGCAATGTTTGATTCTTACCTAGCTTGCTTACAATTTGCACATTCTACTCTATCTACGCACGGCCGGATACAATTGCCATGCATTTGATTAGGAGGAAAAGAAATTGTGCATTTCTTCTTCTAAAAGATAAGGCAAGCTGATTCGTAGTACTACAAGGACAAAAGAAAACGAGGGTGCACAAACATCTCAAGAACGACGCCCATCAATCAATCCCCATTGTCAGTTGTCACTTTTGGAAACACATCTTTGGAAACAATCACCGCCCACGCATCCTACCGGTCACTCCACACTATCGGCGAGGGTGCCCGCCTTTTTGCCGATCCAGTGTAAGCACATTGTTATGCGTAGTATAAAGCGGTTGTGCAAACGCAGTTTGGGTGGCAACTTATGCAAAACCGACACCCTATGGACAAGTAGTGATCGTGGAAAACTCGAGTTCCACGATGGGGCCTGTAGTTCGTGCCGTTCGTGCCGCCGGGGTCCGGGACCCGGACCAGTCCCGCTCTCCCGCGAACCTGCCCCTGGGTCGCCGTGCTCGCGCACCGCCGGAGCAGTCGACATGCACCTGGCAGGCAGCATGTGGCGTCCGGTCCTGCCTTCCTCGATTCGGTAAAGCCGTAAGGCCCGGCAGCCGAGGCAGCCTGACTTGTTTCGCTCGAAGCCTCGAACAGCCAGCTCAACGCATCACCGCCGGCTTTGAATTCACGGTGGATGGCAGGGCGACGCATTTACTCGAAGGCGTCCGCTCCACGACGGAAGTGTGGGCGGCAAGAAACTGGAGCGCCGCCGGCCGACCGTTCCGTTGCTACACTACATTCTCCCTCCCCGACCCCGAGCACAAGGTTCACCCGTTTACGAAATCATCGCTACCGTACGTGCACCGTTGTTCGAAAAAATTTGTACGTGCACCCCGTTAACAGATGTTCAGAGTAGATGCGATGACAGTGTAAGTGCTCGTAAAAGATCCATTCCACGATACAAACTTCCCGGTCCGATGCGGGCGACCAAACACAAGCTCATCCTGAAATACTGTACCGTATACTCTACAAACTTTGCTGAACGAGGTCACCACTGACCACACAAATAGTACTTTTAAGTTGTAACACTCCAGTGAACTTCCTTTCGCTTACACAGAGGCAAAGCTTTTATTTGGGAAGATCACTCCGAGTCCGGATGGAAAGACACTTCTAATAACCAAGTACTTTACGATGCCAGGCGCCATCACCACTACAATGGTCCAGGGAATGTACCATTTTCGCGTTGCTCGTTCCAGCGCTCGATCTGCATAAGAAAATTGGCGATATGCTATGATTAAAGTTCACAGAGGAAGATGTGTAAAAGTGGGTACAAAATCTGAACAAATTTCAGTGTAAAAAAATGATTGGATTAAGGGTTGTATTTTTTCTGAAGGAACATTAGGATATTATACACAGGCTGAACAGATTTTGGTGTAGAAAAAAAAGGAACAAAACATGCTCAATGCAGGTTCTACCCGACAAGAGTCTAGCAAACAAAATAGAAACAAGATCTAAGGAAGTTTTGTGCTATATATATATTGATCTTTTCCCTCCCAATCTATCACCATCTTAACCAGATCATCCCACATAAATCATTTATGACACACACTTCTCCTGCGTGTTCGATAAACAAAACACAAATCATTTATAACAGTAGCAATATGAGCTAAATTATCAAATCAATGAAACAGGAGATGATATTATTCTCGACATAAATCACTTGGGTTTTTCAAATGCCAAACAGCTAGAATTATGGGTCAGTGTAAAACACTGCATAAAGCATAGTACAAAGTTCAAAGTAACAATTTGGGTCGATGTAAAGTATGGCATACAAAAAACTTAAAATGTTGATCAACACTAAATGCGGCAATCTGAATCATCAAATGCACCCAACACATTGCTGCCCAAAAGCACAGTTTTCCCTCAAAGATTCTGTAACCAACTCATCGAACCCTATGTTAGCAGTTCCATATGGTCACCCACTGTCAAGGATTTTGCTCTAATCAAAGAAATGCTTTGACCTACTTAAATATATGTGGCAAAAACAGCATATATGATAGTAACCCTAGAAACCCTATGAAAAGAGTACCCTAGACCATTTTAACAAAGAAATGACTACCTTATTCTGGTGTGTACTTAAAAACTAAAAAAAGAAGAGTGGAGCAAAAATGCATACCCATTCACTTGGGCAGAGAGATCTGTAGTACTTAGCAAACTTTTCACACTCAGGAGCACCCTCCCCTTTTGCTGCTACACACCTGTTACAAAATTACAGACAGACAGTTAACACTGACGATTAATAACCCCATTTTTGGAAAAGAGAAGCCATACCTATGATATTCAATATATCGTGTGAAGCAATGCCTTGTTTGATTAGTTGTTGGGAAACGAAAATCTGCTGGAGCTGTCTCGATCTGTATATGATACATGTTGAAATACAGATTTACACATTCAAAAATTAAAACATTTACATGCTGTAATGGTTCATATCTAGTGAGCAATAACATACCTTAATTTCTGATTTCTGATCAGCTACTTCCTCGGTAGCCTCATTGTTTTCTTCAGCAGCAGGGCTGTCCTCAGCTTCAGGCATCTCAGGAAGCTCAGAGGGTTCTTCCTCTTTAGGAGTTTCGATTGTCTCCACAGCAGCAGCAGCGTTCTTATTGACTGGTGGAGTTTCAGGATCTTTCTCGGGGCCAGGGGTAGGTTCACCCGCAGTGTAAACAGCAGACTTTTCCTCAGCTGAACTTTTTACCAGAACCTCCTGAGGCGGAAGTGAATATTCCTGGAGATGTAGTGTATTTCAACAATAGCTCAGTAGTGTGTTCGAGAAAAAACAATTGTTCAGTAGTATAGCAGATACTTTCAGAGTTAACAACGTGTTACACAGAAATTAATTCTTCTCAGTAATACGATCTTAATGGACACCCAGCTTTCATGAATCGGGATAATAAAGTTCTAGGCCTAATTAAGAAATACTCCCTCCGTTCTTAAATTGATGTCAATAGGACAACAAATCACATCAATTTAAGAATGGAGGGAGTAAGGCATTCCATCAACCGAAACTGAAACAGGAACCGAGGTTAAACCAACATTTCTGCTGACATTACTCAGTGGCTCAGTGCAATAGTTCACACCCAACTTGCTAGAGTTCGAGCACCGTCTAAGCTAGTGCTATTGTCAGATGAATTTTCTGCTACCACTCCTATTAACGAGTATGTGAGAAGCTCCCATGCCAAAGTTCAGAAGAAGAAACGACTTGTAGTATTTGACAATTGACATCAATTGGTTGAACCATCTGTCAGTACAGCCTAGAGAATCAGAACCCACGTCCCAATATTACACAACATTCAAGTAGTCGGGGTTACATGCAAAATGCAAGCAATTTTGTAACTTCACTTATAAGGTGTAACTGTTTTCTACCGTGGTTCAGCAGTTCACGTGCTATCAGTTATAACAAGTGAAAACAAAATTAACTGTTGAATGCTAGTACTACCAGAATCCACTGTCGTAACGCCACATCAACAGCAAAGAAAAATATGCCTAACAATCTCTGATTCGAGAATCAATGGGATCATATAACAAGTACATCCATCTTATTCTCAGATCATGTCCAAGCCAAACTGCCATCAAGCCAACTGCAGAGCTAACCAGGTATAATATTACAATGCAATCTCCAAGAGATGGAGCATCTGGAGAAGCCAGTTTTGATAATAACTGTAAGTGGCAGACTGGTTGTCTGATCCTTGTAATCGAAAGAGTCAAAGAGCAGGGTGGGCACCAACCATTTCACTCAATCACACATGAAACCTGAACACATAAATCTACCGAAATGAAACAAACTCCACTCGCCCTGTTATATTATATTCAGTACATGAGGAGCTGCTCGATCCGCACGCAGCCGCAGCCCGACCGCCCCGACGCACCTCCGGGGACCAGCATCAATCGTAATCGAAACGAGAAGCCGTATCTAACAGTGGAGCAAGTCACAATGGAGAGGATATGGCTTCCGTACCTCGGAGAGCGACGGAGCCTTGCCGCCCGTACCCATTGGCGCCCCGCGAGAGTTTCTGGAAGCCCGGACTGCGACTCGCTAGTGGAAGGGTGCGAGAAGTGACTAGTCTCGGAAGCGGAAGGCGGAAGGGTGCGAGAAGCTAGTGCGGACCCTTGACGCTGTCGACAATGTAGAAGAGGAAGGAGCTGGAGGCTACGCGAAGAGTTTGGGGCTGAACTATGTAAATGGAGGCCCAGTATCATGATCTACTCGGGCTCAGTTATGTACTTGGAGGGATTTAGGCTCGATCGTAAATGGAGGCCTGATGCTCTTTTAAGCCCGTTTGCAATTTAGCTTGTACTTGCGCAAAACTGTGCTGTCAGCATGTCAAAAAAAATATGCTATTAGTGCATCCTTGTAATAAAATTTGTATAAATCTGCAAGGGTTCAATCACCCACATTATTTGCACAATGTGTCTGCCTGAATCACATGCTTCGATAGCGATATATAGTTATCAAACTCAGGACACATGCGAGGATTACTTTTAAATCCACGACTGAAAGACAACGTGATGAATTCATGTCCCTCCTCTCCTCTCTCAGCCTTGCGTCAATATAGGTGCCACGAGGATGGACAACAAGCAGCGACGTCACGCGCTAGCTACTGTTCAACTTTGATTGGATCCATCCATCCAAGAGCTCGAACAGGTAGAACTCGTCGAGCTGCAGCTAGCTCCTGCACGTACGCATTCTTCTCAGAGTCTGCATGAATCTTACACAGATACTTACTATCCTGCTGCATAAGCTAGTGTGGTCGGTTACATTGTCTAGTAACCGATGGGCACGGAGATGTCGTCGTCCATGGGCTTGGAGGGTTCCGTGGACAGAGACCTGCCCCGCTTGAAGTCTGATGAATCTTGCCCCAACCCTGCGCCCTCGATCGAACTTATCATAGGTCTAGCGCTAGTACTAGTATTGAAATACTAGCCACGTGGAATGAAACATACTGTACATGCGTGGGATCAAAGCCGCAGTCCCTCGCCTGTGGGCTCGGACCCGTCTGCTGATTCTGATCGTGCTACCGGCGAGCAAAACGGGGGAGCGGCGACGCGTCGTGGCTTTTAGGATCGGCCGTTCCATCCCATGTGCCCACTCGAGTTCCAGGGCAACCTTACGGTCTCGCAGGTTAGAAAAAAAAATAAAAAGAAAAGAAAAAAGAAAGAAAGGTGAGTTCCTTTTTCGAAAAAGGTCAGTTCCTGGTAAAGCATCTTCGACAGACTGGGATCTCCGGCCGGCGCCTTGGACTGGGGCTGAACGCAAAGAGCAAAGCCATTGTGTCGTAATTGTATCTCGATGCAGGGATCAGACGTTATGGTCTTGATTGGAAACCATGTCTCGATTAAAACTATAGTGGGTCACTCGTAACACTTCAAAACCATGTTAGCACTTAGGTAAACAGTTACAACACACTATGCTCTTTCTGAAATTCTGAAATACTATGCTTTATTACAATGCATTTGGAGAAAGCATCTACAATATCATGTTAGCACTCAGGTAAACAGTTACAACACCCTCATTCAAAACAGTACAGAAAACCACTATTAACGCCACTGCATCATTAACCACTCTGAAGCATCACACTGCCAAAATACCACTTCAGTAGGAGCAACGGTTATTTTTCAAAATCGTATCCTTACGAAGCTCTGGGGTAGATGAGACTAACGACCAGGCGACAGTGACTTCCATTTTACAGGATGCAACCTCAAGCTTACCATAGCTTCTACCCGATTGCTCAGCAGTAAAACTTGCCCTATCAACAATGGTGTTATCACCTTGCCATGCCTTAATAGAAATTTCCAGTTTGCTGTTATCTTGAATACACACAACATGACGAGAAAGCTCAATTTCAACACCATCAGTTAGAGGCCCTTTCTCAGGTCCAAAACCAAGGAGGAGGATTTCCTTGTGATCAACACTTTTAGTACTAGCAACAACAGGCCCTTTCCAATCGATGCTGATGGTACATCCAGCAAACTCACCATGAAAACCATCGGGCCATGAACCATCAATGATCCGGACAAATATTGTGGCCTCCAGAGAGGAAATGATATGGCCCAGAGTGAACTCCAGTGTACTGAGCTTGCTAATGTCGGTGAATTGAAACAGTCTCGAATAATGCAGCCCTGGAGATATTAATTGCAGAACTCGAGAAAACAAGATTTTGTCCTCAGATGTGCCCTTCACTTTTAAGTCAACCTCAATGAAAACACTACCCGTCAATACAACAGAACGGATGGGACCAGTGAGTATTAAATTTGAATCCTGCATGCAACAAGAAATCAAGTAAACAAAAGGACAGAGTGAAGCTGATAAGAGATAATCTCGGACGAAACAAATGATTTAAGGTGCATACAATCAGTGACACAAGGAATCAAAACATAATCTAATACACCCTCCAATCAAAACATTAAGTCCTTCAGCATTCGACATCATCTCAAAACTGATACTTTGACCACTTATAAGTAGAAAGGGGTTACCCTATATTATTAATCATAATATAAGTTTTTAACAGAAATATTATATCATAACCATTATTATGTCCATCTACACCATCATTTTAGCAACTTACGTTAAGAGTTAAAAAGAGTGGACTCACAACAAACCCAAATGTACTTATATGGGAATACAGAGGGGGTAATGAAAAGAAGAGGACTAACAGTTCAAAGTAATTAGGACAAATCAAGATTCAAAAACTTTCAACAGCATGAATGTATAAGACAATAGTTAAAACCAGTTAGGATAAATCAAGCTCTAAAGCATTTAGGGAAAATTGCAGTTAGAGGTCATACTAAATTGGCAGTGGCAAAGACATCTCAGCAACTCTTTTAAAACTAATTCTATATTCACCTGTTTTAATAAATAAAATAACCAAATAAATGTAATGAAACAGCATGCATCTCAAAACAAATTAAACTCCAACTCTAGTTTCAAGATGTTCGACAAAAAGGCCATGGTTTGGACTCAACCAAAGTTCTGCTAGTACGAAAACGAAGATACAAATGCAGCTGAGCCGTGGAGACTGAGGATCAATCAGTACACACAAAATTTCTTTTATATGTTTTGAGTCGTTGTAGTCCATTTGATCAACCGACCATAGGTGAATAAATCGACTGGCTTGCCAGGACCATTCAGACTGCATGGTGATGAATTTATTTCATGAACTGTCTACAACGTGTAGAATCTGAACATTCTCGTTCTCACGTTATTTAGAGAAAAGATGACAAAGAATTGTCCAGAAGAAATCTGCTCAACCTACTTCAAAGTGAATGCAAAAATCGTAAAACTATACACACGTAGATAACAGCAGTGCTTTTCTTGAATGTACCGATGTTTTGTTTCGACATATCAGTAGGAATATATACAAACGTTGAGGAGGAAGGTGAGGGATCAGAATTCAGGATCGGGGTACGATACCCAAGACCAAGATCAAGCAGCAGACTCTCGTGGTGGCCAGCATGAACGACGTTGATGGGGACCGGCGACCCGGAGCGTCTTGGCCGGTAGCCGAACCACACGGACAGCTCCTCGATCCTCCTCTGACATGGCGGAAAGGCACGCCAAGCAGAATCTTGCACGGGAACGCGGCGGAAGCGGTGATTGCTAGCGGACGCTGCTCGCCATGAGATCGCTAGCGATAATTACGGAATGGAGGGATCTATTTTCTGGTCTATTTAGCTAATCTGGATGGAGTGATTTGAGGAAAAAAAGCTATGTTTGGAGTAAAATAACGCTTTGGCTAGGCGCGGTAGGAGTAACACAAGGGCTGGTTAAACTCTGGGTATAGACAGCCTTTCCCAGAGATGTTATAATTTAAAATATGCATCAGCACCCAATCTAAACAACATGAAGGTGCAAAATGTCGTAAGTTATTCAGGGCAGTAATTTGCCTACCCCAGCTTACTTGGGAGGTATTAATGTTGTTGTTGTATTCAAGACAGTAATTTCCTGAAGTATATGTATCTACATGATAATCCATAGATGCATTATTTTCTTCTTAATTAGCCTACCTTCTGCTATTTTCCACTATTTTGCATGATTTGAATGCAGTGGGCTATTGGATATTCCTTCAACAACAATAAAAATAAAATTTCCAGTCTGAAAAAAGTTGGGGTAGATAGAAACCCACAAGTACAAGCAAGAAACGGCAAGAAAATCCATAAGTATAAGATGTTCCCTTCTTTTGCTTAATCAAAGGTGATAAACAATTTAGAGTGCGACAACTAAACAGGGACAGACAGTTTATGCGGGGAAGTAAGATTATTGTAAATTGTAATTGCACTAGGCAATAGTAGAGCAATACCTAAACTATGATACACTAACCTTCTCAGTGAGGGTTTGGCAATTCAGACTTGAGCGCTGAAAGATTATATTACGATTTTGATCAACAGAATCACGTATGGCAACTATGCCAAACACATCCAGTGGCCACTGGAATCCCTCCCCTATTCCAGCAACCTTGGCTGAAAAGATCTGTAGAGTATCGCAGTATGAGAGTGCATAACATGGAGGCTCATCAGTATAACGCATGGGTGGAATCAACGCTGCACGCAGTTGAAGAAGATTTCAGTTAATCGGTCAAGATGAGTCCAACAGCAGAAATGATAACAATACTTAAACATATTTGGGCTCATTATGATAGGTCAAGCAGTCAAGTTCTAATAATTCACATCTATATGAAGCATAGAGACAATGTGGAAGTCTACTTCCTAGTGTATTAAACCCAGTTCTATATTGATGCACATAGAGCTGCAATTTACTGGTGACCTCGAAACAGGTAAAGCAGTCAAGCACTGATAGCTCGCATCTGTATGAAAATAGAGAGACACCAAAACAACTTCTAGTTGTATACTTGTATACAAATATTATAGATACAGAAGTTTACTTTCGACGGATAATTACATATTTATTATGCAGGTGGAGCGCAACTTACTGGTGTCCTCGAATTCACCGTGTCTGCCCGCGCCAGACCATAAATTTTTCCATCTATCGCGAAATCGCCTAAGCTCAAAGCCCGGCTCATCATCCTCGTCCTCCGATAAACAAGCAGCCGCCGACGCCACCGCTGCTGCCGCCGCCTCCCTCATTTCCATTTCCAAATCCATCTTCATCCAGGCCGTTTTCCCCTCCGCATGCTCCGAGTCCTTCCTCATCGGCCGTGCCCCTGACCCTCTCATCAGCTCATCCCAAAACTTTTCCTCAGCCGCTAGATACTCATCGACCGTGGTGGTATCCACCTGAGGATCGGGTCGCTCTCTCTTCCTAAGGCCCTCCGGAATCGAGTCCTCTTCCTGCCTCTCCATCGCTCGGCACGGGAAGGTTCTCCTCGCCGCCGCTATCGGGCACAATGGAAGATGGAAACCCGAGATCTCGGTCTGCCGGTAGCGTAGCAGCGATTGGGATCGTCCGACTTCAAACTACCCGACGTCGGATCGAAGTTAGCGGTCCCTGAACGGTCCACGCAGATCCAACGGCCAGCGGCGACGCTCGCTCGCTTCTTCGACTCAACCGGACACGCGCAACTCCAACAGTCTCCCAATCCAACTCCTAAGAGCAACTCCAGTAGCACCTATAAATGTCCCTCTATAGGGATGCGGCTTCTCTCCTCCCGTTTCCTCCTCCCATGCGTACTCCTATCCACGTGGCATATTCTCATTGGATCACGTCTTTCTCTTTTCATCGAACCAACGGAAAATACTCCAGATATTTAGTTGCCGGTTATTTGTCTCCGTTTAGCAGTAACGAAGCCTCAAAAGAGCATGCAGAGCTGATTCTTGTAGTCCATGGTGCCGCTCCTTCGCACTGTTGCCGCGCCGTCTTCCTCATCAACCACGTTGTCATTGCAGTTACCGTTGCCGCACCTGACCACAGCTTGCCTGCTGGCGCGGGACTGCTTTCAGAAGATGGAGCTTCTGCTTGACAGAGTTATGCATGCACGTTTGGAGCTCAAGCACCTGTTTTCCCCTTGCTGACCCACGGACAGGCGCCGCGGCGTGGTGGCCTGGAAACAATATGGCGTCCATCTGCAGCCATGACATGACCATCCCACTTCCTAGCTTGTTGTATCGTGAGATTGAGCATGGGCGACTGTGTGAGAAGCTGAGAATAGTCTGGATTTGGGCAACACAGTCACCAGCGATGGGCCGATCGTGGGTTTGGCCAAAGCTAAGCTGTCGTCGTTTCGTCGGAGATGAGACAGAGGATGGAGAGTCCAAACGAAGAAGCATACTCTTCGTATTGTCCAGCTGACGTGCGACACATCGAAACGTCTAAGACCAAATGACGTTATGCACGCGGACCTCCATTGGGCTGGGTCCACAAAAAAATGAGATTCAATGAGAATTGGCCACCTGGATGGGAGTATGCATGGGAGGAGGAAATGGGAGGAGAGAAGCCGCATCCTAATAGGTCCCGTTTGTTTCCTCGCCCTCTAAAATTTAAGCACTGTCATATCAAAGAGAATCTTACTTGTTTATGAATATTTCGATCAATTTAATGACAAACCTTTTGACAGATTGGTGCTAATTTTTTAGATGAATCTAATGAGCTTAATTAATCTATGTTTTATTAAAGTGATACTACAGTAATTATCTTCTAATCACGACTTAATTAACCTTATTAGATTCGTCTCGTGAATTAGTTTAGGGGCCTGTAATTTATTTTATAATTAAATTTTATTTAATACTTATAAATAGTAAGATTCTTTTTTATGTGACAGCTATAAATTTTAGACCCAGGAAAACAAACACACCCTATAAACTTTAGAGGCCTCAATCAAAATTTCCACTCCAACGAGGCCCTCTAAAAGGCCATCTATTTTTCATACCCCTCCAAATCTCACATCCAAGCCTTTGTTCTTAGAGGGGAATAGGTCCCTATTCCTCTCTCCAAATCGTGGGACCCACCTCTTTTCTTTTCTCCTCTCTATCTCTTCTCCCTCTCTCTCACCTACCGCGTCCGTCCCCCTTCCGGGCACCGCCTCTCGGACGGCCGACCTCGCCGTCGCCGCCGCCTCCTCCTCCTCGGCCGCACCACGCCGCGCCGCCGTGGCTCCTCCGGCCTCGCGGCTGCCGCCGCCGGCCTCCTCCGGAGTCCGGATCTACGTCCTCTCCACGCGCCGTCCGGGCTCCACCGGCCTTGCACCGCGTTGATGCGATCGACCTCACGCCGCTCATCCGACGCTCACCGCGGGACGCGCCCGCCGCCGTCACGTGTGGAGCCTCCGCCACCGCCATGTGTGTGCCTCTCTCTCTCTCTCTCTCTCTCTCTCTCTCTCTCTCTCTCTCTCTCTCTCTCTCCCGCCGCATCCCTCCCGCTTCCGGCCTCCGAGTGAGCCGTCCCATGTCGCGCCACCGCCTCCTTCAATCTGTCCGGCCGCAGCGAGCCTCGCAACCGCGGCCACGTCCTCCGTCGAGACCTTCCCCTTGCCATTCTTCGAGGCAGCGGAGGAGGAGGAGGACGCGCCACGCACCAGGCCCCTGTCGCCGCCGTACGGATCGTCCCACCCGGCCAACGAATCGCCGTCGAACCCCGTGGCGGCGCGCTCGGCGCGGCGGAGGACGACGTGGACCTGGCCGTCCTCGCCGCTCGCCTAGTGTAGGTGGAACTCGACAAAGCTTTTTAAAATTGAAGTGTGTCGTACAATCCTCAAGCTTGCGTCGTTGCATGTACTTCACGCTTGCACAAGATCCATGCATGAAGCCCTAATTCAGGACGCGGCCACCGTCACATTTCCTTTTTTTAACCTTTTTATTATTATTTTCCCGCTCCAAAGAACAGGAATAAAACCACGGAAAGTCTTTCTTACGCGCGTTTGCTCGCTACGTCGCGAGCGAACCCACGCGTCCCGGGGCATGCAGTTTCCGGAAGCTTCATGGTGAACGCCATTAGTCAACCCACCTGAACCGTTCCAATGAAACTTTTGGTTCTGAACATCGGTTTGAAAACATTTTTTTTATTAAAGTTTTATAAAACTTTTTTATTTAAAATTTTGGTTGAAAATTTAGATTGAACTTTGACTCAAAGTTTTGACGAAACTTTTTTTATGAAATTAGTTCAATGTGTGATTCAAAGTTTGGATCGAAGTTTGATTCACAAAGTTTTGATGAAAATTTTCTATAAAACTTTTTTCGATCTAACTTTTTATGAAACTTTGCCCGATTTTAAAGTTTTTTAAAAAGTTTGGAGAAAACTTTCCATTTTTGAAAAGATGTGGGATGCAAAACTTTCTAAAAAAGTTTCCCCTATCCGGAGGTTTGCTACGAGCCCTACTCACGCGGATTATCCACTCCGATAAAACCAAGTGTCATGGTACAATTTCTCTTTCCACAAAGAGAAACATGACATACTAGGTTGAGAGTACATGGTGGTGGCCCCAAGTCCCTTAGTTTGTAGATTTTTTTGAAAAGAAATATTTTTCGATATATTTTTCTATTGCTTCTCTATACTATATTACTAATCTCTTGTATTTTTTGGGTTGAAGATAAGTAGATTGTAGTGACATAAATCAAATCGAGAATGAGCACTGTTAGGTCCACATCAGCAAGACTGCTCAAAAAACAAAGGTGAAGCCATGTCCGAGTGGCCAGGACCACGACACGGAGGCTAGAATATCCTGCGATTTGCGAGCGTAGTGGTTGCCGCGTCACGCGCCATTGTCCTCCTGCTTAGCGCCGGCGTCCATCCAAAGGATGCACCTGAGACTCCTCCCTTGTATCAGCAACTCGAACGCTTGGTTGATCTCGTCGAAACCCATCTGGTGCGTGATGAACGCGTCCAGTTCCAGCTCCTGCGAAGAGAAAAAAAATTTCAGGCGCGAGTTGGCCCCACACGTACACCAAGCTCACGGATCATGTCTCGACTCTCGACTGGCTTACAAATCATCACCTTGTCCAGGTACTTCTGTGCCAGCACGGGGATGTCGTCCTTGGGCTTGATCCCGCCGAGGAGCGCGCCATGGACAGACTTGCCCCGCTTGATGTCCGACGATGAAATGCTGAACGGCTTCGCGTTGCCGTCGGTGCCGAGGATGACCGTCTTGCCCCACCCCTGCGTTGCCGTCAGCGTCAGACCAGTAAGTTGCCAATCGGTGTGCGCCATCACCATCAAGAAACCAAAAATGTGATCGAATCGTACCGTCCGAGAGCTTCTGAATGCTTCCTCCATGACCGCCACCGAGCCGATGCACTCGAAGCAGTAATCGGCACCGCCGCCGGTCATCTCCTTGATGATCTGGAAGAATATACATATAGCGGTAAACACAACACGGTCGGGCAAATGGTTCGTCTGGATTCGGATTCAGACTGTCGTTGTATCAATGATAGAGATGAGGTGGGTATTGGTTCAGATGCAGACCTCACTCACGGGCTTCTCAACCCCAGCCTCTTACCTGCAACAAACGACAAGCGACGGCAGTCAGTCTCAGAACCCTCTGCTATCTGCACACTGCAGATGTTCTGTAATCGGTTGTGTGCAGGGTAAAATACTTCGGATGAACTAAAGGACGCAAAGAGGAGTTATAAGTGGAAGCATACCGATCTCGACCTTGTCCGGATTCAAATCGACCCCGATGATCCGCTTCGCACCGCACATCTTTGCACCTTGCGCTACCTGCATTCAGTTCAGGAGTCGCCGTCAACAACAAGTCATATGTCATCGACACACTTATTAGCGTAGTATTGAGTTTGTCTGCCGATCGGTACCTACCGCTAACCCAACAGTGCCCAGTCCAAAGACAGCCACGGTTGATCCGGCTTCGACGGCCGCGACCTTCCAAGCCGCACCAACCCCTGCGGCACAGCATCAGCATCAGTCACCGCCACACAAAGAACAAACCATCCGTGACCAAACGTCACAAACGCCAAGCAATGCAGATCGAACTGCACGCGCGCCGTACCGGTGGAGACGCCGCAGCTGAGCAGGCACGCCTTCTCGAGCGGCAGGGCGGCGGCGAGCTTGACGACGTGCGCGACGTCCACGACCGTGTACTCGGCGAAGCTGGAGATGGTCAGGAACATGTGCACGGGCTCGCCGGTGGCGGCGAGGGCGAAGCGCGTGGTGCCGTCGCGCGGCAGGCCGGCGCCGAAGCTGGGCGCCAGCTTGGAGCACAGGTTGCTGCGGCGGGAGAGGCAGTCGGCGCAGTCACCGCACTGCGCCAGGAACACCGGCACCACCGTGTCGCCCGCGGCAACCTCCTGCACGTGCTCCCCCACGCTCTCCACCACACTAGCAATAGCAAACAAATGAGGAAAAGAAACTAGTTTGCCATCTCTATCGGAAACTCCCATTATTTTGCGTTGGCCGTTTATAGAATACAAATTGCTCGAAACTACTGATTCGCAGCTGTGCCTTTTTAGCAGCATTCTAACCAGGAACTCGTGATCTCATATTGCAATTTTGTACATGTCTTTTTAAGGATTAGGGCGTGATGTGTTTCCCCACTCTCTTTTATCTATATATTTAAAACAAGAGAAGTGCTCCACTACTCAACGTGGTGTATTCTCCCCATTAAAATAAAAACTGTGTGCAAGCTCGCATTTGACAGGCTGAAAGGATTGTGACAGAGTGGGTAGGTAGTCCTTTACCCGACAGCTTCATGCCCCAGGATGAACGGATACTTGGCTGGAAAACCCTGCGGCAAAAAGTGGGCAAGAAAACAGTTTAGTTTAGGTTTACCTCACAAAATCCTGGAGAATTTGTTCAGGTTCACCATTCAGCGCAACCACAGTACGGTTTAAACTGTTTGAGATCACATAATAAGGGAGCAAATGATACGGAGCAAACCATTGAATAAGCATTTTTTTTAAGATCAGACTGGCCAACGAGATACTAGCACGCGAGTATGATGGTACGGACCTTCATTTGCCAGAAGGTGATGTCCGTGTGGCAGAGCGAGGTGCAGAGGACCTTGATCCGGACCTCGTGCGCCCGCGGCGGCGCCACCTCCACCTCCTCCATCTCCAGCGGCTGCCCCGGCGCCTTGCACACCGCCGCTGCACGCCGGCCGGTGGAAGACGCATAAGCATGGCGTTCTCGGAAGCTGGGAAGAAGGAAGGATCACGCGTACCTTTGCATCTGATCGGCCTCGTGGTGTTGTTCTGTTCCATCGCCGCAGGGAAAGAGAAGTCAGAGCTGTGTTTTCTGTCGCTCAAGCTGCTATAGGATGGGGATGGGCGTCGGTTAACACCTGCTCCGCGTGGATGATTTATTAGTGTGGATGATCTACGAGCACAGCGTTACATTTTGAAGAGTTTTTTTACTATTATTTTCTTTTAACTTATCTTATCTTATCTCTTTTGAGGTCCTCACATTAATCGGATGAAATATAAATTTTTTTCAAAAAAACAAAACATCTATATGTTAATTTTTATGGGAATTAATCTCTAACCAATAGATTTTGATTACATGATCTAAATGTGGGACCAAGAAAAAACGACCCAACCTCACGTACCAGTTCGTTCACGGTACCTTACATATTTAGTATAGTTTTTTTACTCGTGTTTATTATATTTGACACATTTGTCTTATTTAAAATATTTTTTAAAATATATAAAACTATAAGTCATATTTCAACTTCCTTTAGTGATAAAATAAATCATAAAAGATATTTGATAATTTTTAAACTTTTTTAAATAAAACGAATGGTCAAACGTAATAAAAAAGTCAATGACGTCAACAATTTAAGAACGAGCGAGTAGTTTTTTCTCCCCAAACCCTCAAAAACGAATAGATTGGACAAGCAATAAGGACGGAGAGATCATGGGACGGAATCAACCTTTTAGGAGGGCCAACCTCTTAATGATGGGAGAGCATTCCATGATCCATTTTCAGATCAACTGATTGGGGGTGGTGATTTTTTTTTGTCTTCTACTTTATCGTGGAATTTCGTTGGTTCAAGTTTTCATGATCATGCTTTTGACTCCTGCATATGAAGAGATTCATGTCGGGTAATCACTTCTGTTGATCATGCATCTTCTCCCATGGATCCAAGCCCAGCACGCCTTCCACTAACCCCGTCCCGTTGTAGTCCAGGGCAAATTGGAGATTTTTGCTATTTTGACCAGAAAACCGAAGGGCTTCGACAAAATGACCACTAGATATTGGGCTTCGATAAAATGACCGCGAAACCGATGTGCTCTCCATTAAAATAACCATGGATTATTTTTTGGACAAAAATACTCCCCATCTTTCTTCTTCTTCTCTCTTCTCTCTCTTCCACATCTCTCTACTCTCTCATAGGTAGCGAGGCAGCGTCGCTACCACACACTCCGGCTAGAGCCGCCGCCGCCCTTGGGCCACGTCATCGCCGCCCCTCGCCTGGATCTGCCCGAGGCCGCCGCCGCCCCTGCGCCTCCTAGGTCGGGCTGTTGCTGCCCCTCGCGTGGGCCTAGGCTAGGTCGCCGCCTCATGCGAGCCCAATTTAGCCGGCGTCGACGCCGCTGCCTAGAGCTGTCCAAATGGGCCATGCCAACCGGGCTGGCCCGAAGCACGGAAATTTCGGCTTGGCCCATTAAGTTTCGTGTCGGGCCGGCACGGCCCGAGGCTACGGGCCGTGCTCGGGCCGAAGGTGGAGCCCGACGGGCGGCACGGGCACGGCCCATTTAACCATCGGCCCGACAAAGCACGATTTGGGTACAAACATATAAGGTGGAGCAGCCTGGTGGTAAGGTATTTGGGTTGGATTCAACAGGTCCATGGTTCGAATCTTGCTTCAGCCTTCTTTTTTCACCTCTATTTTTTAGCACCGGTGTTAACGGGCCGAAGTAGACTAACAAGCTAACGGGCCGGCGTGCCTAACGGGCCGGCCCGGCATGCCTGCCACATTCCGTGCCGGGCCGTAGGCCGGCGCCTTGGCATGACGGGCGGCACGGCACGACCCGATAGTCATTTCGTGCGGTATTTGGGTCGTGCGTGCTGGGCGGCCCATTTGGCCAGCACTACCGCTGCCTATGTGGCCTCGCGCGAGCCGAATCCGCGGGCGCCGTCACCATGCGCGAGCCCAAGCCACAGCCGCTGCCTCTCGAGGCTAGGCTCGGACGACGGTGGCGGTCCTAGGCGGGGCGAGGCGCTGTGGAGCCGCGGGCTGCGAGAGAGAGGCTGTCGTGCATAGGAGAGAGAAGAGAGGAAGAGAAAGGAAAGAGGAAGAAGAAAGCTTGGGGTATTTTTGTCTGAAAAATGCTCCATGGTTATTTTAACGGAGAGGACATCGGTTTCGCAGTCATTTTGTCGAAGCCCAATATCCGGTGGTCATTTTATCGAAGCCCTTCGATTTCGCGATCAAAATAGCAAAAATCTCGACAAATTAAAGGCCGCGCATAGCAAGAATCTGTTCTTCCAGCCGTTCCTATCACGGTTTCAAGGGGGAAAAGAGAAACTCAAGGACGTACAGAAGTAAGATGCAAGTGCTCTATATAGGCTCCTACGTACTATGTTGTTCTAATTCTGACAACAGAATTACATAATGTCAGTTTCAATAATCATTTTCATAATTCTCATTTGACCATGTGATTCATGTGACAAAAAAATCTATTAATCAATTTAGAAATAAGAAAAATATTTACTATTTATCTTATGGTTTGAATTAACAGTGACCTAGGTTCAATCACCAAAACAAAATTATAACCATCATGTGAACGCCATAATATTTGTAGATCCACATTTGAATAATAATCTAACTAGAAACTTTATGTCCATCTAGAAGTCTAGTTGTAAGGGGTAGTTGGGATGTATGATATAATTAAATCCTTCTGTAATTGACCTGTATAATATTAATCTCCATAAGATGCTCTCATGTGAACTATTCAAATATGAATGACTACAGCAGAGCAGGTCGATGGTCACAAAAAAATCTTTTCAAAACATGATCGATTATAATATGTACTCATCTAAAAATCAGTGTATTTCTAATATTAGTCAAATATAAACTAACAGAATATTTAACCAAATTTAAAGAAAAGAGTATCAGCATAGATATCAAGTAATAAGTGTTATAAAATAATCCACCATAGGTCTAATAGTATGATAGTATTGTAATTAATATTATTGATTAATTTTTATATAACAAGGGACAGATATGTTGACTTTGATCAATACAAAAGTAGACATTATGGGCAAGAAGAATATGCATGTAAAGTTTAATCAATATGACTTGAACATACAGGTTCTAACACACAAATGACAACAATAATGAAAATACAATAATATCTCCTTCCAACATAGAAGTTTAGCATGCTACATGCTTTTCATGTAAATTCACCTATGCACGGGTTGATGGTCTAGTGGCTATTAGTTGGAGGGTAGTTTAGTAATTACAGGCATACTTCAGACAATACAAATGGAATTTCGAGTGGTACTTCGACCCCGAATACGGCAAGTGTGTTGGTTTTCAGGACTACCGGCGGCTAGTGCTTCGGAAGAGGGGCGAGTATCAAGATTGCAGGTATTATTGTGAAACGCTTAATGCGCACGAGAGTGATCAAGAATCTGAGTTCTACGAAAAGTTGTCAAGTGAAACCAAGTGGATCGTGAACTTGGAGTCGACAAGAGCCAGTGGCGAAGGTGCACCCGTGTGGCATTTTATCATGCATGCGGTTAAGATCAGGGCGAGATCTCGCAGGATTGTTGAGAGACTAGGCTACTTTGGCTTTGGAGACTATATAGGAGCGTTAGGTTTGAAAATATTAGGTTCACGCAAATTTCTACACTCTATTTTGAAATTTTGATTTATACAAGCTTTTTGGAGCAAGCATATGACCTGGACGTATGTGCCCCCATGGTGTTTCGAGATGGGACTTGAGCTTCAGTACATACCAATGTATGTTCAGTTGAGAGATAATTATGAAACCAATTTAGCTTACATTGATCCTGTCGAAGAAGATGAAGTTCAGTCATTGATTATGGAGGTCGTTAAAATGTTTGTTTCGAAAAAAAGATATATATGACTATGCCAAAAAGAAGCTTGATATTGCAAGGGAAAACAACATAATCCCCCCACTCTAGGATTCAAGTTTGTCAATAATTCCATAAAAGAAGGGAATGTAATAACGAGAGAGGGAAGAATAAGGATTCGCTAATTCCAAGCGACTGAAAGTTTAGACCACTAGATCGTAATCAGATGGTTTACATAAAATATATTATATATATAATTGATATTAACTAATTTTTTATTTATCTACACATGCAATATAACTCGACAAAATAAATAACAATACAATTATAGATTTAAAGCTTGCTAAACTTTCAGTTGGTGGAACAGAAGAAGAAAGATAGAAGAATAGTAAATACAAGGATCATCAACATATGTAGCATCTAAAAAAAAGATTCATTTAGTCATCCTTAGAAATACAGGAAATTTTTCCAAATCCTACAATTGGTATTCCTGGATGATTACTATGAAACTCATGGACTTGTTTCTACAAATGAAATTATGTTTCTTCAAGTTTTTCCTTCAAATGAAAATATTTTTTTATTAAAATCTCATTTTGGGCTTCTAGTTGCTCATGTTCTGTTAGACAAACTTTGATACAAAACAAGCTAATCTTATTATCATCTATCCATAATCCAACACTAAGTAGAAAATGAAACATGCAATATACAAAATGACCATATCTCACTCTCTATTTTTGGCTTGTAGCAGCAATAATTTCAATCATCACTATAAACAGGGCTTAGAACCTCTAAAGGAGAGGGTCTACGTACACGTCTAGCCAATATGCGTCACCCGAAATTCTTTTTTTTATCGTGTAGCGATCACAGTGATAATTTAATATGTTGAGTTTTTATTGAACCACTATGAAAAAAAACTATGTATGATTACTCGTGTGTTGGATCGACGTGCCTCTCACACGCGCTTCCTCACCTGACACCGCTATAAGTGCGCTACTATAAGCAAAAGGGGGCCATGGTCCCCCTCCCTTGTGTGATTTTTCTTAGCCGCTTGTGGTTCCACGCTAGTGGAGACCCGACGCGCTTCGTGCGCCGCTTGTTTAATACTACATTCGAATACAGTCACTTAACTATACACAGTGGATCGGAGAGAATTTGCAACTCAAAGAGTTTCCTCAGAAATATGGTGTATGTGAGCTAGCTCAATAGTACAAGGAACATGTAGTGAGGAATCATCAGTGAATCCCGTTATAGGAAAAAAGAGTCAACAATTTGTATCATAACTGAAAATTCGATTGAGAGTGAGTTTCTTTTATATGATTTAATGTGGTGCACGCATGTGCCTTAATCCATGTGTCCGAGCTCTAAATGTCATCTAAAAATAAATAGAGAAAATAGATTGATTTTACCGTCATATTTATTTAGGCTTATTTTTTATTATTTCACTTAATTATTGTACTAGCATATTGTGCTTTTGACTTAAAGATGAGTAGATCAACACTTTCAACTTTATGGCGTAGCTGAGTGAGATGAAGTAACCCAACGACACGCACTCTTAGGTCCACATCGGCAAGACGGCTGAAAAAAAACAACATTTGTGATTTGTGTGAGGCAGTGGTGGCAACGTCATGCGCCATTGTCCTCCTGTTTGGCGTCGCCGTCCATCCAGAGGATGCACCTGAGACTCTTCCCTTGTGTGAGTAGCTCGAACGCTTGGTTGATCTCGTCGAAGCCCATCTGGTGCGTGATGAACGCATCTAGTTCCAGCTCCTGCGGAGAGAAATAATAATTCAGGCGTGTGTTACCCCATACATGTAAAGCTCATGTCTCGAGTCTTGACTGGTTTACAAATCATCACCTTGTCGAGGTACTTCTGTGCCAGCACGGGGATGTCATCCTTGGGCTTGATCCCGCCGAGGAGCGAGCCGACGACCGATCTCCCCTGCATGATCTCGGTTGACGGAATGCTGATCGGCGCCCGGCTGGCGGTGACGCCGAGGACGATCGTCTTCCCCCAGCCCTGTTAGACCAATCGCGGCGATCACAGGGGAACATATAAAAGCCGTCGGTTAGTTGAGTTTGTCATTTAACATCGCGCAATGGAAGTTTCAGTTCAGCGCCGACCGCCGAATGAATGAGCAAAGGGCCGGCCGTGATATTCCGTGTGCTTACCAGCCGGGAGCTTTTGAATGCTTCGGCCATGACCGCAGCCGAACCGATGCACTCGAAGCAGTAATCGGCGCCGGCACCGCCCGTCATCTCCTTGATGACCTGCATTCAGCGGCCACGACAACAACAAATTGCTGTACGTCTCAAGAAACCGAGGAACTGCAGGCTCGATCTTGCTGAATCATGATAGAGTTCAGACCTCGCTGACAGTCTTGTCCCCCATATCGTTCGGATTGATGAAGTCGGTCATCCCCAGCCTCTTGCCTTGAAACAACGAGAAACAACCACCAGTTAGGCTACCCAGAAAATCACGTGCACCAATCGCACCACTGCAAACTGCGTTCTGCTATGCTTCAGTGACAGCATTACCGATGTCAAACTTGTCCGGGTTCAAATCAACCCCGATGATCCTCTTTGCGCCACGCACCTTCGACCCGTGCGCCACCTACAGTTGACAAGTCGCCGTCGTGGAAACAATTTTTTTATAGAAAAAGGCTTATCGCCCTGCTTTTCATTCAAAGCACCGGGATAATTAAGACACGTCACGGTCACTATATCAGCCGATGAGTCTGAGTATAGTACAGAATGGAGTAATCCGGCATCGGGATTAGTCAGTTTCGTCGGAAATAATATACTAGTAGGAGTGCATCAGATTCGTTTGTCATTACCGCTAACCCCACTGTGCCAAGTCCAAAGATAGCTACCGTCGAGCCGTCCTTCACAGCTGCAACTTTCCAAGCCGCACCGAACCCTGCAGTGTAGGATCCACATCCGTACCTACTGTTACTTGCGTCAAATCCAATAGATTCAGACAGTTCATCGTTCTTCAGTACTGATAGCAATTAAAAAGAAACACGTGGCAGTACCGGTGGCGACGCCGCAGCTGAGCAGAGGCACGCCATCTCCGGCGGAAGGTCGGAGCCGAGCTTGACGAGGTGCGCGACGTCGACGACCGTGTACTCGGCGAAGCTGGAGACGGCGATGAAGTTGTGGACGGGCTCGCCGGTGGCGGCGAGGGAGAACCGGGTCGTGCCGTCCCGCGGCATGCCCGGGCGGTAGGGAAGCTCGGAGCAGATGTTGCTGAGGTCGGAGAGGCAGTCCTCGCACTGGCCGCACTGCGCCAGGAACACCGGCACCACCGTGTCGCCCACGGCCACCTCCTGCACGTGCTCCCCACGCTCTCCACCACACTAGCAAGACCAAACAATCGTTTCCTCAACAGGTCAGCATCTCGTTCACGAAGCTCATCATCATTCAACAGCTCAGTCCGTCTTATTTGAAATAATAACTGATGCAGTAATCGGTGCAGAAGCGTCATGCGTATCTGTGGTTGTAATGTGCAGGTGCAGAAGGAATGGTTGATTTACCCGACAGCTTCGTGTCCCAGGATCGACGGAAACATGGCCTCCTGAAATACGGACAGCAAAACGTGAATTCAGAACCATGCTGCTTTCCTTCTGTAGTGGAACGAGACTCAAGCACAGAAACTCTGATGCTTTTTGGATGGATATGACGTGACAGATCACTTTAACTTTTAAGCGATAACATATTATAATCTCTTTTTTATTTAAGCTTGTGATCTGTAGCAGGTGGTGAGGCTGCTGTGATCTGTAACAGCTCCTTCTACTTAAAACACGAAGCATTGACCTTTGATGGTATCCTTCCCTGATCATATTGATGTGATGAACGACGGCTAAATCTCACTTACCTTCATGCGCCAGAAGGTGATGTCCGTGTGGCAGAGCGATGTGCAGATGATCTTGATGCGGGCCTCGTAAGCCCGCGGCGGCGCCACCTCCACCTCCTCCATCACCAGCGGCTGCTCCGGCGCCTTGCTCACCGCCGCTGCGTGGCCATCGATGGATCACGTGGCCTTCAATTCAGTTCAGAATAGGAAGCTGACGATCGAGACGAAGCACACGCACCTTTGCATCTGATGGGCTTCGCTGTGTTCGGCTCCATCGTCACCGCTGGCTTGCAGTGGCTGGCGCCCGCCGCACTACGGCCCGAGTCACTGAAAAAAGCTTATTTGTGACTCGCTGGCTCGCTCTAGACGAGATAGAGTTGCTTGGTGCGGTGTCGAACGGCAAATGGTGTAGTATTATACTGTAAATTAGAGTGGCGTGAGGCTGCTGTGAGAGGTTGGACGTTCCAATCCACCACCAAACCGTTTGCTATGATTTGACATGAAAAGGTAGGGGCGAGCGCTGATATCGAATATCGTACGGATGAAAAAAGACGATGTGATCTAACCTTGTGAGTCATGGTCTGGCTGTCAAGCGCTGGAAGATAATATTTCGATTTTGATCAGTAGTATCGTGTGTGGCAACAATGGCAAACACGTTCCTACTCCTGCAGCTTTGATCGAAAAGACCTGCAGAGTGTGACAGTGAGAGTGGATCACAGCTGCACGCGCACTTAGCCTGTTCGTTTTCTGCGCTCTAAAATTTAAGCATCGTCACATCAAAAGAATCTTATTATTTATGAATATTTCGATCAATTTAATGATAAAACCCTATTGACAGATCGATGCTAATTTTCGAGATGAATCTAATGAGCTTAATTAATTTATGTTTTGATAAAGTGATGCTACGAGTAACTATCTTCTAATCATGACTTAATTAACCTAATTAGATTCGTCTCGTAAATTAGTCTAGAGGCCTGTAATTTATTTTATAATTAAATTTTATTTAATATTCTTAAATAGTAAGATTCTTTTCGACGTGATCAGTTATAAAGTTTAGACCGAACGAACACACCCTAGAGGGGATTTCAGTTCAGGGTCTTGGACGTCTCCAACATGTAGGGAGCAGTCAGCCCATTCAGGTTCTTGGACTGGGAACACTGGGTAGGAACGGGACTGAGGCGGCCTCTCGGCCCAATCGGCCCTCGTGGCCCAAGAGATGGCTGGCTCTCGGCCCAATCGGCCCTTCGTGGCCCAAGAGAAAGGTGAAAAATACTGGTGGCGCATTCGTGCGCGGCTGTGTCGCGCGACAGTCGGCACATTCCCGCGAGAAGTCCTTTTGGTATCCTCGTCAGATCGGAAGGAGGAGGAAGGAAAGGCGATCAAGATATACGCATGTCTCACCGCCATACCGTTGATGGCGACCGGCACTCGCACCGACCTCGCGCTGCTGGGCCAGTCCGTGGCGAAAACTGGGCGCGCCGGCCACGGTGATCGGACCTCGTAGCGTAGCTCATCTACTCTACTCTCGGGGTCTCGGGCAAACGGAAACCAGCAATCTGCGAAAGCACGAGCCGGCGGGCGCCGGATAGATCGAGAGGACGGCGCGGCGAGCCCAGGCGGCGGAAAGCGACTCGGCACCGGCTCTGGCTTTGACGAGACCACCGACTCGCCAAGCGTGGGCGGCGTCCCGCCCGGCCCCACCCACAACCGCGCAACGACTCAACCCAACCCAACCAACCAACCCGCTGCTCGAGCGGCGCGGCGCAGCGCAGCGCAGGGCAGCTTCGTCGCGCTCGCGCGGGGCGCGTGGGCTCCAGTCCGTCCATCCGGCCCAAGCAAAGCAGCCACCGGGCTCTTTTCCATCCGGCGATCGAGTGAGGCAGTGAGCTAGTAATTAATTATAAACGGGGCCGCGACGGGCGAGACAAGGACGTCGTCCGTCCTTGGATCACCTGGCACGCGCGCGCGGCGTCGGCACGGCAGCGGAGAAACCGTGTTCCGGTAAGCCGGTTGTTGGAGGATAGGATATTTCCTTCGTTTTCACCGGCGCTGGCGCACGCTCAGTCCCAGATGGACGGACGTGGTAACCGGCCACCGTGAATCGCCGGAACGCGCAACCGGACAAATGAAAAGGCTGTATATAAATCCTGTCGCTTTCGGTTTATTCGGAACAAAGACCAGTACTTGAGCACCCGCGTTGACGCAGGCGGCTCCGCTTCATTCGCGGTCATCGCCACAACGATACATGGAGGGCGTCGCTGTCACTCGGTAGTTTCCGCGGGCAGGGTTGTTTTACCGGCGATCGAGCTGGCCCGACGGGTGGTCGTCACTGTGGTCGACGGATGGGAACACCACCACACCACCCAATGGCCCCGTACGCGAGTGAGGTTGACCTGTGTTCCCCGGAGGAGGGCTCCAACGGCACCATCGGCGACCCGTTCAACAAGCCATGGCCAAAATTAGATGTATCGCCGTGGGCGCCTCGCGTTTCTTCGCTTTTGGCTGGAGATGGAGGGCACCATCATCAACGCCCCCAAACGGCACGAGCAAAGCAATGTTCTCGCCAGCTTTGACAACATTCGATCAAGCACGCCATGACACGCTCCACCAGCCGACTGCCGACCTGGTCTGCCGAGTGCAGCACGCCACGAGCTACCGAAGCCTTGGGCCCACCTGTCATGAGGTGACAGTCGCGTAGGCAGGCAGGGAACAACGATGCCCCGCGATGTTACGCCCTCTCTCTGGCAGGGATTGTTTGATGTTGCCTGTCTGCTGCGTGCGCTGGCTGCCGTCGTCGCTGCTCCGCCGCTAGACGATCGATGGTCACAGACTGCACCCGCATTCGCAAACCACCTCGCAACAGTTGCCTGTCTGTTTTGCGCGCCGTCTCGCCTGCCATCCTGCTCCGTGGACGAGAAACGAGACACGACGCGACGACCACTCTGAGCAATCAACCCGTGTTGGGTAGTTTCCATTACAGTTAACAAAACTGTGGCACGACACAGTACCCCACGCACGAGAGCTGCTCAAGAACAGCAAGTGGCAGCACGGCGACAAAAGCGGGGACGAGCCGGGCACTCACCGGCCGCCACGCATCGCTCCGGCAACTGATGTGCGCTGCCCTGCAGCCTCCACGGCAGCAGCTAGCGGAAGGACCACCTCTGCAAACAAGTCCGTCCGTCCTTGGGCGCCACCAACAGCAACTTGATGCTCGCAGTCAAGCCCGGAGTGATGGTTTTCACCGAGCACGAACACGCGAGCGGACTTTACGTGGCACCACGGCACCGGACGACAGCACTTACGTCAAATATAGCACGAAACTTTGCCATTTTCCTACTCCAACTTGCGCGCCATCCAACTCAGCAAATCCAGCACGCCAGATGCGCCGATTAGGCCACGGCGACACGCAGCAAAGTTCTCATCCAAGCCCTGCCGCCTGCGCTCCTGCGGGAACATTATTATTCTATATCGTCACTGACGTTTGGTTTCCACTTGAAGAAACCCTGCGCAATTTTCAATCCGCAACCGCGCGCTTGTCTACGTGCCACGCAGCCGGAGAACGATACCGATCAGGCAATCCAGGCGACCCCCTCGGGGGACAGCTCTGCGCTCGCCATCCACTGACGAGCAGATGGCGGGATTTCAAACCGCCTCTCGTCCAGAACTTTCCGTTCCTGGCAGTTTTTTATGGAATGTTGCGTTGGTATCGTCGTCGCCGTGCTGCTGGTGTTGGGACTCCGCGCCCGCGAGCGGGCGTGGCGCGCAGTCACTGTGCCTACCGGATTTCCAAACGCAGAGAAAGGGAGCGGCGCCTCACATGGGTTCAGAAAAAGTGCTCTAGTACACGTTCTTTATTATTAATGCTGTGATGTGATGACCTAACAGGCGAATTATGGCCGATTTCCTAGTGATTGCATTGGTACAGGTTAATGCTGCTTTAGCCTTGTAGTAGGTGTAGCAGATACAGCAGCTTAGGCAACTGAAGATACTTATCTTCTGTTGTTCCAGAACTGACGATCTGGTCTAATCTAGTTTCTCAGGTTTCGAATCATGAGCTACGGACCTAAAGCGAGAAAGCTGCAATAATTCACATACCCAAGCCGTTCAATTCCGTCCTTTGGGCCTTTTTTTCTTTCTTATCTTGTGTTATCTCCGGTGCACAAGTAGAAGTAGAGCCGTAGCCACACAACTTTAAAATAGCAGTATCGCTCAGTTAGCACCACACCACATCAGCAGAGCGAATCTTTTCCTGCTCATCCGTGAGAGCGTGGCTTTCCCTTTACGGCTCCGGTGGTGCCATATGGACATTCCAACATTTTATATCGTTCGCCACTTCTGACTTATTTAGATCCACATGATCTACAATACTTGGGAGCCATTCAGAGGACGGGAAAAAAATTAACGTCTTCTTCTTGAACAGGTAAGACTCCTATCTGCTCAAGAAGAAGAGTTGCAGACCTTGAGGTCTTCAGGGCGCAAGAGTGAGCGTTTTGGTCCTTTTGGAACCGCGCCAATGGCATGATCTTTTCAGATACTAACACCACCTTTTGTTTGTCCTTTTCGTTCCCCTCGTGCTCACACGACCTTGCAAGCGTTTGGCTCATCTTTTCTCGGGGCGGAATTGTGAGACGTTGAATCGACAAGGCATATCTTTGACGAATCATAAACAGAGTAGGAAAAAGGAAGATTCCAAACCGTTACAAGATGCTACCCGAATTTAACATGATACTACGGGAGGGCTTTTTTTGCCGTTCACTTCACTAGGAACTAGGAACCTGATGACTAGGGAGAATCAGGACGGGACTGTTCCCAGATTCTCTGTCGAATTGGTTCCATGACGCGGCTAATCTGAATTTTCACATGACACTGCAACCTGAAGCTCAGGTTCAGCAACATGTGTTCGCTGATTCCGGGTTCCTACGCCCCTCAAACGAAAGGATGACATGTCAGCAACTATCCACCCGGTCCGAGCGAACCGTTGAAATAAAAATATAGCAGCTTTCTTTTCTAATGCGCTTCGTGCCAATTCCCAGCGCGGCGACCACTTCAGAGCGAGCCCACGACTGTACCACCACTACCAACGCCGATGACGCCAATACGGGTATGACTACATGGCTACGTCTCTCTCTCCTCCCACTTATCAAAAAGGCCAGCCCCCTTCCACCACACCGCACTCCCTCACCTTCCTCCTCTGCCTGGTTGTGCGTTGCTTCCATCCCCCTTCTGTTCCCTCCACAGTCCACTCTGCTCTGCAGCTGGGATTGGTGTTGGAGCTGGTAGTAGCCTGCTACTTCTTGCTGCTGAGCTCGCGTTCGCGTCCAGGCCAGTGCGAATTCGTGGCGGAGAACCTGACCTGAGAGACAGAGGTGGGTGGAGATGGAGAGATACGAGGTGATCAAGGACATAGGATCGGGCAACTTCGGGGTGGCCAAGCTAGTCCGGGACGTGAGGACTAAGGAGCTCTTCGCCGTCAAGTTCATCGAGAGGGGGATGAAGGTGTGACCTTGACTTCTTAACCTCTCCCCTCCCTCGACTGTTTTTTTTTTTTTCTGAAAGAAACTGGAGGGGGATTGGTTTTTTTTTCTAGTGTCAAAAGGGGTTCCATTTCCATATTGGAGCGCGCACGATCGGTTAATGCGAATTCTGCCAGGTGGGTTTTGATCGGATTCCTCAAGAATTTGTGCGTCCTGTAGGTTTTGTTTGGGTTCTTGGTGCATAAAAAGGAAGAAAGTCCCTTATTGTGGTTGGTACATGGTACCGGTCGGTACTGTACTGTTTTCTTGGTAGCGGTTTGCTACTTTCGTTACTTGATTCTGCCTACCAGCTATTGATCTGCTTTACTTGTTCTTCCTATATACAGCTTTGTTTGAGACAAGGCAGGATCCACTGCTTTGTTTGTTATTCGCCCACCGATCTGCTCTGTTTTTATTATGCTTCAAAGTTCATCCGGACAATTGAATCTTTATATAGGGGATTTCTTAGCTTGGCCCTGGGTCACACTGGACCCATCAATGCATTTTATGCATACAATCCTGTGCTTCTCAGCATCCCCAAATAAAAGAACCTGTGACTGGCTACTCAAGTCAGAGACCAATTCCGCACTCTGCGCTACTCTTGCAGATAAATTGTCACCATTGCGTCTGTATTATTCTTAGTGACACATTTCATTAGATAGTATAATAATGTAAACTTCAGGTGGTAACTGGTTCGATTTGTTACAAGTTATGCAAGTACTTCCTGGGAAGCTGGTATAGTTTAATCGATCGGCAAAAGATTTGTCATGGTTGGTAAACACACGACTATAAATAGCTTCTATGATCATATCTGCTATAGTGGTCAGTAATAGTTCACCAGTTAAATAAATAAATGCTGCCGTTGCAAATTTGTAATATTACTCTTTATGTACGAAAAAGAGCCGACAATACAAACCTAGTTCTGCTTCAGCTGATTTTTTCCGCGCCATGTTTCTTCTAACGTTTGCTAGTTAAATTTACGTTTCATGGGCCCTTCCTGCATCTGTTTTAGCTATTATCTTTCCTCCTTGCTTTGTTTGTCTTTTGATAAATTAGTTATACTATACTGTAGCGTGCTAGGCTATTGCTCGTTGCTGAAAATGATGACCTGGTTGGAATAGTTTAAAGTGATAACAACAGTGAGAACAGAGAAAAACCAACGCACGTACATAATCGGTCTGCAACCAGTTGCTCGTGCTATCTTAGAGCTCATTATATACTCTTGCTGACATCATTTACACCATTCTTTTTTGCATATTGTTTTTTCTCTCCCCTGCCAGTTACATTTATTTGTTAAATCTCTTTGCTCTTTTGTTTCATTTGGATTCCCAGAAACTATTTTCCATAGTTGCTTGGTTACCCTTTTTTGGTTATTAATATATTTAGTTTTTAACTTTATTTGTATACTGTGTTCGCAGATTGACGAGAATGTACAGCGAGAGATCATGAACCACAGGTCGCTGAGACATCCAAACATAGTTAAATTCAAGGAGGTAAGTCCCTTTTACCATAAAAATTCATAGCTGAACTCAACTCCATCATATAAGACCTTTGAGGACAAAAATATTAGCAGTAGTAAAATCTAGTGTTTTATATTCTTATTATTGAGTCATTGGCGCTTTTACTATTTTGAATTAATTTCACAAACCCACCAATACTTTGGATCTTACTTGTCACAAAACCACTATATATGATACCTATTCACAAACCCACCAATACTTTGGATTTACTTTCACAAACCACCATTCTTTTTAACGACACATATGGTCACACATGTCAATGACAGCACTAAAAAATTGTAGGTTTGTGAAATTAACTCTACTATTTCAAGTAAACTGTTTGACATAATATTGCGCACGCCATTACTACTTGTTTGACATAATATTTCCTCAAAACTACCACTCTGAGCACACCTAGAGTCCTTCTATTTTTTTCTCTTTCCTTGCTTATTTGTTTCCCCTTGTTATGGCAACTTGTTTAACTGCATCTGGGTTGTTGATGCTTATCAGCAGTCAGCAGTTATGTGTAACTTGCACTAGTGCCATGGCCTGTAAGGCAGTACATGCAGCTCAGGCTTGAGTGTTTTTTTGTCAGTGTCTCATTATTGTTGATGGGCTGTGGTGCAATGATTAGTTGAATGACTACTGAAAGTGACAGCGACCTAGCAGTATGCTTTATGCCTCTTGTTCACTAGTACTGCAAATGAATGGTGTCTCCAGAATTATATGTTCTTGTGATGATGCTTTTTGGAGTGAGCCTTTCTGCAGCCTGCATTTGATAATAGTCATTTTAGCAGTAATTAATTCCTTTGCCTTAGGTCAACCAGTTTGTGTGTATTTCACACGATTTGATTGATTTGGGACCTGTAAATATTTCTTTATATAAATTCTGTGACAATATTCCATAGTACTACATTTTATTTGTATCAAGCTTGAATCTGTTACCATATTCAGGTTGCAAACTTAAAGAGAAAGCTTAGTTTTTCAGGTTGTGCTAACTCCCACACATTTGGCCATAGTTATGGAATACGCTGCTGGAGGCGAGTTATTTGAGAGGATCTGCAGTGCTGGAAGATTTAGTGAGGATGAGGTACGGAATATTGCTATTTGCTAAAATCTCTCATATCACTCAAGACATGCGCCTCTGACGCTTAATGTGTTCTGCTCCTGCAGGCAAGATTCTTCTTCCAGCAACTGATTTCAGGAGTTAGCTATTGTCATTCGATGGTACTAAAGCTATTGTCATTCGATGGTACTAGCTAGGGATTAGTAACTTAAGGAAAAATATTTGTGTCATGACAGTATTTTCTTTTCTTGCTGCAGCAAATATGTCACAGAGATTTGAAGCTAGAAAATACTCTCTTGGATGGTAGTATAGCACCTCGGCTAAAGATATGTGATTTTGGTTACTCCAAGGTAACTACTCTAGATTATGAAGTTCAACAATTACTCGGTTGCTAAACGAAGACTGAACTCAGCATCTCAACCATCATTTCGTTCTTTTCAGTCCTCTGTGTTGCATTCTCAGCCCAAATCAACTGTTGGCACACCAGCTTACATTGCTCCTGAGGTCCTCGCTAGAAGGGAATATGATGGAAAGGTGATTTCTGCCTTTGCCTTTTCTGTTTCCAATTCCATAGAATGACACCCAAGTAATTGGTATTCTGTATCCTATAATTCCTGAAACTGAACATCAACCTCATCGTGCGGGATTTAGGTTGCTGATGTTTGGTCCTGTGGAGTAACTCTCTACGTGATGCTTGTCGGGGCTTATCCCTTTGAAGATCCTGATGAACCGAGGAATTTTCGGAAGACACTTACTGTGAGTTAACTCAAGTGTGAACCGACTGATGTGGATATGAATAAATCATTTCACCTGTTTAACACTGATCATGCCTCTTGAATTTCTTGCAGCGGATTCTCAGTGTACAATACGCAGTCCCCGATTTTGTCCGAGTTTCAATGGAGTGCAGACATCTGCTGTCCCGGATCTTCGTGGCAAACCCTGAGCAAGTAATACTTCTCTCCATTTCTTTTTTGTCGCTGCCAAAAAAAAACAGTGTCTCATGAGCCATTTGGTGCAGCGAATTACCATCCCGGAGATCAAGAACCACCCATGGTTCCTGAAGAACCTGCCCATCGAGATGACCGATGAGTACCAGACGAACCTGCAGATAATCGACGACACGAACGCCACCTCTTTGCAAAGCCTGGAGGAGGTCATGTCCATCATACAGGAGGCCCGGAAGCCTGGTGATGGGCTGAAGCTTACGGGGCAGCTCCCGGGACTTGGGAGCATGGACCTCGATGACATTGACGTGGACGACATCGACATTGAGGACAGCGGTGATTTCGTATGCGCCTTGTGACGTGCGACTTGTTTGACTCAGGCGAAGCTGCCGTGAACTCGTTTCTGCTGTTGGTCCACGCCGTTTATTCCGAGAGCTCCCATTTTGTTGTTGTACTATCACATATCTTGTGTAACCGAGGTAGTGACACTGTGGATAAATAATACTTTTGTATTTTTTATATGTTGCGTATTTGATGAGTTCTTGGTGTCCCTTGTCCCTTCTTTTTGCGAAAGAATTTGTGGCCTTTTCTCGTCGCGCCTTCCATGAGTTGGGCGGTTAAGGCAAAATATTTTAATGTTTGCAAAAGAGTGTGATTCTCCTTCCTTCTAAAAAAATGTTTTTTCATCTCAATCAGAAAACGGAGGGAAAATTTTCTGAAGACAGCAATTGAAAAATGTCAGGCTCAGGCCTGTCCCAAATTTAAGTAGCCCAGCACGTCACTGGGCCTGACTGGTGGGTTTCTCGAACGGAGAATTGAGGCCCATTTCTACTTTTGGCCCGCTGATGGAGCCCCAGCCGTGCAGAAGCTCACGGACGGCTCAGATCGACCGAGGGTTGCGGCCACGCCCAGTCCTCGCTATGCTACATAAAGAGGATCCCATCACACCGCGCTGCCCTCTCATCCAAAACCCTAGCCCCCGCGCCGCCGCCGCCTACCCCAGCGCTCGAGCTCCTCGCCGCCCGCGAGCTCGCGCAGCAACGCAGCCATGAAGGTAAACGTCTCGTCTCTGTGCTCTCCTCGCGCAAATGCGTATGCGCTTGTTGTTTTCCATACCGTATATTCATTGGGTATTTGGTGGCTCATTCGCGTGTGTGGGTCGATTGCAGTTCAACATCGCGAACCCGACCACCGGGTGCCAGAAGAAGCTCGAGATCGATGACGAGCAGAAGCTGTAAGTACTCAACGTCCTCCAATTAGTGTAGCCGTCTTGTTTCCTTAGATCCGTTGGAGCTGCGTTTACACTGTCTAGCTGTTTCAGAGAGGCGAGTCGGTTCTTAGACCTGGATGATTGATCTTCTAGGTCTTAGCCACTATATTATCCTTGGTTGATTGGATTTCTTACATTTTCCTTTTTGTTTAAGCAGTTACTTTTTCCATCTGAAAAGTTAGGTCATGGTTTTGTTCCATTTATGTGGTGCATGATGTTGACATTAGCGACTAACAATGTTCGTTCACATGTTAACCTATTCTCTGAGATAATTCACTATAAACATGTTTAAAGCTATTGGTTAAATTTCAGTGGTAGGTTTCTATTGTTAGTAGGGTATGGTTTGTTAATATTCTTTCCCTTATTTGGAGACAAATATGTGTAAACATAACCCTTCGCGTGCTGTATCGGCTCTTAGGAATGATAGACTGGCCCACTGTCATTTCATTGCAGAAAAAATTGCCAAATGGGACATTCATACTTAGTTAAAATATGGTGTGAGTGTTTCTTTTGTAGTGCTTAGTTAAATTATGGTGGAGTATCATTCATTTTGATACTTATAATCTTTGAATTTCAGGCGTGCATTTTATGACAAAAGGATCTCCCAGGAAGTCAGTGGTGATGCTCTGGGCGAGGTAACTTAGGATTGCTTGTGCTATTTTCCTGGTTCAAACATGTGCAAATCAAACATCTCTCTGTTCTTGCAGGAATTCAAGGGTTATGTCTTCAAGATCATGGGAGGATGTGACAAGCAAGGCTTTCCCATGAAGCAAGGAGTGCTCACTCCTGGACGTGTCCGCCTTCTGCTCCACAGGGGTAAGAGACTAGTTCGTTTTATATGGCACATAGATATTCTGTTTGTCACTCCCTTGCTGAATCATTGGTGCTGATTGTGCAGGCACTCCATGCTTCCGTGGGTATGGCAGACGTGATGGTGAGCGCAGGAGGAAGTCGGTCCGCGGTTGCATTGTCAGCCATGACTTGTCTGTTATCAACTTGGTGATTGTCAAGAAGGGTGAGAATGACTTGCCTGGTCTTACTGACACTGAGAAGCCCAGGATGAGGGGACCCAAGAGGGCCTCCAAGATCAGGAAGCTCTTCAACCTCTCCAAGGATGATGATGTCCGCAAGTATGTGAATACATACCGCAGGACATTCACTACCAAGAATGGTGAGCTTGGCACTTCAGCAGCTTTCTTTCTGTTATTTACATTTCTTACCACGGCATGCCCTAGTACCTTGACGAAAAATGCTTCACCATTTCAGTTTAATTTCAGTGCCCTTGAACAAATCTTGCATCCATTTTGCATATATAGTGTAACCATTTTTGTATGCATAGCATGACAATTAGCTTGCCAACCTATACTATGTTTTTGACATTGCCTATGTAGCTTGTTGCCTAACAGTTATTACTCCTGCAGGCAAGAAGGTGAGCAAGGCACCCAAGATCCAGCGTCTTGTGACCCCGCAGACTCTCCAGAGGAAGCGTGCCAGAATTGCTGAGAAGAAGAAGAGGATCGCAAAGAAGCAGTCTGAGGCTGCTGAGTACCAGAAGCTGCTGGCCCAGCGTCTCAAGGAACAGAGGGACCGCCGGAGCGAGAGCTTGGCGAAGAGGAGGTCCAAGCTTTCTTCTGCTGCCAAGGCTACCACTGCTTAAAAATGTTTGAGATGTTTTAAGGACCGCCTATGCTTAGCTTGTGAACCCTCATGCACTTTGTTGTGGATCTGTCGACCATCTACTTAGCTTTCTCTAAGTAATTGTGCAATTTTGCATGGATATGTTGGTTTCTATTGTGAAAGTTGGACCGTCAGAGCCTTATTCTACATACGTTTGCAGTTTTATGTTATATATATGTGCTACTCTAGTCTGTTGTCACCGTCTGCATATCCTTTACTGTACTGTACCCACAGCAGAGGGCGTCTTTTTTGTGTACCTTTGTTCCACTGCTTTTGTGCGAACTTTGATTTTCAACTGGTATTTACGGAAGCTAAGATCAGGAAAAATCGGTTTTGTGATCAGGGAAAATCGGTTTTACGGAAGCAAAGATCAGGGAAAATCGGTTTTGTGATGCAGTACCGAGCGAGACCCACTTATCTTGCTCCTTGCGCGGGCGCCAGCAGTCAACAGCCCAACACCATTACGTCCGACCCAAATCTCTTGTTGATGAGACTTTAAAAATAAGAATAAGAAAACGTACAATTTTGGAGACTGAGTTGCAACCCAACCGAGTCGACCACGGACCACTCGTTCCTTTCCGGCTCTAGCACTCTCTCCACCCTTCTTTCTTCGTCTCCGTCCATCCAGACCCACGCCGCAGCTTCCACCGCCGCTCCAGCAAGTTCACCTCTCCCCTCCGCTTCCACGCGTGGAACGGCGATCCATCAAACTCCCCACTGGTTTCTCTTTCGTCCTCGGTGAGTAAGCTGAGCCCTTGCTTTTCTTGACCTCATATCGCTCCTTATGCTGTAGCATTTTTTACTCTGTTCTATTGCGGATGCTCTGGTACATCCAATTTTCTCATCTGCATATTGGAGTATTGCTGATATTAATTTTTTGCCATCGCTGTTTCTGTCAGACGATGATGGTTCTTGCCAAGCTCGGGGTGCCTAGCCCCCAGGTTAGTGTTGATTCTAACCCTGTGCTGTGGAGGCAGTTAATTCCCATTCATTTTCGGCTGTATCCATAGCTTGAATAATAGTTAGTTTCCTGAAATGGGTGGAAGGACATAAAACTACAATGTGGTTTCTGTGAACTTTGAGCCTAGAATATATAGTCCCACGGGCAATGAATTGTCATGTGACAATCTGGAGTTCTGGACATTGAATTCGAGTCGATAAAGTTCTTCTGCACGGTGTGTTTTAAAGTTCTGATTGGGGACGCTATGCGTATAGGAACTAAATGGATAAAACCAGGGAACATCTCTGGGAAGATATATTTTATGGATGAATCCAAATTCGCTTGCTCCAAACCATATTCATTGCTATTCTTATTCGGTTGCTCTAATATGTCCTTAACTACTTGGTTGCAGCTTGCATGACTGAAAGAAGGAAATTGTTGTTGGTCCCTGCTATTAGTGTTGGCATTGCTTCATTTCAGTACATGTTTGAGAAGGCAGCAGCAAAAGCTGAATTTGCAGACAGTGAGTGATCAATGTCCTCTCGTTTGAATATAGATCGGTTCTTCTTAGTTCTAGTGCATATACACAAACCACCCTAGCTTCCATCAATTTATTCAGTTGCATATTTCATGTAGGCCTGACAATTGATACGTCTAAATTCACTAAGGGCTGGCTAGAATGTTGTGTGGGAAAATATTATTAGTTTGTTTTAGTTGATGATGATACACAGTCTTCATCCTGTTATGTTTGGATAATCAAATTCTATCAATAAAAGATGCTGAAACGTAGGTGGCCTTGGTCACGCAGTCCTTGTAGTTATATGGCAACCTTTAGCTGTTCAGTGTTCACCCTGTATTCAACAATCACTGAGAAGGCCATGTGATCCATCCACTCGTAAACTCATTATTAAAAAGAAACTAATATTAAATTAAGGCAAACTGATGACCTACCTTAGCCGTTAACACATTACCTTAAAAATGATTTAGTTCTATTTTTTTAATGAAAAAGAAGTGTCTTTTCAGTGGGATAACCTCAGGGTTGATGTATATTTCTAACTTTGTAGCCTTTTAGTGAGACAGCTTCATCAAACTTCACAGCCGGTACCAGTTGAAGCTTGTTTAGTATCTATTTATTGTTCCAACCAGAAAGCATAGAATCAGTATATCTAATAAATGGGTCAAATATGCTTTTGTTCGCATTCAAATTTCAGTGCCTGCACTTCGTGGGAAAGATTATGGGAAATCGAAAATGCGGTATCCAGATTACACCGAAACAGAATCAGGCCTACAGTACAAGGTGCATACTTTGCTATACATTGTTTCTACATAATTCTAAAACGCTGAGATGTTAAAAAAATATTCTCATGGCAAAATACAGGACCTGCGGGTTGGTGATGGCCCTTCCCCAAAGCAGGGGAAACAGTCGTTGTGAGTCGCGTGTTTGTGGACTGTTCTTTGAGTGCATTGAAATGTACTTGTAGCTTATTTCCTTGAATACACACATTAACATGTGTCTTGTTTAATTTTTGTTCCTCTTAAGGTTGATTGGGATGGCTATACAATTGGATACTATGGTCGTATTTTTGAAGCTCGCAACAAAACAAAAGGTGGTTCTTTTGAGGTACCCATTGCCACGAGAATGAACAATCTTGCGTTTTATTGCACTAGCTAGTATTATCAGAAGAAGTATTTCACAGATATTTTATACTTAAATATGAATGGACATGAATTTTGTGGCCTTGGAACCTTCACATGCTTGCTGACTTACGGTAAAAAAAAAGTGCTCACGCACCCTTTTGTATAAATAATTCATTTTTAGACATTTTGTATAAATCATTCATAGAACACAAGCTGTGTGCTACATCATTTATTAATTACAAAATTATATTCTTAGTGTGTAGGACACAATCTCAAATATACCTAATGCAAATCTTATTTTTTTTCTCAAATATAACACAAGCTGTGTGCTACATCATTTATTAATTAGAAATTTATATTCCCCTGATGCTCTATTCCAAATTGAAAATTGCAGGGTGGTGACAAAGACTTCTTCAAATTTAAGCTTGGGTCAGGAGAGGTGTTTTACTAGCCCTAGCAATACTTTTCACCTAGTATTTCTTACTCTTACTAACAATTTCCCACAGTTTTTTTTAAGAAAAACTTTCCTAGAGTGCTATATTGCCATGACATAGCGATGCTGCTTATTTTATTTAATCTTAGCTTATGCCAAGCCATGTTATTGATTATGAAATAGATATCATTTTGGCAGCTTTTAAAAATCTATCCAAATTTTACTTGGTATCTCTCACAAATAGTGTTTCTGACAAGTAGGTCATACCAGCTTTTGAGGAGGCTATACAAGGTATGGCCCCAGGAGGAGTTAGAAGGTAATGTATCTTCCATTCCCCCAGCCATAATTACATGCTAAATACATCTCTAGCATTAGAATCTGCAAATATATTGCTGAACAGATGCCACATTTCAGAATAATCGTACCACCGGATATTGGATACCCGGATAATGACTACAATAAGTTGGGTCCCAAACCAACAACATTCTCGGTAAAATGTCTGCCTTAGTTTATAAGTTCTCTCTTCCCACTCTCCTTTTGCGAATCATTCTACAAGTTATCTTCATCAATCATCAGTTATATAAGACTGAACTACTAATATTTGTCTCCCAGGGACAAAGGGCACTTGATTTTGTCCTACGGAATCAAGGATTGATAGACAAAACTCTACTATTTGACATTGAGCTTCTCAAGATATATCCCAGTTAATAGTAATGTATGAGTTTCCTTAATTTCCAAGTATTTCTGGCTTATTAGTTTGCACTTTACATCCTTTTATTTGTATTTCTAATTCAATGCCATGGACAGATGCTTTACTTTGCAGAGAAGTTCTTGTAATTATTTGAAGGAAAGATGTTTTGAGCATGCTATTGAGGGCTACGGACGATCAACGAACATGAGAATGCATGTTTCTACAGAATATCAATCTCAATGATGGCCAGAACTTGTGGGTAGTTAGAGAGCGATAACACAAGTGTAGTTTTACGTCTGGAAAACATGTAAATTGACCAAGGTCTCTCCTGTATCATCTTATTCGGTTGAAGATTCACAGCAAGGTTTTCACGTGACCGCTAAAACATGAAAACAGATCACATGTACAACAGTTAAAATTAACACTATGCTCTCAAGTTGATCGCAATTACTCCCCATATTGCAGCAGAAAGAAACCAATTAGAAGTTACGATCGGTGGATCAATTTATTGAGTAGAACAATGCATCAAAGAAAAGTCATTCATCTTTATTATTCCTTTTTCCAAGATCAAAACCGCAAACGGCTATGCCACATCAAGGACGAAAAACATAGTACTACTACAATAAGCCTGCTAGCTACTATTCTCGACAGGTACTATATAGCTCACGAAACTGTGCCATGAGAACCGACCATACAAGCAAGCACCAACGAACGAACAAACACGGCTTTCAGGTTGCAACTATTCTACCCTGGCTGTTTGGCTTCGCCCGTTTAGAAAGCCAGTGGAGGCAGTGGCAGGCTGTTGTTTTGTCCTGACCGCATCCTCCTCTTCCTCAGTCTCTCGGCGATGATGAAAGAGAGCTCCAGCGACTGGGATGCGTTCAGCCTTGGGTCACAGTGTGTGTGGTAGCGGTCACTCAAGTCATCGAACGTCACAGTCCGTGATCCACCAATGCACTCAGTCACATTCTGCCCAGTCATTTCCAGGTGGATACCTCCTGGGTGGCTTCCTTCTTGGTCGTGGACGTCAAAGAATGCACGCACTTCAGCCTGTTACATATGGGAAAGTTGGTGATTAGTCCAACGTAATAGTTGCAAGGTCCAGATGGAAGTAGTCCTAAGTGATCTAAACATTAAGTGTAAATGATGATGATTAGTACCAAACAAACATGGGACTGTAGAAGGCCACTAATACATTAGCAAAGGATAGACAATAGGCAACAGCCATATCACAGAAGTGCAATGAGAGCGAATGCATAGTATAAACAAAAGGATGAAGCGATAATTTAACAAGATCCTTCAACAGCACCCCATCTTTTAAAATATTAAATCGTCGAGTTGACAATCTTCTCACAGTAATGCCATGGCAATAAGTTTCATATTCTTACAGAGAATAGAGCAAAATTAGCGATGGCAACTTCATATATTATTCAATTATTTGAGAACACATAAATTTATATCAATGCACAACAAGCTTCCTAATTTATTGCATATCCTAGAGGAGAAAAATTGTGGAAATACTGGGTGAAAGATAACTCACCATAATGTTGTCGAATGGACGTGTCTTCAAACCACATGGGGCCTTGATGGTGTTTCCATGCATCGGATCAGTAATCCATGTGACAATCTGTCCAGAATTGCGGACAGCACGAATGAGGTGAGGCAACTTCACCCTCATGTTCTCCGCCCCCATCCTGGTAATTATGGTGATCCTTCCAGGCTTGTTTGATGGGTTCAAAATCTCAATCAGCTTCACCAAGTCACTGGGGTTCATTTTGTCACTCACCTACATTTCACAAATTCCATATTGATTTGTCAGTAAGCATACAAAAGAACTATAACTGCAACATCAAAATTTCACCTGATGAATACAATAATGGACTTAAAACTAACCTTTATGCCAAGAGGGTTAGCAACACCACGGAGGAATTCAACATGAGCACCATCGAGTTGGCGAGTGCGTTCACCAACCCACAACATGTGTGCTGAACAATCATAGTAAAGGCCACTGGTGGAGTCTTCACGGGTAAGAGCCTGCTCGTATGGCAAGAGAAGGCACTCATGAGAGGTCCAGAAGTCAGTAGTGGTCATTATCGGGTGGTCAGCGGTAAGCCCTGCCGCAGTCATGAATCCAAGAGCCTCATCCACCCTATGGGCCAATTCACGGTACCTATCCAGTAAAAAGAAAACTCAATTGATCAGACAATAATGTTTATTTGACCATTTGCAGGCATACATTTCTACGTTCAACAAAAGATAGTCACATTGCGGTAGTTATTGGTAAGGTTACCATGGTCCACGGAACTCTTATCATTAGTTATATAAATCCACACCTACAGATTGGTGTTTAGATATGTGCCATTGTAATGGTCCTTAGTGGGAACATTGGTGCAAGACCAGCTTTCCAGGAAAAAGCCAAAGACTTTATCTCACTATATACTAGTCGACATTTTATTGACTAAATTAAAATTTTAGACCGTAATATATTTGCAGGTGTTAGGTCTGAGCCATAAGAAAATTATGGTGGGCACCATACTCTAATAGTCTAATTGACTAATTCTAGATCTTTAGTTTAAAACACCAGGCCATCATCAATGTTCAGTAAGACAATGGCATGCTTTATGGACCAACAAGGCAACAACAGTATTTTGGTACGGCCACCTTCCCAGACAATCAATTGAAGCAACAAACCAACAAACATACGAGTCAAGCTTAAAAATAAGTCGATGCAAAGGAGACAGTAGTGATGTCCTGGTAGCAGCTTCCACGAAAGAAAGGGAAAGTTTCACCATACTCGCACTTAAAGCCACTACTGACAGATGACCTAAAACAACCACAGGATATATCAACAGCACTAGTAAACTAGTAACAACCAAGAGCCATTTTGAATGCTGAGTACGATGGCCTTTTTGCCTATTCAAGCCACAAACAAAAATATCTAATCTGATTCGTTTCAACGTGACAGTGACATACCAACCTCCACACCAAAAGTGCTAGCACTACAAAAATCGGAGGAAAATCGACGAGTTTTCTCACCTGTCACCCTGCTCGTTGTGGTCCATGAAATCGAGGTTCCACTGCGTGACGCGCTGCATGGCGGCGTAGCCTCCCGTGGCGAAGGCGCGGAGCAGGTTGAGCGTTGCGACGGACTGCGCGTAAGCGCGGATCATCCTCTGCGGGTCTGGCACGCGGCTCTTCTCGGTGAAATCGTCGCCGTTGACGTTGTCGCCCCTGTAGCTGGGCAGCTTAACCCCGTCCCTCTCCTCGAACGCGTCGGACCTGGGCTTGGCGAACTGGCCAGCCATCCTCCCCACCTACCACCATGCGCAAGGGGAAACAATAACGGATCAGATCAGATCAGATCTCGCGGAATCGGCATGCGTGATTCGTTAATTTGGTTGTGAACAGGACGGGCTTAATTGGTTGGTACCTTGACGACCGGCACCTGGCCGCCGAACATGAGGACGGCGCCCATCTGGAGCAGGATGCGGAAGGTGTCACGGATGTTGTTGGCGTTGAACTCCTTGAAGCTCTCGGCGCAGTCGCCGCCCTGGAGGACGAAGGCGCGGCCCATGGCGGCCTCGGCGAGGCGCTCCTCGAGGTGGCGCGCCTCCCCGGCGAAGACGATGGGCGGGAACGTCTCGATCGTCTTGAGCACGGCGTCCAGCTCCTCCTGGCTCGGGTACTCCGGGAGCTGCAGCGCCTTCTTGGACTTCCAGCTGTCCACGGCCCACTTCCCCGCGGGCTTCTTCTCCGGCGCGGCCACCGTCGGGGTGGAGGTCTTCGCGGCGGCGGCGGCCGGGACGGGCCCGTTGTTCTTCGACGGGTCGGCGGCGTGGGCGGCGGCGATGGACCGCCTCTTCATGGGCACGAACGCGGGGCGCGGCTGGGACGCCGCGGCGCCGGACACGGCCGCGGCCGCTGCGGCGGCAGCGGAGTTGGTGGCGAGCGCCATTGCGGGGCCGGTGCGGATGGGTTGGTAGGATTTGGAAGCGGGGAGGAGTCGTGCGGCGCAAGGCGTCTCCTCTGAGGAAATGGAGGTGGCGCGCGCGCCGGTATTTATCGGCGGCCGGCGTTGGTAGGTGAGATTGTGAGAAGCGCACGCGGGTCGGAGGGGTAGTTGGCGTCTCGTCGACGAGATGGGAAGGAGGAGCGGGGCAGTTTGGGAATTTCCGCAGCCGCGACCAGAGCTGAAACGTTGGTTCCTTCCAGGGTTAGTGATGGATTAGCATGACAGGTGGGGTCGACGTGTCAGGGCAGGTTTGGTGGATCAGTATTCATTGAGTAGTCGGCTCAGCTCAAGTACGACCGAGCCTGAGCACGTGGTAAGGCTGACTTCAACAATATAATGCAAAGTTCAGAGGCAAATAGCAGACTGCATCGCGTCTACAGTAACAGAAAAGACATGTATTTGGTGAATCTCCAACAGAGAGCTTCCATTTTCGTTGTTGTCCAAGTCCAACGCCTCATCGCCACTACCGCCAGGCTGCCCGCCCCACGCCACCGCCGCTGCTCCCGCTCGTCCCGCGCAACGTCGAGCCGCTCGCCGCTGTCGGGCTGCTCCGCGCGCCGCCGCTATGCTCCCTCGGGCCACGCGGAGCTCGCCCCAAGCCGTCGTTGGGCCGCTGCGCCTGCTCGGGACGCGCGCCGCCAGGCTGCTCGCCCGCATCACTGCTGCACCGGCTCGAACGCGCACCATCGGGCCGCTCGCCGTCGTTGAGCCACGTGCTCTACGCTGCCACTGCGCCGACTCAGCCTGCGCACAGTCGGGCCGCTCGCCGGCGCCGTTGCTCGCTCCACGCACCAGGCCGCGCACCCAGTGTGGTCGCGCGAGCTCGATCCACCACCCCTCGCCGCCCAAGAGTCCACGGCCGCGCCAGCCGCCTCGGATGCATTCGAGGAGAGAGAGTATTCATTTTTAGCTCACCTCTCTCTCAAAGGCAAAAGTGGCTTCTCTTTTGCATGTTCTGTTGGAGAAGAATCCGGAATGCACAGTAGTGATTGGGAAGCCATATTTGCATTTGCACAACGTTGTTGGAGTTAGTCTAAGCAAGGAGAATTGGCTCGGAAGCCGGCCCTGTTCAAACGGCTCGCTCAACTGATGGCAATGTATCGTCGTGCCGGCCTTGCCAACACGACTCCATCACCCTATCAAAAAAAAAACACGACTCCATCTGCCACGGAGCGACGTGGCGTGAAAGTCAGCTGCGTGCGGGACATGTTTGGTCACGAGTGGGTGGGGCTCGGTTGGTGGCACGTACGGCCATTGTCAGGGATCCGGGACCCAGCACAATTATGTAGCCAGCCATGTGTGCGCGGTGGCTTCCTGTCCGGCCGCGAAGCTCACCAAGTTGCACAAATATCCCATTCCTGACACGTCGGTCGATGCAATACTTGTTCCGATCGATCGATCGATTGCATGGGGTTGTTGTTGTTCCATGTTACTAGGAAGTAGTAGGTCGAAAGGACGTAGGAAATGCCTGCGTGAATCACATTTTTTAGTAAATTAGAGAAGTGCGGTGCAGGTTACTTGATTGATGCTCCATTGAAAGGGCAAGAGGCATGCGGGCATCAAACCATGAAGATTTCCCCATGTGTTGCAGCCAGGACAAGAGATCCGCGCTGTCCTGCCTCATGCTCATGCTCTGTTCTGCCTGGTGGCCCTTGTGATGACTAGTGAATGTTGCTGAAAATTCAAAGTCCTTTTTAGGAGAAGAGCATACACGTCTGGATATAGTCGGCCTGTTCGGCTGGCATTATTTCCAGCGAAATAACTGTTGGTTGTTGCCTGTTTTCTTCTAGCTTCGGCTGCTGCTGTGGCAGCGTAAGGCAAAAAAGTTCCAGCCGAACAGGGTGAGTATTGGCTTTAGAGCTAACTTGCGCTACTACTGAAAGTGAATCAATGAAAATAACAATAAACCTTTTTTTAGATAAAGGTAATTGCAGTGCATCAAAGGTAACAATTTTTTTAGTTGAAACTAGCTATTAAAGCTGATAGATAGATAGTGATGCCAGGCAAGTTGGTTGTTCAACCAGCACGAAATGACATGGACATTTGTTCTTTCCTCACCAGATAATAGATCAGGATCAACCTTCAGAAGAAACAAAAACTCTGCTGCTTCGGATTTTCGTCGCAACAGCCGGTAACACGTGCGCCCCTCGTCACGCACCAGTGACCGGGTGCAGGTGTGCACGGCCAAGCAATTCCGCAACTAACCATGTTAGATGAAGATCTGCTTGCTCCTTAACAAATTAAGCAAATATCACAAGCAAAGCCTGATCTAGATCCTGCAAAATCACCCGCAGACGAGCACCCATTTCTCGTGACTCGATCGATACGCATGCGAACTCCATATCTATTTTTTTTGTTCCCGTTGAAAAATAAATAAATAATGCGAACTCTGAAGAAGAGACGAATGCATCGACGGCTTGCCGCAAGCAGAGTTACGCTTGGCTTTTTCACCTGCACAGGTTGCCGCGTCGCTCGGCAGGCCTTGAGAGCCCGCACGTAAAAAGCACCGGTCCCCGCACGGTGATCGCCTGGTAAACTGCCGCCAACTTACGACGTTGTTACGTGCGCACGTCAGACACCGCACTAATAAACGGCGATTGCGATTTGCGAAGGAGAGTGTGATGGTGCTTGGAAGTTGGTCTCTTTTTAAATTCGAGACCTGGTGGATGATGGGCCGGCATGTTTGAACCAAACGCGACTGACTCGTTGACCAGTCCAGATGCGCTTCAGCTGCTCCGCTACTGGAATATGCTAAGTACTTCCTCTTGGGCTGGACCCCGTTCCGTTCCGTTCCTCACCTACCCCCGGTGCCAACCGTTCCCACGAGCACGAAAACGACCACCCGTTTTATTTTTTGCGATCCAGTTTGCAGAGATCGATCACGCGCACGAGCTGCTCAACACCCATAGCTCGCTCTGGTTGACGGACGACGGCGTGATGCAGGGACGAATCGAGCCACATGGCGTTCAGTGGTAGTGTAGTGGTAATCGATGCGGAAACAAGAGGGTAGTTTCGGTGCCGTTGGACGGGTCGGGCTAGTATGGGCCCCCTTTTGATGACTGTCCGTGGGCTTCTTTGCATTGCATGGCTGAAAATGGACGTGACTCACTTTTATATTATGTGTTTAATTGCTCGGTCCTGAAATACCTCTACAATGCGAGGGGATATCACCAATTTGTTTTCAGCATTTTTTTTGTTTGCGAACAATTGTGTTTTGAGCATTGTAGGTGTTTGAAGTCAACTAGGTTGTATTTGTTTTTGTTGCCGGAGTGCCATTCGTCTAGGGGTGGCTCAGAGCACACAACGGCACACCTGTAGGCATCCAGTGGTGGGATAGACCAACAAAGCACTATTCTGCTACAATAACTCCTCGGTTATTATCACGGAGCAGAGATCATTTAGAAAAGAGAGTCAGCCACTAACTGATAGAAGCTTAAGAACAACACAAATCTTACGATTCGCGCTCGATCACGACCTGGACGCTACGTAAGGAGCGCAACGGCTGAACGCCAGGGCCTTAAGGAACACAATAACACTCATTCGTAGTTGCATTCAAATGTTCATACACACCGAACTGGTACAATAATGGATAGTTGCATGCGGCGACATCATAGATTATTTTACCAATTCATATTGGGCATATATAGAAGCCAACATCTGCCAGATCTGTTTGCTTATCTACAGTATTTAGTAAGAAGAATTGCAGGTTGTGTTAGATCATTTATGTATGTGCCAAGCACCGGAGGAGCTGCCGTGCAGGGAAAAATTTCATCCCTGGAAGCTCTGTCACGGCGCCATCCCTCTCCCTCGTGACGGCAATATATAGGGTAGCTCAGCAAGTGGCCCGGGAGGTCATGTTTTACGTCACCATTAACATAGAGCTCCCAAAGGTCGTTACCCTCTTGTTCACCATTTGAATGCACTTGAGACTCCCTAGGTTTCGGAACTCATCTTTCAGTGAGCCAAGGTGCTCCAACCATAGGGACATCCGAAAGCCATGGACTTGCCCTTTAGCAAATTGGTTTCTGATGTTCAGCAGGTGGAATGGCCGGTATGCACCTATGGCAATTTCAGAGTCTCTGGCCCCATCCATTGACCGTTGGTTGAGGTTAGCTGATCCGACAATGATGTATTCATCATCAACTGAAATAAATCAACACACAAACCAATATGTTACAACCACATGACGAAAATATATGCGTGTAGTATACGTATTTTAAGGAACCTCAATTTTTTAGTCGTACATTTTACCCAGATTGATGATAATATATAGTTCTTTCATCCAAAGTTGTTAGAATTTTCCTCTTAAAAAAAGTTGCTAAGATTTTGTATAACAACATGTCTTCTGTCGTGGCATCATATCTTATCCATGGAGATGGAGCTTGAGCATGGTGTGGGTACATACTCCCTCTATTCTCAGATTAATATGGCCGTGACCTTTTAAGTTACATTTAAGTATACAACTTATTTAAAATATTTATTTAAATATATAAAATTATAAATCATATTTAAATTTTCTTTAATAATACAAAGAATCACAACATAATATATGATGATTTTTAAAATTTATTAATAAGACAAATAATCCAATATAACTCAAAAAATAACACCAATTTTAAAATGGAGGGAGTACATAACTGTGTACAAATTATTTTGCACCCACAAAAGTTCTTTTTGTTGTATAACGCATAAAAATGTGGTCGTGACTTTAGTGTCTGTGGTGTTATATATACAACACGTACACACTAGTTGCACAAGTTCTTTTTATCTTTCTTTCTTTTGTATTTGTTACCGCACAAGATGTACGACACCATGGACTCTTCATGTACGCGTGTTGTTGTACACGCACAATGTTACATGTAAATATGGTCATAGTTTGCACAACGTATGTATAAAGAAACATATGTCCTTCTTTTCAGTCAACTGAAAGTTTGGAACTTTCAATCAACATGTGATTTGTACTAGAATTTGTATTATTATTTATTTTTGTAGGGTCATGTGACATGTAGGTATAGGAGAAAAAAATCTGTAAATGTATAGACTATAGAAAAAATGTCTTTTGAATCATCTGATTTCGATTTAGTGGTGTTGGACGGTGATTGGAAGTTCCCCAAACTTTGAATCGATTGAAAGTTAGCAAGGCCCGTAAAGAAAACTTTGATAGCTGTAGAACTAGGAAAAATATCGAGAGAAAATAGATTTACTTCCCTAAAGGATACGCCGATTATTTCATCTAATTTTCAATTTTTCCTTTTCTATCTCTACAAATCAAGGGCTCAGGTTATTCCAAACACAATGTTTAATTGAAACAAAACACATTAATCTTATGCCATTGCAAGTACTAAAATTTGTATATATATTAAACTTTTCTTATGCCACGAATAATAATTTCTTTTAAGAATAACCATGATTCAATGTCACATACCTATCATCATCTTAGAGTGAACTTAGATCATGGAACGTCGTGCTTGCTGAGCCCGAGCATAGTCTGTGCCATTCCATGGGTGGCGTGGAGGTTTGTATTCACCATCTAATTTGGCCTCCATGTTCCCTAAGCAGAAAGCGCAGAAGAATGAGAGGTAATCCTTAGGGTTCGCATTGACCTTCTTTGCCTTTAGTGCAATGGAAATGTCATTGTACATCATTTCCATCGTCTTTCTTTGCCAATAAAGCATAGCTTGTGTTCTTTCCACCTAAAGGATTGCCTTCTGGCCACATTGCAACCACAATGTACACTCCAATATCGAGCAACGTGACATCATCTGTCCGATATTGTTGGATCACCCTGCAATAGCGGGTAGCATGACATCAACTGCCCGCTATTGCTGGTTTCAACCGGTTTAACACACACATGTCACAAGACAAAGCCAAAGCTATTTCATACGAAACTCTACACCAAGCAGTCCCAGATTAAGCAGTAGTTGTAGTAAATTAATTCTTCCTTTCCACAAGACCCACCGCGCCCTTTCGCTACTGTTAAACAAATTTTATAAGACACAAAAACTTCCTGACATAATCCTTACGCTCTTGGGGGAATAAATCTCTCAGTTTGTCACCACTCACCAGCATCCACCAGCTCTCCGGACTCAGACCGTGGAAGGAAGAAGTCAAACTACCAAAGAGGTGGCTTAAGGGTCCAAGCCCATCTACAACTGCAGCCACTTCTGGAAGATAAAATACCTTGTAAAAGGCATCTATGTCTTCATTTTTTTGGATCATTCAGCAACAAGCCACCACAATGAGAGGTGGATCGAGCAAAACAGGTGTTCACGTAATACCAGAGAGATCATTTGGGAAGAGTTACAGTGTCACACTCTACCAAAAAAAGATTGCAGTAGTTTACAATAGTACTTATTGACAGATCTAGAGGGCAAACAGGGCGGGTCCTGGCCCATCCTGAGATTTGATCCAACAATGCACTCACCCCTTGAGCATCGTTCCCTGTCCATTAGTCCAAGGCAGCGACCAGGAATAGGCGATGATCGAACCAAGTGCTAGGCTGAGCCTTCGAGAACACGAAATGGTGAGAGGGGCGGTGAGCTAGGGTTTCAATTTTCTGGTAGCGTCGTTCGCCTGCATGGCTGCAGCCCTGCCGGCCTCGATCGGACTTCCGCGTTGACCAGGGACGCGACAAGCAGAGTATTGCTGGTTTAGTACTACTTCAGTCTTTTAAATTCAATTGCAGTGTTTTAGTCTGTAAGGGTTGACCATTTTTATTATGGTTTAGTGAAATTAGAATAGTGAATTATAGAGATAATGCATCTCTTTTTTTGACCGAGAATAATGCATCTCTTTTTTTGACCGAGAGATAATGCATCTCTTATTTGGTAAAATTGCAGCAAAGGAAAATTTCTTCTTACTCCTTCCATTCCCTTAGCTCGATAGAAAAGTTTGTTACGTATGACATAGACTCAACACAAACAAAAAGTAGTTTCTTATCTTTATCCAATATGTCAGCCTGTATTGAACTATTCCTTCGGTGATTTACAGTATTTTTTTAGAGTAATTCGGGGGGCGGGGGGAGGATCCCCACCTACTCTGATTTCATTCAAGAATGATAGTTCAACAATATTTGTAAGACCTTTACCAAGCTTTTGTAGTAAATTTTACTTCGAACTAGTTGCGCTGAGTTTGAATCCTAGCTCCGCCGCTGAAAGTACTTGCCACTCATACGTACGGTAACAACCTGTTCAAGAAACATAATAACTTGCTTCTTTTAACAACCTGTTCGTATACATGTAGTTGATACAAGCACGGATAGTTGCCTCTGGCAGTATCGTAGATTAAGCTAAGAATCATTATTTCACATTGGGGGCATAGAAGATCTGTTGTGGTATGGCACCTTGTGCGAGGTTTTTTTAAACTACTAGTTGCAGTAATAAATTCTCCCTTTCCACAAGATGAGCCGCCGCTTTCTCTACTAAACAAATTTGAAGACGCTAAAACTCCTTGACTCACAGATCAACTGTTGTTGCCCCTTCATTTATCTTCTTCCCATCATCTATCTCTCAACGACACAGCCTAGCCGACAGAAGAGTAGGGCCAGCAAGCATGTCGTCGCCGGCGCCCAAGACGAACAAGCCGCACGTCATGCTCCTCCCCTACCCGGCGCAGGGCCACGTGAACCCGTTCCTGAAGCTGGCCAAGGTGCTGCACGCGCGCGGCTTCCACGTCACCTTCGTCAACACCGAGTACAACCACGGCCGCCTCCTCCGCGCGCGCGGGCCGCCGCCGTCGCCGGCGCCGACGGCCTCCGGTTCGAGACCATCCCCGACGGGCTGCCCCCGTCGGACCTCGACGCCACGCAGGACATCTGGGCGCTCTGCGAGGCCACGCGGCGGACGGGCCCCGCCGCCGTCAGGGAGCTCGTCGAGCGGCTCGGCCGCGAAGAGGGGACGCCGCCGGTGAGCTGCGTCATCGGCGACGGCGCCATGGGGTACGTCGTGCACGTCGCCAAGGAGATGGGGCTGCCGGCCTACCTCTTCTTCACCCACAGTGGATGTGGGTTCCTGGCCTACCTCCACTTTGATCAGCTCGTCAAGAGAGGCTACGTGCCGTTCAAAGGTAACCTTCTTCAATTACATATACACGATGGAAATTGGTTTGTATTCTTGCCGTTCAAACTCGTGATTTGAATTGATCATCTAGCTTAGCTTCTAGTGGTGTACAAATTATGAACAGTGCTTCAAAGTTTATCCCGAAACTAGCTCTCTTAGTCGACGGTATAGTGTTTAGTGATCGACCCGATCAAGGGCATGGTCTAAGTCCTCCATGAGATATTTTAGAAAGAAAAACGATATGTGAAATCACACATTCCGTCATTCGTTAACTAGCAGTCCACACGCATAGTTTACGTTATATCCTAAAAATATGTCACAAGGACTGAATTATCTGGTGACGTTAGAGAAAAATATTATCTTTTACTGGCATCCTTTGACCCGGATGGCCAGGCCCATTGAGAGTTTCAGTGCTTTGTAGATGAGCACAAAGAACATATATCTTATACGTTTTATAATTAAACTAAGGCAACAATTTGACCCCCATAGCCCCACTACTAGATACGTAGTTATATTCTTCATCAACCCTCAGTCACCTCTGATTGGGTTTAGTGGCACGTTATTGCCATCAAAGTCAAACTCCTTTCCAGCTCCATATACGTTAATGTTTATGTAAGATAATAAGCATATAGTATTTCCATTCCAACATAGCTAAACCTTGCGTAAAAAACAACAAGTGGCTAGTGGCTTTAGGCTGTGCGGCTGCAGATAGCTGATTGACTTATGACCATACCGCACCAATTAGGTTGTGATGAACTCATTTAATTGATTTTTTTCCCCAAACAGTACTTTAGACTGGCTCAATAGTCAGCTACTATCCCCGGGCTGTTTGTTGGTTAATTAATGCACGATAGGTGATGTGTGAACTTACTTTTTGAACAGTGCAAAAGATGTACTATTTATTTCATCATTACCTATTTTATTTCATAATTGAAGAAAGCAAGAGCCTGAAATTGCAGAGATATACCATCAAGATTAGATCCGTTGCCTTACATATTGTTATCAAGTCTATATGTACTATGATCGCTACTTAAATACAGCTAGCGACGACCTAGCGACCTGGGTCACTTTTTTTTTAAGAATGTGTCAGAACACGTATTTATATTACATTTTTCTTCTTTTCAATGACTAAAAGTTTGGAAACTTTCAATCAACATGTACTAGAATTTGTTTTTTTGGGTCATGTGACATGTATATAGAAAGGTAAAAAAAACATGTTAATATATTTTTTGTAGATCAACTGATTCGATCTAGTGGCATCAGATGGTGATTGAAAGTTCCTCAAACTTTCATCATTCGACAGTGCACAAAGGCAGCCGTGAATGTAGTTGATTGATGCAAGTAACTCATATTTACTTAGTCAGAACCGTAAAAAAAAACTGTCCTCCAAAAACAGTATACATCCATGCTGCACGGATAATGTTTAAGTGTGACCCTGCTTCTGACTTGTGATAAATTTTGTGCGTACCACTGGTGGTGCACATGCAAACTGCAGATGAGAGTTGCTTCAGCAACGGGTACCTGGACACCCCTGTGGACTGGATCCCGGGAATACTGCCCAGCGCCCGGCTCCGCGACCTGCCCACGTTCATCCGCACCACCGACGCCGACGACACCATGCTGACCATCATCATCAAGCAGTGCGAGCTGGACTCCCCCGCCGCCGACGGCATCCTCCTCAACACCTTCGACGCGCTCGAGGGCCGGGCCCTGGCCGCCACCCGTGCCCGCCTCCCCAACACCTTCACCATCGGCCCGCTCGGCCCGGAAGTCTCGCCGTCATCCTACCTTCCGGCCCTGACCTCCAGCCTGTGGAGGCCCGACGACCGGTGCCTGGCGTGGCTGGACGGCCACGTGGACGCGTCCGTGATGTACGTCAACTTCGGGAGCATCACGGTGGTGACGCGGGCCCAGATGGACGAGTTCGCGTGGGGCCTGGCCGCCACCGGCTGCCCGTTCCTGTGGGTGGTGCGGCCGGACATGGTGCGCGGCGGAGAGGGCGGGTGGGCGTTGCCGGCAGGGTGGGAGGAGGCGGTGGCGGGGCGGGGGCTCACCGCCGGGTGGTGCGACCAGGAGGCCGTGCTGGAGCACGCGGCCACGGGCGGGTTCCTCAGCCACTGCGGCTGGAACTCCGTGCTCGAGAGCGTGCGCGCCGGCGTGCCCATGCTGTGCTGGCCCTTCTTCTCCGAGCAGGTCACCAACTGCCGCTACGCGTGCGAGGAGTGGGGCGTGGGGCTGGAGATGCCGCGGGAGGTGGGGAGGGGCGAGGTGGAGAGGGCGGTGAGGGAGCTGGTGGGGGCGGAGGGGAGGGGTGCGGAGGTGAGGAGGAGGGCGGCCGAGTGGAAGGTCAAGGCCAGGGACGCCGTCGCGCCGGGCGGGTCGTCGCAAGAGAACCTGGACAAGTTCATCGACGAGATCGCGCGTGCCAACAACAATTGATTCACGCTATGTTGCGTGCGATATGCTTGTGGGTTTGATGACGAGTTTGTGTTTTTAGATTGGATTTTGCATGATTCATGTCGAACAATGCTTGCAACTCGATGATTTGGACGCTTCAACTATCAATCAAAATGCCGGTTTATCAGTAATCACCACTGATTCCACCAATGAGCGACCAGACAACAAAGACTATACAGAAGCTAATAACGTAAAGCGACTCTGAGGAACTTATCTGTGCTGTGGAGAATGATTTTTAAAAATGATTAAAATTATGAGAATTTGAGAAAATGTGGAAAAATAGGAATTGTAGAAAAAATAAGAAAAAAACAGTTACATGACCATTACATAATTTATGCAAGCCTGGACAATGGACAATGGAGAGCACGCACTCACTTGACGCAGACCTGCTCGCCTGCACGGCGTCCGTGCTGAAGAGTGAAGAGGCGTTTAGTTTGCATTGGCATCAGTTTGGAAAGGAAAAAGAGGAAGAATAAAAGGAAACGCAGAGTCAACAGCAACCTGTGTTAATAGCTCGGTTGGTGCTTATTTTTTTCCTTAAAAGAAACTGCTTACATCCAACCAGCTCCAAAGATGCCCGATACTGGTGCGGCTGTTGCATATCGGCAGAGACGAGTGCGGCGACGGCGCGACCCACACCCACCCACCCAAGCAGAGGCGGGCACCCCCTAGCTCCGATGTCGTCGGGCTCCTCGGAGGAGCAGCGGAACCTCGGCTCGCCTCGCTTCTCTCCCCAATCTCCAGCCTTCTGTAGCCTCCATCGACCTCCACGCCACGGCCTCGTCCGCTGCCGCAATGGCCACAACATCCTCTCGTCCTGGTGGACCTCTACGGCCGCGGCGAGACCTACTCCGTCCCGGCGAAACGCGCTATCGCCCGTCCTTGACGGTGGCGAGCCACTACGGGCCACGCCCGCGCATTGCTCGCCGCCGCCACCGCGGAGCGGCCTAGGCACGCGGGGCCACGCGCGACTCAGCTGGGCGCCGTGCGGGTGTGCGGGCAGCGACGGTGGGTTGAGGGTGTGTTTGGTTGAGCTGTGGCTGTGGAAAAAGCTATCGTGAGGTCGTGAAAAAGCAGTTGTGGGTTATAAGTCTGTGAGAAAGCTGAAAGCCGTTTGGTAAAATAGTTGTGGCTTTTCAAAATTTACTAGCAGACCCTACTTATCATCATATATACCATCATATATACGTACATATATACATACAAATACATGTATAATACATTTTATATTTATATATTTATTTATATTATATATATAATATAACATATATACATGTATATAAATAAATATATAAATATATATACATATATATACATATACATACATATACATATGAATAAAAATGTACATATACATTTGAAATATATGTATAATATATTTATAATTTATATATTTATTTATATCATATATATAATATAACATATATATACATGTATATAAATAATAGATAAATATATATGTATACATATAAATAAAAATATATATTTATACATATAAACATATATATTACATGTATATATACATACATATACATATGTAGGTAATTTCTTCAAACTTGTGAAAGCCAAAGCCAAAAAAAGCAGCTCCACACTGCTTTCAGAAATGAACTAGCAAAAAGCTGCTTTTGACTTTGGCTTTGTTGACAATCAACCCTTTGGTTGAGCTATCAGCTTTTCTGAAAAGCCAAAGCGTGAAAAAGCCCAACCAAACACACCCTGAGTCGAACAAACAACAGTCGAATCGGGAGAGGGAGAAAGCAGAGAGAAAAAATAACGCAGGGACAAAATGATCATTGTCATTCGTGAGATCCACATGTCAGAGCTAGAAAACTGTTAAAATCTAATAGATTATAGACGAAATAGCCTAGGTGTAATAAAAAATTTAGCTCATGGCACACACGTAAACGACTCACCCTAATCCCATGCCAGAGTCGATCCCGATCCCCTTTCCCTCTCCTCTCGTCTCCTCTCCGATACGCACGCCGCAGCCAGCTACAGAGCGCACAAGCCGCACGCCGCCGCCGAGCCGAGCAAGCTCCGCACACCGCCGCCAAGCTCACCCGCGTCCATCATCCCACCGGCCATCCCTTTCCACCGCCGCCGAGCTCATTCTCGCCGCCAGATACGCACGACGTGTGCCGCCGCCAAGCGTGCCCGCACATGACGCAGCACCGACTAGCGGCAGAACAGAATCAAATCTAGGGTTTCTTCCACTCTCAGAGCGGTGCCGTCGGCGAGGAAAACCCAAAGCCCTGCCTCGCCGTGTGAGATGGAGGATCCGAAGTTGATGTGGTGGGAGAGGTTCGTGGAAGGACTCGAGGATGCAGTTCCGGAGTGTCCGGAGAAAAAGAACGAGGCTGTGCAAGGGGAAGAAGGGTGGAAGAGGCATGAGATAGCTCAGTTATCCGAATTATGGAGTCGGGTGGCTGACAAGAATTCGGCGGAATGTGAGGAAGTATATCGGAAGAGGGAGATGGAGAGTGGCGTTGAAGAAAAGGGGCTGGACAAATCGGACTTTGCTGTCCAGAGGGCAATCGGCTTTCAGGAAATCTGGAACAGAAATTGGCACCGTCTCTACGGTTCCTTCGACGACGTCAGTAAGTTCATGATTCCATTATCTTAACTAGGTTTGGCTTTTGTTCGGTTAAGAATTAGTAATCTTTAGAGTATCGTTCGATTCTAATCTTTAGAGTATCTTTCGATTCGTAAATTCTAATACTATCCAGATGCTGTTTTTTTCCTCGGTATTCTGAGATAAATGTTTGTTTTGTTAGTAGATCCTTGATACAGAGCTTAATGATATGCTATATAGTAATCTTTACATCACCCGAGCTACTACCGCAGCACGCGTACTTTTGTCCAAGCGCTCGTGCTTTAGGGACTTGTTTGATTCTTACGCTGAGAATTGTTGCTGACTCAGGCCGCTCGCTCGGACGCCTGTGGCTTACGATGCTGCCTGGCGAGTGGGCTGCCTGCTAGGGCACTAAGCAAACAGGCTCTGGATCTATCAACATCTGAATTTTAGATTATATGTCCAACAGACATATTTCCTTCACAACTGCAGTAACCTGGTTTACCAAAGGATTACAGTTAGACAACAATATAGGAGTTGTTTGTTTGGTGTAGTTTCTAAAATAATGTAGGTGTAAATAAATATTCAGGAGAGATCCACATGAACATCATTTGTGATTTTGTTACTAAAATTGTATTTCAACTCCAGCCATATATTATTTGATCGTGAGAAAGTTCATGTGAGCTGCCCCTAAAAATGCTTGATTGATGTAGCTTTGGTTCCAACAATCCAGCAAATGTTGTTTTTTGTCATAATTATCATTACTGCCAATGCTACTGGTCTCAATCCTGACTCATTTGGACTCTCCTACAATTGTTTGCAGCGTTGATCCGTCCAATGAGATATACATATAACCATGCTCCCCCATTGGCCCGACCCTGTGATTCACTGCAGATATTTTCTGCCCGGGTTATGCAATCAGCAGGCCTGCAGTGGCCGCTTCATGTGTTTGGTATGGTTGCTGTACGTGATGCTGTTGATCGAAATCGGAACCTTCTCTTCTACCGCACAAGGGATAACTGTCAAATTCTCAGTGAAGCGGTATGTGGTATTGTTTCTTGACAATCTGTTGTTTTGGTTCTTTATTACTGTGTTTCTCTACTGTGAAGCTTTGTTGAATATTGTGCCAATATCTCAAGAAACTTCTGTCCCTATTGATTGCCATTCCATGTAATGTTTAAAATTAAGTCTCTTGCCTTTGTACATCCATATTGTGCTCCATTTAAGCTATCTTGAGAGCTTTTTTATACTTGATTATTATATCGTGTGTGGGTGTACAATTCGTGTTGCCTTTGATTCATGTAAAGAACATGAAAAATGCATATTAGTCATTTCTGTTGGTTTGATAGTAGACCATACTAAGGAAATGGCTGAAGAATACTCTCTTTGGTTCTGAGCCAGAGCCCGCATTGCATGCTCTTCTGTCGTAAGCTGTGTGCCTCAACCCCCAAGTCAACTGCTTTCTGTTATGACACACCTGAATCAATTGGTCTTGTGGGTGGGTGTGCATGCGTTTTTTGCCTGTGTTTGTATTATTCTCCCTTGTTTTGAGTGTATATTGTGTCATGTGTGTACTCAATACTGGTCGTATGGCACACATGTAATGTGCATGTTTGAGTAGGGGAAAAAGAAATCAGGTCCAATGTGTTGGGTTAGTTTAATTTGACCCAGGTTCAAGTTTTTGGCTCCATCGTATACGGAATAAGGGAGCAGCATGTTGTCAAGCATCACAATAGTCTATAGGGGGAGACTGCCTGCACTTTATTACTGGACCTTAGCTGTGCAATTGTAGAAACTTTAGGGCCTTTTTGGCATAGCTCAAGCTCTATGCTCCATGCTGGAGCTGAAATTTATAAGATAAATGAAACAACAACGACAACATAGCCTTTTATCCCAAGCAAGTTGGGGTAGGCTGGAGATGAAACTCATAGACTCGAGCACAAGGGAAACACAGATAAGATAAATTAAAGTTTTCTATTTTTTTTTATTTTGAACCTAAGACAAATAAGATGACTCAGCAAAAAACCTTAATCCATTACAGCTCCAGCTCCATGAGCAGTTCCATGAACTACAAAGAAATTTCTGGAGTTGGAGGTGAGCCAAACACACCTGTAGTATGCCCGTTTCATGCCACATGCAACACTTCTTGAGCCCTTGAATCATTTTTTGAACTGTTTTATCTGAATCCTAACATGATAATAAGTTCAGGTTTGCTTGCAAGGTGTAGGCTGAATTACGTTCTAGATAGCACAAGAAACAATTTTTTCCTTCCCACCATGCATTAAGCTAATATTTTTCTCCCTTATTTAGTGTTTTCTGAACCCCAAATCATTTATGCTTTATACTTTGCTCAACATTTACCTCCCTTTGCTTCAGTTTATGTTATATTCATCTTAATGATCTTGCATGCAGGATCCATATCTGGTACTGACAGGTCCTAGCCGTACTGTTGTTGCTGTTGAAAATGACTATGTGATCTTTGAAATTTATCTAAAAGTCAAGGGTGGTACTGAAAATGAGGATACATACTTATTCTATTGTGTTGATCATCTTGGCACATCATATATCCCTGGCTCCTCTGTGGATAATGTATCTCCATTCCGGTGCTACAGCAAACATGGCACGCTGGAGATTAGATTGGGAGAAATCAGGTCATCTGTGGAGGCCACAATATTTGTTCGAGTCGTTAATGGCTTATGGCCAGATGGTTTTCATGGTTACTTTGCTGCCCGGACCTCCAGTGAACGCCAGAATGTTGTCCTACTTGACTTTGGAGCTGACAAAGTGCCTGTTGATAAAGATCGCTATTTGAACTTTGCTCGTCAGGTTGTTTCTGTTGAACTTGAAGGAAGCCTCACAGTTTATTTCAAGGCATGGCGTGATGATAAATCTTACGAGGCATGTCAAGAGGTTGTAACTGGAGAGGTGCGGTTCAAGCCTTTTAAAGCAGGTAGAAGCTATGCTAGTCTTCACTTTGGCTCTTGTGAAATGGAAGTCCTTGTTGCTTGGTCGCAAGTCTTGCCTGTGCCTCAGCCTGACATGCCAGACGAGGATTCTGACTGATGCTTTAGAAGTGATATTCTGACTACGTAATGTTAGTGGCATACGTTTGCTTTAGAATACTGACTGCCTGCCTGATGCTTTAGAAGTGATATTCTGACTGCGTAATGTTATTGCCATATGTTTGCTGAATATTTTTCAGTGATACCTCTACAGTATTAGTTAATCTACTAATGTCGATGGAGACTTAGTGATGATTGAGTACATTATCTCATGAGTGCTAGTCACTTTGCACTGCATTCTATGTTTCCTTAATATTTCTGAAAGTGTTAATGTCCGGTGCAGTAGGCCTAATGTGTTTGCTTAATGCAATCTCATCTGTCCACTTGTTTCTTTTTGACCTGGCGTTCATCCTTTCTTGTCTAGATTTAGTTGTTCATCTTTTTTTTGACTGGTTCATTGTTTGACGTTCATCTACTTTATCAGTTATCACGCTGTATGCTAAGCTCTGTTATGAATAAAGTTTGGACAGATGGGGTTAAAGTAGTTTGGTGCGTCCAAACAATGGCAGCTAATTTTGTAGTTGCAAAAATTATAAGGCCTGGTAAACAACTATGCTGCACGGATACGTGAACAAAATGCCTTATCTGTCTGAAACGTGTAGATCGCAGGAAGTTACGTGTACCATATTAACTGCTGTTTTCTTAAGTTAGTACTATTGGCATCGGGCTGTACACACAACAAACGCGAAACAGATGCAAGGACAAATGGAAAATTGGAACCAAATTCAGTAAAACCAAGTAATAAATTTCAATACACTTTACAAGGTTCAGTTGTGCTCCCGCCAATTTTTCCAAGAAGGCAAGGAGACCCATTGCGACGGTAGCGTGCCAATTCCTCTTATTACCGTGTGATTTGTAATCCTAAGCCCAGTCTTAGCGGGGGTTTTATGGGTAATAAATAGAGTGCTACGTAGACATTTTTGGTGATGTGGTAGTGTATTAATGAGAAGAGAGATGAAATGAGTTTTATGAGGCCGGTCTCAATGCAAAGTTTTATCTCATTGTTTCCAAGAGTGACACGTCGGATTTGAAGATTTAGTTTGATGTATGAAACGGTCCCTCTCAATGCATAGTTTCATCTCACGGTTTCATAGGCAACTTATAGCATTAATTTAATATCTATTTGTTACATTGAGATTGGTCAAAACGTGTTGAGATGAAACTCTATGCTCTCAATGGAAGTTTCAATGCGGTTTCATACCTATGAAACGAGTGTCAAATGAGTTTCATCCCTATGAAACCCATTTGCCCAGTTTCATATTAATTGTTATGTCACATCACCTCTTTTGCTTATGTGACACCTTATTTAATGCTAATGAAACTCCCACTGAGACCGGTCCGAGGATGAAACTCTGCATACACGATTACCTAGTCAACTTGTGTCTTGCATGTAACCTAGAAAACAATAATAGATGAAACTATGCATTGAGAGAGGGGTGTTTCATCCTAGTTTCAAACATTTTTAGGCCAGTCTCGGTGCATAGTTTCATCTCACACTTATTAAGAGTGCCACATCAGATTTGGAGATATGATTTGGTGGATGAAATAGTCACTCTCAATGCACGGTTTCATCTCACGATTTCATAGACAAGTTGTAGCATTAATTCACATGTATTTGTTACAATGGGATTGGTCAAAATATGTTATGATGAAATTATTTGTTCTCAATAGGAGTTTCATTAAAGTTTCATACCCATGAAACTCATTTCATCTCTTTCATATTGATTACCTTGCTATGTCATCACTTTAGGCTGATGTGGCGCCTCATTTAATGCTTATGAAACTTCCATTGAGAATGGCCTTAGATGACATGTCACTCTAGGTAACTGTCTATGAAACTTTCATTGAAACCGGCCTCACGGTGAGTTGGGTACTTGCATCGTTTTGCTTTGTTTGCCTACTCATCGGTCATCACGCATTCGAATGATGTGACCTGTGGGGCAAATTACTTGTCGGAGTGACTAACTTAATTTTTTACAAAGCGTTTGTAAAACGATATACTCCCTCCATTTAAGAATATAAGGATTTGTTAACTTTCTAACTTCTTGTTTGACCATTCGTCTTATTCAAAATATTTATGTAAATATAAAAGTAAAGAAGATGTAGTTCAAATATATCTAGGAATAAAATAAATTCTAACAAAATAAATAGAATTTTAATAAATATTTTGAATAAGACGAGTGGTCAAATGTAACATCTAAAAATTAACAAATGTTTATATTTCCGGACGGATGATAGTGGCCGGGAACATCCCCACGCGTACGGAACGAGATCCCTACCGAATAGCAGCCGGCAGTGCACCCGTTCAATTCAGATCGAACAACCTTGCGCGGTGTACTGCCCTAGCTCTACCATACACGCGCGACGCTCGTGTGGTGTCGAAGGGATATAGGATAAAAAGAAATAAAATTGAGAAAGAGATCGAGCTTAATAATATATTAGTGTGCTCGTGTGGTGTCGGAGGGATATACGATAAAAAGAAATAAAATTGAGAAAGAGATCGAGCTTAATGATATACTAGTGTTGTATAAACCTTTTATTAGGACAGGCTCACCATCTAGAAGAAGGTTTCCCGACCCATGTGTACTCTTATTGAATCTGGACTCAACACGTGGTATGGTTCCACCTTATAAATAGTTGAGGAGACGTCCCAGTTATAACACGAAAATACTGAGCAATAAAGAATTTTGTCTTCCTGTTTCTTTCTGTTTTTACCATTTTATTTATGTCATGATCTACGTATCTTCGATCCGTCGATATTACAAGCACGTTATCGACACGCTCTAATCGAGCTTACCGGCAAGATGATCGGTGATTGAAGATATGTTTTCATTTCGAATTGAATTACATCTTGACTCATTGCAACCAAAATCTATCCGGAGGAGTTGCATTACATCTTAGCACATTGTAGCTAAGATCTGTCACAAATTACTCGCATTGGTCCCGAAAGTAAGTTACAAATGGGGTAGATCTTAACTAAGATCTCGAAAAAACATAAGAAATCAGAACCTCAATGCAGTCGCATGAGAGCTTTCGGTCCGCGTGAGAGTTGCAAATACAAAAATAAAGAAAGCCGAGTGTGAGCCATCGGGCCGCGTGCGAGCTACCGAAGCAATGGTCTCTAGAAAATAGAAGAATAAGCAACAAAAGTCAAGATCGAGATCTAGATCTAGATCGGTGGTTCTATGACCTCGAGATTCGACCTAGTTTTGGCAAACCTCGGGGAGGTAGATCGAAAAATGGGTTTGAAACCCTAACCCTAGCTTGGTCCGCGAGCCACGAAGGCCGGACCGACACCCGCGAGCCATGAAGTGCAGCGGTATCATGGGCAACGGCCGAGATCTAGGCTCGCCTAGTGCGAGCGGACCCCATGATGAAGGGGCCGCCGTCGCCGGGTAGCCCACGCACGAGCCCGAGAGCCGCAGCAACAACCCCCATTATTTGAACGGGGCTCAATGATGAAAAGCAAAGAAAAAAGCAAAGCAAGCATCTAGGCCCTTGGCGGACTAGACCTGGGCCTACAGCTGTTTCAGTCCTGCGCCAAGAACATACAAGAAAAAAGGGGTGACCCAAATCCGGGTCCATCTTGGCCCAGATCTGGGCCCGCCTGGATCACCACAGCATCAACTTCGACTTGTGGATCTGTACAAGACAAATAAGCATCAAGCCCGCTCTATAAAACAAAGAAAAAAGCGCAACCTAGATATGGGCCTACCTGGCCCAGATCAAGGCCCGCTTCGCCAGGCACCAGGACGGACTGTGCACCGGTCGCCAGCGCGCCCAGGCCGTGCCAGGACGCGCGTCAGCGGGAGCTGAACCCCGCTATGCTAGTGCGCCGCACTGACAGGCACCGCGCCCGACCCAGCCCGCGCTCAAGCGCCACGCGGCTGTGTGCCAGGCCACGCCTCGCCTGTGCTCGCACGCCAGGCGCTCGCACCAACGCCCGTGCTCGCGCGCTAGGCAGCGCTTTCGCCAACGCCGCACGCCTGGGTCCCGTGCCCCGCGCCGCGCAGGGCTGCACTAGAGGCAGCCGCCCTCGAGCTGCTAGGACAGAGTGCCGCTGCGCGGTTTCTCACGCTGCTATGATCTGCTCGGGAAGAAAAGATGAGAAGATCAGAAGTGAGTGGCGGCTCGGTCTGGGGAGAGAAGAGAGTGAAGGGAGTGGCTGTGGAATTAGGGTTTCGACCCTATTTATTCAATATATTAGTGCAAAGATGCTAGGCATCTGCCGTGAATGATTGAACATACTTCGTCTGCAGTCCATTAGTAATCCAATTACACATGGATATTGTCAAGAAAAAGTACACATGGATGACTAATCATCCCTTCCTACATAGTCTTATTTTTTCCTGATTGTCTGCATGTTTCACTAGATCATACTGACGTCCAAATTGTAGTTGTTTGATATTATAAGGCTATGGTACCTTGAGTCATGTCATGTTCAATTAAATTTGATTTTATAAAAATTCTATAAGTATATGAGTTGGTTTAAATACCCGTAGCAACACACGAGTACTCATCTAGTTTACTATGAATTCTCATATCATTCTCATATCATGGATGTCTGCACAAGCGGCACGCACGCGCACCAAATCAACTAGTTTCATCCCAAAATCTATGGCAAACACCGCTGCTGGGCTTCCCGTTCTCCACACCATGCAGCACGTGCTAGCGAGGCTCGTTCTTGAGCTGTATCCGAATAGCCTAATAAAGCTAACTGGACCTGGAACGCCCGATTGGAAGTGGACAACTAATGGGATTTACTAAGGGTGTGTTTAGTTGGGTTGTGATTGTGAAAAAATCAATATGGACCGTGAGCTGTGAAAAAAAGTATATGTGGGCTATGAGCTGTGAGAAAGCTGAAAGCCGTTTGGCATTTTAAAACTTATTACTGGACTCTAGTTATCCTGTATATATATGTACATATATAATTATATATATATATATATATATATATATATATATATATATATTATACATATATACTTAGTTATTCATAAATTTCATTTGAAATATATGTATAACATATTATATATATGTATATATATTTATTTATATCATATATATAATATAACACATATGTATGTATATAAATAAATAGGTAAATATATATGTATACATACACATACATATGAATAAAAATATATATTTATACATATAAACATATATATATATATAAGATAAATAAATAAATATAAACATGTATATATCTTATACATATAAACATATATATAAATATCATGTGTTTACTTATTATATATATATATAATAAATATATTTATACATAATTATGTATAAAATATATTCATAACAAATATATAATTATGTATTCTAAAGCCGGCGGGATTGATGGTAGTACTAGGCGTTGCGGAAAAGAATTCTAAAGCAGGTCGGGCGCTCTCCCACGTTTCGGCCAAGCAAACACGCCCGTCGGCTCGATGAGTCGCTAGCAAGGAAAAACGACGAGCACTGGCTCTTGACGGCGACCATGCAGAATTGCCGTCCAACAGAAGCGGACGCCTCCCTTGAGGTCGATCCTGTCGCCGTAGGTGATGCCGAGGTCATGCCCCATTTTTTTTGTTGCCATCCCCTTTGTCGAGAACTAGGTCGTCGTTGCTGCCATGTTTTCTTCAGAGATCCATGCGAGATGTTGAGCCTTGCCACCGCCGGCAGCGTTGAAATCATGACATGTTTGTTGTTCCAGCCGTCCAACATCATTGAGCACAAGGCCGCTTCGAATGCTAGATTATCTCCGAAGATGTCGAGTTAAATTGATCACTGACTCGATCTAATTTGATCGCTTTTCTAATCAGGAGTTGAACCTCGTTATAACCTTTGCTGTGTTCCCAACGGAAGCAATTGGATGTAGCTCTCACCATCAGCACATTGTTTAAGTGATGCACCTTCAGACCTTCCCATCATTTTTTTATTCTTCATATCCAAGCTTACATCACTACAAATTTTTTATCTTAACTAGTTATATGCCCGTGCGTTGCAACGGGATTAAAAACAATTATATAAAACTACATACTTGTTTCTTATAATGATAACTACAAGCTTTACATCACAATAGTTACATATCCATGCATTACAATAAGAAGAGTTGAAAATTATCATACTCCTGCCTAAAAAGAGTAACCTAGCTGCATGGCAATTAATCAGTAACATATCCATGCACGGCTACAAAAGTAGATGCATGGCAATTAATCAGTCCATAAAATGAAATAGGCCAACCTAGCTGAACATCAAATTTACTTAGAGGTAAAGAGAAAATAATTAAAATTGCTGAAAAGTCAAAACACAAGATTTCTTGATTCACACCATTATACAAAACCACACCCATAATGAGATCATAAGAGTTATTCTAATGTAATCCTATGCACCAATAGCTTTGGAGATGCCTCTTATTATCCACGGCACTGCTATTAAAAAATACAGTTTCCTATTCGTACCTCTTGAGAACAATGGAAACTACATTTCAGAGTTACAAAAACATGTATAATGGTAGATCGTTTAGGAACTGGACTATGCACGCAACATTGTCAGACTTAACAAACTTCATGTCTTCATGTACCAATTACAACTTGCAGGATCCACTTGCCACTTGCCCGGTCTTGATCCAATGTTTCCTCTTTGCAAAAAAATTAGCATATATATGCATTTTTTTTTGAAAACGCAGGAGAACTGTGCTTCATTGAACTTAGAGAGAAAAAAGGTGGGTCCCCTACATGTTCCTCACTCATATGGGGAACTGAACATGAGTGAGGCAATCACACACCCAGGAAAAACAACATTATGAAAACAATAGACACACTTCCCTTGACCTAGCTTCTAGGCACCTGCCGAAGGAAGCACGAGATTAAGGTCTCGTAAGTTCTTGGCTCCAGCTAAACACCAGAGGCTATGCTCATCTTTGATGGCTTCTAAGATGGTGTTAACCAAAGGAGACTGCCCCTCAAAGACACAACTATTTCTGTGCCTCCAAATTTCCCATGCCGCAAGGATGATCAGGGAATTCAAGCCTTTTCTCTGTTCTTTTGGTACCCTCTTCACTGCATGGCGCCACCAGTCAGCAAAGCTGTGCTCATTTCGCCATGGCACTGAGCCTCCAAGCTGCATCCGATTCAGCAAGGCAAACCAGACTTGTCTTACCACAACACAGGAGGTTAGTATGTGCTGCACATTTTCCTCTTCTTGATCACATAGTTGGCATTTCTCTGGGTGATCCAGGCCTCTTTTAGCAAGATGATCCGCCGTCCAGAATCTATTTTTGATTGCCAACTACAAAAACATTTTTGGCTTGTGTCAAATCGAAAACACTTCATATTATTATGAACAAAAGTTAAGAGCAAAAATAACATGTTGCTGTGATCCCACATGCTTTTGTAACTGGACTATTGAATATTTAAATTAATTTATCACACTTGATTACCTCCGGTCCAGGTTAGCAATAGGTTTAGAGAAAAATAATTTGTACCACGTATGAGTATAGGTAATAGTTTTTTCTCGTGACTTATGCAGACTACGAATTTTTTATGAGAAATCAAAAACATCATATAAAGAAGAATTTCTACTTTCAACGAAGAACAACCATTTAATCAAGTGAGGCTGATTGATGCTTCGTCAAATGACAGTTCTGAAATCCTAGGATTAACACAGGCAAAGCAAAAGGCACACAAACCAACCACGCTATGCTTCTTCAAAGATCAGTCCTCAAATCCTAAGATTGACACAGGCAAAGCAACAAGCACACAAACCCACATCATAGAAGAATTCAAAGTTCTACATCAAAGAAAAATAACCTGTGCCATGTATCTTAGTACAGGCAATTCTGTTTTTCGTTGCCGGAGAGCTGTAAGAGCATATTCATCTGGAAAAATGAAAATGAGTATGTGTAAGAGTATATTCACCTTGCAGACCGCTTCAGCAGCTAATAGGCTCCTTTCTTTTAAATGTTTTTTTCTGGGTGTCCTAGTAACCTGCAGTAAATATTCATAATCAGAGAGGACGTAACTTGAGATTTATTCAATGCAGTCATAGAATAAAATGCTATCAGACGTCCAAAGTTATTTCCCTGAGCAACATGCAAACATCAGACAAAGAAATGATTGTCTGACTAAAAAAAATGAAATGATTGACAGTACCATGCTGTAAGCAACTTGCAAACAGAATACAAATTTGGTTTATTAGACGGCCCTGACAGTGCCTTAAAAAGGCATGACTCAAAGTAGTTTCCATATGCAGTCTTCTACAGCACTACTAAGCAAAGATGATTAAATAGCCGAGCTCTTAAATGAATTATCACATTTGAGACCCGCAGGTAGCATTGGGCCAGAATATGATTAAGATCTTTTGCTCTTGGGAAGAACCGAAAAAAGTGATAAATAATCATAGATCATACTTATAACAATAAATGTGATGATTGAGTGATAAAATTTCCAGTTTCGCAAGGACATAAAAAACAAACAAAGATGGGATTACTTGATTTGAGTCATGACATACACATTGTCACAAGGGAAACCCCACACAAGCTATTCATGAAGCAGTTCAAAAACTCCAGCGATCTAGAAGTGGTGCTCCAACAAAAAAAGTTATAATGTGCTACCTGAGACAAATTCAAAATTGAGTTCAACAAGGTATATAAATTTAATAGGCGAGGTTTTTCTCCCATTAAACTCTAAAAATAAAATTAATAGGCTGGACTAATGTTGACAAATTTGTTGAATATGCTACCTTGTTCAGTTGGTGTCCTATCGACAGATTGCCTGCAGTCATCAGCCTTTTTTGTTGTTTTATGCTTATTAGCATGACAGGCTTCACGTCGATTTTTCAATAAAGCTTTCTTCTTCTCAGCAGGCATGTTTGCAATTTGCATTCAGTTGACGAGCTCTTTGCCTCTTTCGCTCTTTCGGATTAGCGACTTGTGTTGCTCTTGCTCGTCTGTGGATAAGCCAACCAGATAAATTATAACTATCCTTCAATCTTTAAAAATCAATGATATAACCATACTCTGAACTTTACCTGTGTTCACAATGTTTTGGTAATGTCCCTAAACGGGTTCTACCCCTACCTCCTCTCGAAGCTGCCATCTACACACACAAAATGATTTTGTTAAAGTTTTATTTCAGCTTGTCAAAAAATTCACTTTATAAAAAACACAAAATATGCAGCAAGTATTGGACTATTGCATACCCAGTAGAAGAGATTCAAGTTAGTAATTTTGAAGTTTTTGCTACAATGAAAAAAATATTTGTGTCAAAGTCTGTGCGTGATAAGACTGAAATTTTCTCACATGCATGTTATCAGCAAGAAAAATGAGTTACTGACCAAAGAAAACCTAGAAGAGCTCCAGCTTGAAAAGAATCACTTGAATGATAGGCTAATCAAGGTGATGAAAGAAAATGAACGCTTTTCTTCTGTTTTTGATGAGTTAAGCACAGACAATTAGCTCATAGCAGTGAAATCACAGGAATGCTTGAGGAAGAGCTGAGAAGATTGCAAAATGAAATGTCCAAATTTTGGGATGAAAAACATTCCTGTGAAGCTCAGTTGCTTATTTTAAAATATAAGTTGGATATGGCTCAGGCACTCGGAGCAGAAAGTGAGTCTATTGGCAGAAGCATGTAAACATGTTCGTCTTAGCAAGTGTGCAACATGGTTAAGAGTGTCTCTTGGCAGCACACCAGCTAATCACATGCTACTTGCACATGCATGTACACGCCTATACGGATACACACATCTCTATATCTACAAAACACCAAGTACAGACCAGAACATTTTACTCCCGTTGCCTTGCCTATAGCATTGACCTTATCATTCATTTAACACTAAAATGCAGGTGCAGTTTAATCAAATCAACAAACTTTACAAATGACAGGAATATAGACTGATTAAAAAACAAATCAGAACAGAAAACTGGATGCACATATAGATGCAAATCTGTGTTAAAAAAAGGCACTAAGATGCACATATAGATAGCAATATCACAACCAGTAAGAGCCATAATAAAAATATGTAGGCACTTGGTTAAAAGTGAAAACATGGTAGTGCACTGCTAATTATCAAGCTTAAGAAAACATAGACGATTTGATTCTAACAAAAGGTGACACCAAAGATTTTAAATCTAAATAGGGCATCAACTTAATGACATTGCCCCAAATCTATGTTCTGCTCCAAGATCTAAGACAAATTCACACAACAATAACTGGCGTAGTTCGTATTTAAAAATCAACATAAACAAGCAGTCAATACCATTTCATGAGAACTGAAACAATAACCACGAGGAATATAAATCACAATCATCAGCACGATGCATCAGTTTCTTAAAAAAGCATTGCTAGCAATGATAACATTATGCAATGACAGGATTGGGAACAAGGAAGAAACATTTATGTACTTTTAAACTTAGCAAGTTATTATCAATATGCACAAGTAAAAAACGATCTCATATGGGAATGAACTATAGAAACGCTGCAATGACTTAATGACAATCTCAATCATCTCAAAATATATATAGTGCATTGCATTCAATTTTAATCAATGCTCAGATCCGATCACATGCATGTCGAATCTGAACCGAAATGAACATACCTGAGGAAGACGACACGTCGGCGGAGGAGGAGTCGCGGCCGCGGCAAAGGATGACGAATTCGAGGAGAGGCGAAGGAGGTGGATTCCGGCATCCGGGATCGCAAGCGCGGCGGGGCGGCCGGGGTCGAAGGCTCGGTGGACGAACGCGACAACCGGGGTCGCAAGCCCATAGGCCGGGATCGCAGGTGCGGCGCGGTAACTGGGGTCTCGGGCCCGCCGGTGTCGCAGGCGGGGAGCGAGGTTGTGGGCTGGGGGTGGCACGGTGGTGGCCGGAGGTCGTAGGGCAACGGGGAGGGGAGGCCGAGGATCGCAGACAGGGGATTACGGGGAGGAAGGGGAGGTTACAGGGAAGGAGGTTGTGGGCTGGGGGTGGTGGGCGTTGCGGGAAGGGGTTGGGATCACACGTAGATTTATTTGTTCGCAGGTGACGGAAGAAGGGTCGCAGGTGCCGGACGAAGACAGTAGGCAGATGGAAACACTACGAATTTTTTAAGTAGTAGAGATTTTGTTGACATGGAAATATACAACGCAGTAAAGTGGAACAATGTCCGGTGCACCATCTCGACTCTCGAAGCCTCGAGGCAAGAAGGGTAGGGGAGCTGTGATTGCCGAAGTTGCAGCGGAATCCAATGCTCTCATTGCAGTGAAGCGCAGCGTAGAATAAATGCCCCGGGGCTCGTGTAGAAATCAGGAGCGCCGATGGATCAGAATAGGATGAAGGGAGGAGGAAGGATGGATGGAGTGAGGGTGGCGCCCATTGCTCGCCGTCGAGGGCAGTGAGGGAGCAGACATGGCCGGAGAGGAGGAGCAGGGATTGCCGGAGCGTGTAATGATTCAGCCTTGACTGCGGCTCGATGGATCAACGAAGCCGACCTTTGCTGCTCGCGCAGGGCTCGATCGGTTGAAACGTGAGCCCCGACTAAGGGCCCCTTTGGTAGAGCTTCAGCTTGAAAAAACAGCTTCAACTCGATTATGAGTCAAAACAGTTTATCCGGCTTATTTCAACTTATATAGCTTATGCAATCAAATCGTTTGGCAAAACAGTTTATCATGTCTGTTCGAAACAAAGTTATGAGTGTGAGCTGTGAAAAGCTGCTATTTCCAGCTTCACCATCCTAGTACAAAAATGAAAACAGCTCATGGCAGGTTCTATCCATAATCACTTATCCAAACCAGCTCTTTGGTACAGCTTGGGCCATAATCCAAAGCTAAAACTGTTGCATAAGCTATGCCAAAGAGACACTAACTTGTCTTGAGATTCTCTAACAGGACATGTGTCAGAAATCCGGCTTGTCCTGTAAATAAATCGGTTTACAGGACTCCTGCATAGAATTTTTTCCGGCGCGGTGGGGTTAGCGGTAATGACAAGATGATCTTACTCCGATATGTTGCCATAATTCGGCCGGCTACATGATCTTCATACACCATGTACAAGACAGTCAGCGAGGTCTGCAGGCTAGCACAGATCAGTATGATTCTACCGCCAAATGCAGGTCATCAAGCTGATGGCAACCAGCGTCGGAGCCCGGACTCGGCCCCGTTTGTTTCCCGCCCTCTAAAATTTAGCACTGTCACATCAAAGAGAATCTTACTATTTATAAATATTTCGATCAATTTAATGACAAAACCCTTTTGACAGCTTGGTGCTAATTTTCGAGACGAATCTAATGAGCTTAATTAATCTATGTTTTGCTAAAGTGATGCTACAGTCACCGTCTTCTAATCATGACTTAATTAATCTCATTAGATTCGTCTCGTAAATTAGTCTAGGGGCCTTAATTTGTTTTATGATTAAACTTTATTTAGTATTCTTAAATAGTAAGATTCTTTTTCATGTGACAGCTATGAAGTTTAGACCCCAGAAAACGAACACACCCTACTGCTTAGAGTGCATCGGTTTGGCCGCAGTCATGGAGGAAGCATTCAAATGCTCTCGAAGGGTAATGCTCTCGAAGGGTAGAGCCTTGCATTTTACTACTTGAAATAATGAAGTAGTAATAATCAAATCTAATCGTCGATTCACAGGGACAGATTAGTAATTGACTAGGCAAATCTAATATTTACTAATCCTACCACCGCAAGATAATACCGTCATTGTCCCTCGAATCGTTTTCTTCTGCGTTCGAATCTACGGCAATGCGCCAAGGAAGAGGAGCTGCTTCTCTAACGAGAAGTGGTAGGTGCGTCGAGGGAGACGAGGCTGGTTGGGACGAAGGTTGTGGGGACCCAGGGTAGAGCGACTATGACGGTGGCGATCTCAGGGTCCGAGGTGCCGGCCGCCACTACGTGCCGTTGTGGAGGAAACCGATTGAGGTCGAAATCATCGTTACCCGCCGATGCGCTAGACACGATCACACCTTTCCGCACTGTCAAGTTCTTCTACAGCGGCAGGCCGTTGAGCCCGAACGAGAGCGAACGCTGATCGATCGCGGCCAGGATGTATGATGGAAATAGTTTCGATTGATCCTAATCTGATGATAAATTCGTAACTAATTACCGACTGCCACTACTTTTTCCTTCTCAAAATATCCATACTACATGTTATCACCTCGAATTATCACTTGTTATCATGGTGAGAGTTAAGGTGGTAACAATCAATTAGACCATCGGATTAGAGAGAATAAATGGCCCATATTAAAAGTAGTGCACCGTAAAATTGCTCAAAGCAGGACTGATTTGACTGGCGCATTTCAACTACACGTATGTCAGTATGCTAGTCGATGGCTTTTATGTACCCTGTGAATTGCCGTCCTCGGCGTCGAGGGCACCAGAGTGCCGATCAGCATTCAGTCGACCGAGAATATGAGGGGTAGATCGGTGCTCGGCTCGCTCCAGGACGACATCCCCGTGCGGCACAGAAGTACCTCGACAAGGTACTTGTTAACCAGGCTTCAAAAAAAAAAAGGTACTTGTTAACCAAGCGACATGATCCGTAAGATTGGTAGTACACGCGCGTCTGACATTTGTTTTCTTCGGCTTCCTCAGGAGTTGGAGCTGGACGAGTCCATCACGCACCAGATGGGTTTCGTCGAGATCAATTGAGCATTCGAGCTACTGGATGGACGACCGGCGCCAATTTAATATAAACGATGCAGATCTATATTTTTAAAAAGCAGATAAACGACACAGGTGGCACCAATTTAACACCCATTAGAGCACCTCCAAGAGCCTAGCCAAATCCCTATTTTATTCTAAATATAGCTTTTATTTCCAAACAAACTCCTCCAACAGACTCGGTACAGCAAAAGCTAAAATAGAGTCGTATGCCTTCTCGTATTCTTCGCGAGCCATCCATGACGAGGCGTCCCAGCTCGCCAAGCTGCTCCGGCGCCACTTGCGTTCCAATAACGTGAGACGACCACGGTAGTTTCTTTCTTGCTGATGCACGACGACGTTCCAGGCACTTGAGACGAGGGGCCACCGAAGGAAGATGTGATCTATAGACGCACAAGAGGTCGTTCGGTGATTGCGGCGAGCAGATGACTAGTCTTGGCGCGCCGCTCCTTTTCATAGATGGACGCTGGACGCTGAAAGGAAAGCGAACGGCTTTCGACGTCAACTCGTTCACGCGTGAAAGAGTCAATCGATTGCCGGGGGCGACTCCTTCACGCGCCGCGCCGATCCTTCGATCAACACCGATCGCAGCGATCGCGACAGCCGAGGACTCGGTCACTCGCGGATTGAAGCGATTCGATCAACACCGATCGTAACGATCGCAGCAGGACGATGATTCGGTCAGTCCAGGATGAGTCGATTGCGCGGCAGGCGATGGCCCGCGGCGTCGACTCCTCTCGTTCACTCGCGGACGAAGCGATCGCGCGGCAAACGGTGGCCCAGCTATTGATCGTTGGTTGTCTGTTGGGTCTGAGTAACAATAATGGGACCCACCAAGTGACGTGGCTAGATATAGAATCAGTTTTTGCTAGGCTGTTGGTTTTCATTGTAGTTTTTTAGTGCTTTCTATTTTAGAGCCTAGCTAAAATAAGTAAATTTAGACTTTGTTTTTGCTAGCCTGTTGGAGGTGCTCTTACAATGGACAGAACTGTGAGGAAACAGATCTCGTATTTTTCGTTGGCTTATCCACCAGTCGCATTATTATGTCTGCCGCTCAGCTGAAAACTAAGTGTATAAAACTATAGTCTGCGAATGGTACTCTAGAAAACAAGATGGGGCAGGCGTTACAGCCTCCAGACATGCTCCATGATTTCTACAGATCAAATTTAGGGAGAGTTTTAGCTTACATATCAGAACTACAAATAGGTTCATGCTTGCATACCGACGAGACCGCTTGCACAAAATCCTGTTGTTGATCCGTGTAGACAAACATTGCTGGTATCGTCTTCACCGAGGAAGGATGAAATCACAGTCTGGAACCATAGCGGACCTCGGATCCTTGAGAAGCTCGTCGAAGTTGAAGTCTTTATCATTGTCTCGTACATATCTCCTGTTGAACTTGAGAAGAAGTAGTTCACCATCCAAACCGATCAGACAGCTGAAGTATTTCAGTCTTCCTTCCAGACGTGCATTGTCTGCCCACCATGTAGGCAACCGTTTTGAAAGTTCAAGCATATTTCCCTTGTTAGCATCCAGTACAATTCCACAGGCTGTTCCCCATTGGCCCATTAGCTCGAAATGAAATTCAGAGAGCGGGAGCGGCGGCCACCAGTTGTCGATTCGATGAGAAATCTCCATCGAAAGCGACCTGAGTCTGCGCACTTCACAAAACATGACCATCACACAGTATGCTGCACGTCTGAACCCCTCGGTAACGCGCCCCTGGAAGTTTCTGAATTGTATGAATATGTCTTGCAAATCCATCGGGGACCCTCCAGGAGTAACCAAAGACCTGCACACAATCAATGATACACAATTTGTTTTTAAATAATGCAAGCCAAATAAAACTAGGCAAGAAAAAAATGGTGTCGCTAACACTAATAGTGTGAATTATTTGCTAAGGTGTGCACAAAAGTTAGGAAAACTGGTACTTAGGAACAAAATTGCATAATGTGATTATTCAGTATAACTGGTGGCAGATGTTTCCTATCTTGTGAAAAGAGAAACAAATAATTCAAAAAAAAATAGTTGAACTGCAAAAGGAACATATACATATTCTATGGTAAGCATTACACATTGCGGGCCCAAATCAGAAAAGGAAGCTCCATTTGTATGATCGACAGTAAATGAATGACAACATATAAATTTCGTGGCCTTTTTGTGTAAAATTGAACCTGTACTTTTCATACCAAGTCGTGAGTGCTGTGAACAAATTCTGGAATTTGCTTAAATTATATATATCCGTACACTTGATACAGTGATCTTCTTAGATAGTTATAGGGATAGATTCTGATTTATGAAATCATATATCTTAGAAACCTCTAGTTGGGTGCCTAATGGTGAATTGGAGATCACTAAACTCCAATAAATACCATCAGCTACTTATATAGAATTATAAAAATTTCAAGATGCACCTCTGACGTCTGACGGTAAGTTGGCTCATATTGCTTAATACTGCAACATACCCGTCTTGTATTGATACGCAAAATGAGGCAGTAACAATGGTGGGATTTAATAAACAGTAGTATACAAAATTAAAGGGAAGTAGTAGTAGTACATACTTGTCGTCAGGATATCTCAATTTCATTTCTATTTTAGTAGTTGCTCCGAGGAAGTTATCCACCTTGTTGTTGGTATCTTTGAAAGTGAACCATCCCTTCCACTGTCCATTTACTTTGCGCCTGAAGGCGACAAAGTATAAATCGGTGTCTTGAATCAAAAAATCAACTTGATACTGACTGTCCTTAGAATCCCACAGACGAATGATGTGGAATGAGCTTCTCTCATACTTTGGGTTCTCCAAGGGTGTGGTATGAACCCGGAAACCCCCACCTCGACTTCGAAAGGTGATATTGTCTTCTCCCTTGTTTTCCATGACTTGAGATCCCTCCTAAAGTTCCTACCGCTTCTTCTTGTATCCACCCAGAAAACCTTAGCATTCTATAAGAAAAAAAAACATAATAAGTTTGTTAGGATGCAGAACATTCAATTGAAGGAAGAATAAGAAGAGGAAAATTTGTCTCACCTCTAAGTCCGGTTGGAGGGGGCAAAAGTAGCTTCGCCCATCAGCAGCAGCCATTCTGTATTATTGTAAACCCAAAAATGTCATGATCAACAATCAAAATCTTTAGGGAGGTAATTTTTTAATCGCATGATGGCAAAACAGAATAAGAAAAATGGAAAAGAAGCTACACAAGCATAATCCAAGTTACAGGACAGGTCTGAAAAATCCTATCTCAAAAACATTACAATGAAACAAGTATTTCCCACTATTAGTTGCTCAAGAATTTTTTGTCAACTCATCTACTGAAGAGTATAACACAATCTCACACTCGAATGCTATTCCACCGATCAGTTCAAATATACTGAAAAGCAAGCATAGGCACAAACTGAGTTATTCTTAAACACAAAACAAGATAAATCAGTTACAACCCTTATGATCTCAGAGTTACCGGCAGAATATGTTTGCCAAAAAAAGTTACTTATTTAAGAAAACCATGCAAGGATATAGTAATCACTATGCAGTTTTTCTGGGACTGCAATGTTTTCTTTCAGTTCAAGACTTGAAGCCATGCTCTGGCTAAGTCTGAAACACAGATGATAATTGGGCAAAACGTTAGTTGCAAGAAGTTTTGTAACCGAATACGTTGAGAGAACAAAGACCAGCTAATTGGCTAACGCAGGTTAGTAAGAATCGAGAGCAGCACTGACTTAATTTGAAGCGGCTCCTAAATGTCATTGGCGCCAAAGGCCCAAGTGTACTCCTTGCGGATCTCCTCTCCTCCAACGCGGTGACCAAGATCAAGTACTGCTGCTGGCTGCGGCGCTGGGATTGGCGGCAGCGTGCTTGTTGCAGTACTTGGTCACCGGGAGACGGTTGTCGCCGACTCGCCCTTGCCAATCATGGCCCCGAGGTGAGACAATAACCGCGCCTCCGCCTCCGACACGCGGAGCTCTCAGTCGTCTCCTTCGATGCCTCCGCCGCGCCCTACCCTCCCGTTACCGGCGCAACAGGACATAGCCCCCGCTCGATCAACGACGAAATCCACGCTTAACTAGGCGCTCGCTGTGACCTGTGAGAAGCGTGATTGGGGAGGGCACGGCCGCGGAATGGTGGCGGGGCTAGCACCTTGCGCCCGGGCCGGGAGGCAAGGGCTTCCTCGCCGGAGGGTGGGCCTACACCAGCCCCGCCAGCATCCATATACTGCATCCCACGGCGTCCCCGCAGCCTCGTACGTCACCCCGCCCCGCCGCCCATTGCCGCAAAACCCCACCTCTAAAGCCCTCCCTAAATCTCCGGCGAGGTAAGCCTCGACTGGAATCGACCTTGAAGAGTTTGGGAATGTAGGATTCAAACACAAATGCGCAGACGGAGAGGAGAGCTATTGTACTTACGGTGGTGGCAGGACGGAGGCTGCGGCGGTTGTCGGACGAAATCCACCGCTTGAAGCTCAGTAACCTCGGCCTTTTCACCGCGCGGCGGCGGCTGGGTTTTGGAAAATGGGGCCGGCCGGGGACGTTTGGGGAGTAACCCTACCCTAGCTAACTTGACCGGCGAGTTCGAGCAGGTCGCACTCGCACCAAGTGGTCGATCGAACCAGTTTCTTTGCCTCTTCCGGCGAGACAGAGAGGAAGAAGCCTCAATAAGTGGGTCCCGCCCGTCTGTGACGGAACAAAGGAAAGTTTTTAGCTTGAGGAGGGGAAAGGGGGGACCCATTAGCAGTGACGGAGCTTGAGCAGTTTTAAGAGGAGCCAATGTCTTTTCGGAATTCAGCACCCAATTAGCCAATGTCTTTTCGGAACGGCCACCTTTTTGAAGCTTTGACCAAAGTCCCTGCCTGTTAGCATACGCCGCGTGGCACCTGCGACCCAGTGGGGTGGCTGCATGCGGCAAGGCCTCGCCTCCTCGCACCCAGTTAGCATTGAGCTAGACCGGTGACCCGTGCTTCTAGCACACCCCTCTCAACACTCACTTCGCTGTCTATCACGGTGATTACGTAAACGTAAATAAACAGCGCCGACGAAACAGCAGAGCGTGCATGCGAGCAAGCAAACCTGCTCAAAGGAATTCTCATAAAGAAAAGAGAACAATGAGGTTTGGGATAGAAAATAAAGCAAATAGTAATGCTTTAGCATATAATGTCCACGTTACAGTTTGTCATTGCTAAGACTGGGAATCGCCAACTGTGTGTGCGTGCTAGAAAAATAAATTAGCAAAATCTCGCTAGAAAAAATTATGTAAATCATATAATGGCTGTGGGCTGAAAATCTTGCGGCCATTGATCGGGGGGACATCGAACTAGGCTAAAACCAGCATGCCCCTTATCATTAATTGGCGTAGTGCAACTGGTTAACTACTTTATTATCAGTACCCAAAACCCCATATCTCTTGATACAACCGTTTACCATTAGTTGATACTAATTAAATTCTCTGTGGGGCCATCACCACAGAGTGGAGTACTTATTTAAGAAAACTATCTAATTAAAATCTCTGTGGTGCCATCAACATCTCTGTGGGGCCATCACCACATAGTTACTTATTTAAGAAAACTAGCTAATTAAATTCTCTGTGGTGCCATCAACAAAAAATTTCGCGAGACTAAAGTCCATTCTATTAGGCCAGTCTTAATTGAAGTTTCATGGACACAATTACCTATAGTGACACATCATCGAAAAATATTTGAAACTAGGATGAAACACCCCTCTCTCAATGCATAGTTTCATCTACTCGTTGTTTTCTAGGCTACATACAAGACACAAATTATCTAGGTAACTGTGTATGAACGGTTTCATCCTCATAAACTTAGGCCGGTCTCAATGGAGAGTGTCATCACACGATTATCAAGAAGAATTTCTTAAGAACCGTGCCGGTGCAGGGTCATGGTGATGACACTCATCTCTCATCCCATGACACTCACTCTCTTCTCTCTCATGTCATGTGTCGGGTACCTAGATTAGGGTACCCTAATCAGGGTACTTAATCACCGTCATAGCCGGCAAACAGCTCTGTCTTGTACGCATAAAGGATACGAAGTGGGGCCCGAAACCTCCGCCTCGCCCGACCCCGAGTCGGGCGAGGTCCACGACTTCCGCCTCGCCCGACCCCGGGCGGGCGGTTCCACGACTTCCGCCTCGCCCGACCCCGGGCGGGTGGTTCCATAAATCTCCGCCTCGCCCGACCCCGGGGCGGGCGGCCCACGATCTCCGCCTCGCCCGACTCGGCGTCGGGTGGGGACCGCAATCCCTGCCGCGTTTGCCTTTGCTTCGCGGAGAAGCGACCTCACCCACCGGATGGGGGAGGAATTACGGCGGGCCGGTAGGCGCAATTACGGCGCACGGGAACTCGTCTCACCAACGGGACGTGATGTGACCGGCGCAGGTGCCCTCCTGTCCCGTTCCGCAGCGCCGCACGCTAGCGCTAGCTTAGCTGCAGAGCAGCGTGATCATTACCAAGCCCATGATGGCTCGTGGACCGGGACGGAGGCCGGGCGATTGACGAGACAATAGCACTGTAATCCGTCCCGTGGCTGACCAACGGTGTCCGCCTAGGCCCGTGAGGGCTACGAAAGCCGGGCCCGCGGCCTCCGCCTCGCCCGACTCCGGGTCGGGCAGGTGCACCACTTCCGCCTCGTCCGTCCGGGACTCGGGCGGGCCCAGCGGTCCCCGCCTCTCCCGTCCGGGACTCGGGCGGGCTCGGCGGTCCCCGCCTCGCCCGACTCGGGGGCAAATGGCTTCCTCATGAATCCTCACACTAAACGAGGTGAACAGGGATCGCCATAACTCCGCTCGGGAACTCACCAATCCACGGGGATCGGGTGAGATCTGCGCAGCTCCTCTTGTCTCATCTTAACGCGTCGCCCGACACCCACGGCACGACGACAAGACGGAGGCGTCAACGCCATCTCCGCCGGGGCCGTGATGAACGGGAGTGACGGATGGAGACCGGCATGCGACAGGACGGCTGCCACGGTGACGAGCGTGGCATTGACACCGGCGCTACCGATCAAGACCGACCGTGCGCCGCGCGACCGAGCGCTCGAAGCGGCCCGCATGCGAGCGGGGTGATGCACGGCGGCTCCGGCCCCGCTCGGAGACGACATGTAGTAACTCCGACCCCACCTGTAAGTGGCCCGGTCCCTTGGACTATAAAAGGGACCCCACGCACACGCGCAAGGGAGGGAATTCACACACCACGGATCGAGTTAATCGAACTCATCGTACACACATCCTAGAGCACATTGCACACGGAGGCTTGGAGCAACCCTCCTCCCTCGCATCCTTTGTAGCTCTTTTCACAAGACGAAACACGAACAATCCTCGAAGCGGACGTAGGGCTTCGATTGCCCGAACCAAGTATAAACCACACTTTCCTAAATCATCCAAGGCCCATCCGAGTAGTAGCGTCGATCCCCTCCAAACACAAATTTACTTGTCGGCCGGTTTCATAACACCGACATCATGTCAACAAATTTAATGCCATGACACTACCATTAGCTCATGGTAGTGTCATGGCATTAAATTTGCTGACATGGCATGAAAGAGAAGAGAGGAAGTGTCATGGGATAAGAGATGAGTGTCATCACTATGACTCTCCACTGACACGATTCTTAAGAATTTCTTCTTAGTAATCGTGCGATGACACTCTCCACTCGAGACTGGTCTTATTACACCTCTCTCTTCATCAATACAATATCACATCATTAAAAATATATACATGATAATCTATTTATTGTCCATAAAACTCTACTGAGACTGGCTTTACCGGAAAAAATTTTATGTACTACTCCTGGTTCCTGGTACCGTGGCATTTGCCAGGACAGAGAATCGTGTTCGTCTTTGCGCGTCTCTGTGGCCTCTGCCCGACATATGCTACGCACACGGCTCAAGGTGCGGTGCATTCACTACAGGCGAGTAGTACCTCCCAAGATCATGCTGTAGCTGCTCCCCTCTCATGCACCTTGCCTCCTGTCTTGTCGGCAGCGTCGAAGATCGTCAGCTACCCGTGTCGCCTCTCATTCATTCCGCAGCAGGCGAAGATCGTCAGCTACCCGCGTCGCCTCTCATTCATTCCGCAGCAGGATCTTCCGCAGCAGGCGAAGATCGTCAAGCGTAGAGACTAGAGACCACTCGCTGGAGAGGAGTGGCAGTGTGCCATGGAACGCAAATGCTCGGGATTCGACCAGCTCATCAATGTGGACATGCTCATGCGGTGTCGTGGCACTGGCATGGATGCGGTGTCGTGGCACTGGCATGCGACGAGATACTACCGGTGTACCACACGGGCACTCTATGGATGCAAATGGGTATGCATTGGTAATTGTAGACTAGTAATATTTTTAATTTATATGTACCACTAATTTGCGAATGTGGAGAAAAAAACTTGTAGAGGAAGCTTTCGAGCCTGACCCACGAGTTACAAAACTTGCATCAGGCCCATCCCTACTCAGAGTTGTTGGATGAAGAATTAGTCAGAAATCCGACAACAGGCTTGTGTACCAAAACTAAAAGGGAAAAAAAATCTGTTGCTCCAGAGAGTGGGGAGAGGTAATGTATGGCCTGCAATGGAAAGGGTGAGTTGGGAGAAACCTCCTGGAGGTAAGATGAAGCTTAATGTGGATGCTAGCTTCTATGAAAACACTGGAATTGTGGCACAGAATGATGCATGAGCGATTCTCTTATCTTCAGGCAGATATATCTTTGTTTCGCAAAAAAAGAAGGCAAATACCTAGCTTTGCTGCACATTATGTGACAGCTGACTGTAACCCAATTTGATCAATAAAGGTCTTTTACTTGTCAAAAAAAAAAATACTATTAGCCGCCGGCATTCGCAAGGATCGTCGAGTAAGGAACGAAATCGCCTCTCATAAGTACTCTACTCAACTCATCAGTCAGCTCCATAAGTACTCTACTCAACGACGCGCCTCCAGAACGTTGGAACCAAACAACTGGATTAGCACCTCTAATACTCACGCCTCTCATGATTATATATACGGACGCATACTAGTATAAAAGTAAGACCACGGAGAGGAGAAAAATACTGGACTATTCTCGGCAGGCACAATCCGCCCTTTCTCCTAGTTGCATTGCTGCATAAAATTGCAAATCGATTGCCAGGATGGAAGTGCAGATTTATGACATATCCTGGAAGAGAACTTTTAGTGAAAACAGTCCTCTCGGCCATGCCGACTTATTTTCTTTCTGTGTTCAAACCTCCTCGGTGGGCAATCTCCCGTATTGATAGAATTAGGAGGAGTTTCCTCTGGAAGGCAAGGACCCAGAAAACATTAGAGCAGGTCACTGTCTTGTTAACTGGCAAACTTGTTTGCTCCCCAAAAAGTGTGGGGGGGGGACTTGGAATCAAGGACCTGGAAAAATTCGGCCGTGCACTCAGATTACGTTGGCTTTGGCAAAATTGGGACCAGAGGGATAAACCTTGGAAAGATATTTTCAAAACAGAAGATAAGGTGGACAGGCAACTTTTCTTCGCCTCCACTCACATTCAGGTAGGAAATGGAAGGAACACCCCTTTTTGGGAAGCAAAATGGTTGCAAGGAGCTGCGCCCAAGGAGATTGCACCAAACCTGTATGCCTCTGCCAGATACAAGAAGAGAAGTGTGTACACTGAGTTAAAAAATCGCAATTGGATCATGAACCTTGCCCCAATAGTTACTGCTGACCTGCTTGAGGAATATGTTGCCCTGTACAAGAGGATCTCCTTGGTCATACTAAATGATGACAATGATGTAATAACATGGAAATGGACAGCAGACGGAAAATACACAGTTGCCTCGGCTTATGACTGTCAATTCCTTGGGTCGATGACCTTCATTCCAGCGCAAGCAGTCTGGAAGGCACGAACTGAACCAAAATGCAAGTTCCTTGCTTGGCTGGTTCTACATGACAAAACACTGACGGCAGATAACATGCTCAAGCGCAACTGGCCTTGCGATTCATTCTGCCCCTTGTGCTACTGCCTTCCGGAGAGCAATACGCACTTATTCACGCAGTGTAATTTCACTGAAGCGTTGTGGAACAAAGTGGCTGAACACTATCATTTACCTGGATACCAATGCCTAGTTGCAGAAGATGGCCCAATAAGTTGGGTCGACAGGTTCAGGAAGTTTGGCCCCTCAACGAGCAGGCGCGAAAACCTGGGAATCCTTTTCACGACCTGGTGGCAACTTTGGATGGAGCGAAATCGCCGCATTTTCGAATAGAAGGAGGCATCTGTCAATGGAGTCTTCCGGCTACTGAAGGAGCAAATTAACCTCCTTGCTTTTGCCCTGAACGCCGACGGAGCTTCAGAGTAGTCTATACTGTTTTTTTCTTTCCTTTTTCATCCGGTCATGCCATGTGCTGTCCGTGGCTGTATCCTTTCTTGTAAACCTTTCTCTCCTTCTTAATGAATGGCAGCCCTCCTGCCTTTTTTTCAGAAAAAAAAATTTGCTGCAATATGCCCAATGCAAAACAGAGGAGCTAGCTCAAGAGGAGCAGGGCAGAGCAGACCCTCTGACCCTGTATGAAGCTTCCCGGGAAGCAGAGCAGGCTCTGTACGAAGCTCCAGCTACAGTTTCTTCCTTTGGTAGAATTTTGGGGAGGTGATGGTGCCGGAGTCGGCGGCCGCACAAATTGTTTTGGTAGCTTTTTTCTTTTCTTTTCTTTTTTCTGTTTTTATATATAAATATATATATTATAATAAGGATAGTTTTGTTGTGGGTCTTACATAGGTGGTCGTGGCTCGTCGTGTGGATGACATGTTGACTCTACGCGGATGACTTGATGCTATTTGTCTCGCCCGGACAGCGTGACATCCGGATCAAGAGGAAAATTCTAGAAATTTTCGAGCATGCTTCTGGCCTGGGGTGCAATCTCAACAAATGCCAGATGGTGTCGATACGTTGCTCCGCAAAAGATATGGCCCTTGCTACTGGTCCCTTCCCGGCCTTGGTGACGGAATTCCCGATCAAGTATCTTAGAGTGCCATTGTTAGTCAACAGACTCCACGAAACAACAATTCAGCCTTTGATTGATAAAGTTGCTGATCGGGACCAACTTGGAAAGGCAAGCTACTCCACCAGAGTGGAAGACTAGCACTCCTCAAATCAACTCTCTCGGCTATACCAGTGCACATTATGGTCAACCTAGAACTCCCCAAATGGGCTATTATAGCTCTCATAAAAATCATGAAGGCCTTTCTCTGGTCTGGCACTGATGTTGTGTCGGATGGTAAATGCGTCGTGGCTTGAACTACGGTTCAAAGGCCGTTGATGTCCTGGGAGTCCTGGACCTTCGCCTATTTGGAGACGCCTTGAGGCTTCGATGGTTGTGGAACCAAAGAACATCTATGTTGATGGCTCACACACGACACCTACCGGCCGCTATCACACCACACCACAGCTAAAAGATCTTTTCCATAGGTCAGTGACCATTCAGGTGGGCAGTGGCAAGTCAGTATTCTTTTGGACTGACAAATGGCTGCACAACAAGTCAATTGCTGAGCTCGCCCCACACCTGCTAGCTGCGGTGCCAATGCGCTTAAGACGGTCCAGAACCATGCAACAGGCCCTCACCAACAACCAATGGAGGCGAGATATCCAAGGGCCTCTCACAATCCCGGTACTCATGGAATCCATCTCTATCAGGCAAGCAACCGTCGTCGTCGTGCTTCAACCTCAAACCCCGGACTCCTTCTGTTGGAGATGGACACCTTCCGACGTTTTCTCATCTTCTTCAGCTTACCAGACCTTCTTCATCGGTCAAACTTGGCTAGCTGGTGCTCGTGAGCTATGGAAGACAAGGACGTCGAACAAGTGTCGTTTCTTCATTTGGCTGGTGTTGCACGGTCGGGTTTGGACGGCGGCACGAAGACAACGACATGGTTTGCAAAACTCTGGCACTTGCATCCTATGTTCGCAACAACAAGAGGAGCTGGACCACATGCTAGTGCAGTGCGTTTTCAGCCGCGAGGTCTGGTTCCGAGCACTGCACGCCTATGGCATGCAACAATTGGCTCCAGGACCGAACAACCTCTTCGTCGGCTGGTATCTGCTCTCCAGGAAACGCTTGCCGAAGCAGCGGCGCAAAGCTTTCGACTCCTTAGTAGCTCTCATTGCCTGGCATATCTGGATTGAGCGCAACTCGAGGACTTTTAGAAACACGGCGTCCTCGATAGCTATGGTGCTGAGTGCCATTGCGGAAGCGGTGACCATATGGTGTCGCGCCCGCATCTTACTCGATAACTCGCTTCACTCACAGTAGTCTGCCCCTTTGGGGGCCGTTTTCTTTCCCTTCCATACATAAACAATCTTTATTGGTCGTTTGGTCGGGAGCTTCTACACAAAGAACCATGTAATAATAATTACTCCTATATCACAGTATTACAAAATGTGAACCCTCACACGCGGCGCAGTTGGCTAGGGCGTAGGTCTCGTAGCTGAACTGCACGCTTCTCTTGTGCATATTCGTTTATGTTCAAGTCCATTTTCACTATTAGTAGATGAAATAAACAAAAAACAATACTGCTAGAGAGGCGACAAGAATAGAAAAATACTAGTACTAGAAGCAAATACATCAAACATCGGCCAGTACCTGCAGGCTACCAGCACCACACAATATACCACTTCCAAAGCAACAGTCAAGTAGGGTAAGGTTAATCAGGTTAATCCTTGAAACTAATCCCATCAAAAAAAAATCCTTGAAACTATCAGGCTGAGGCTCAGGCAAGACTTGCGACCAGGCACCAACGACTTCCATTACACAGGAGCCAAGGCCAAGGCTACTATAGCTTCTACCTGCTTTCTCAACCTTTGACACCATCTGCCATACTTTAGCTGCCATTGTTTGGACGCACCAAACTTACTTTAACCGCATATGTCCTAATTTTATTCATAACTGAGCTTAGCGTACGGTGTGATAACTGATAAACTAGATGAACGTCAGACAATGAACCAATCAAAAAAGGTGAACAAAAAAGTCTTTAATCAAGAAAGGATGAACGCCTGGTCAAAAAGAAACAAGTGGACAGATGAGATTGAATTAAGTTAGCAAACACATTACCCCTACTGCACCGGACTTTAGCCGTTTTTAAAATAATTTTAAAGGAAACATAGAATGCAATGCAAAGTGGCTAGCACTCATTATATAATGTACTCAATCATCACAAGCCTCCATCGACATTAGTAGATTAGCTAATACCAGCGAGGTGTCAATGAAAATTATTAGAAGCAAATACAGTAAACATATGGCAATAACGTTTCGTAGTCAGAATATCACTTCTGAAGCATCACTCAGAATCCTCGTCTGGCATGTCAGGCTGAGGCTCAGGCAAGACTTGCGACCAAGCAACAAGGACTTCCATTTCACAGGAGCCAAGGCCAAGACTACCATAGCTTCTACCTGCCTTCTCAGCGTTGAGCCGCACCTCCCCAGTCAATACCTCGTTATCATCTTGACATGCCTTGAAAGATTTATCATCCCGCCATGCCATGAAATAAACCGTCAGGCTTCCCTCGCATTCAACAGAGACAACCTCACGAGAAAGGTTCATATAACCGTCACCATCAACAAACATTTTACCAGCTTCAAAGTCAAGTAGGATAACCTCCTGGCGTTCATCACTGGAGGTCCGAGCAACCAATTGACCATTAAAACCATCTGGCCATGAGCCATCGACGACTCGAACAAATATCGTGGCCTCCACCGATGACCTAATTTCTCCTAATCCAATCTCCAGTATGCCATGTTTGCTGTAGCACCTCAACGACGGAGATAAATCATCCACGGAGGAGCCAGGGATATACGAAGAGCCAGAGAAGAATGCCAAATGATCGGCGTAATAGATCAGGAATTTATCCTCGTTTTCCGTGTTACCCTTCACTATTAAATAAATCTCTAGCATTAAATCGTCATTTTTAGTGACGACAACAGTACGTGTAGGGCCTGTCAGTACCAAATATGGATCCTGCATGCAACATCAAGAAGAATATTACATAAACTGAAGCAAAAGGAGATGCATGTTGTGCAAAGTATATATATCGTATAAATGACGTGGGGTTCAGTGAACAAAAAGAAAAATAGTAATTTCATGAATAGTGAGAACGAAAAAAAAGTTTGTTTCTTTCCCTAAATAGAACATAAGTCATCCTAAGCTTGCAAGCAAACCAGTGAGAAGGAAGACTAAAGATTGTTTCTTACGCTATCTAAAACATAAGTCAGCCTACGCCTTACAAGCAAACCCGAACCATTACCGTTCATATGTCAGAATTCAGAAGACAGGTAGTAAAGCAACACACAGCAAGAATACTAAATACCGTTTCACTGAGAATTTGGCAGTTATCCCTTGTGCGGTAGAAGAGAAAGTTCCGATTTCGATCAACAGCATCACGTACAGCAACCATTCCAAACACATGGAGCGGCCACAGCAAGCCTGTAATTCCTAGAACCCTGGCAGAATAGATCTGCAGTGCATCACAGGGCCGGGCCAATGGGGGCGCATGGTCATACGTATATTGCATTGCATGGATCAGTGCTGCAAAACAGTTGTAGGAGAGTTCGAGTGCATGGGTTAGGATTGAGACCAGTAGCACTGTAGCAGCAGCACTAATGATAACTATAACAAAAATCAACAAGTTCAGGAAAATTTATTAAGAGTTGTATTAAGGATCTACTAGTAACAAACAAACAAGACAAGACAATGGAATCATAAATAACTTACTGACGTCCCCGAAAGAACCATAGAGGCGGTGCCATTTCTTGTTCCAGAATTCCCGAAAGTGGATTACCTTCTGGACAGAGAAGTCCGACTCGTCCAGCCTATTCTCTTCAAAGCCACGCTCCCCCATCTTTCTTTTCCGATACACTTCCTCACATTCTTCCGATTTCTTATTCAACACCCGATTCAATAAATCCGCCAACTGATTCATCTCATTCTTCTTCCACCCTTCATCCCCCCCGTATAGCCTCATTCTTCTTCACCGGACACATCGGAACCGCCTCCTCGAGGCCATCCACGAACCGCTCCCACCACGTCAAGTTCCTCGGTTCCTCCATCTTGCACAGCGTAGACACTGAACCTACATTCAGCAAGAAAAAAAAGGTTATCATCCTACCACATCTATTGTGTCATTGTGTGTACCTATCACGATTACACAATTTAGAAATATCGTTGTAACTTATAAATGGCTAGATGCGAGTGATCGTGAGATCGAGAATTTCTAATCTCTTACGGCCCACATGCAAAATGGAGGAGCACAAGAGGAGCAAAGTATGCTCTGTTCTGACTATTGTGTGAAGCTCCTATAGCCGCCTAATTAGTGTATCAATCCTTCTGCTATGGACAGACGTAGATCAATTACGCAACACACACACACAACAGCAGGCGGATACGCGCATGGAATCCTCGTCAAAAAAAGGGACGGATCCATGGGCGCACTAGCCTGCAGCGGCCTCCATTTTCTACTACTGATCCACAGCGACGCCATGCAATCCGTTCGAGATCTCGATTACGTACCAGGCAATGGAACAGTCCGGGTGCAAGAACACGGCTAGGCCCTGGCGACGAACCGCGTCCCCAGCGCACCGAAGGGCATATCTGGGCTTTAGGAGTTCGGGCAGCCGAGACCGACGGATCCACCGCACGCGACAGTCGTCTGAGGCGAGCTTCGCCGGCGACAAGCACGATCCTCAGCAGCTTGTTTGCGATCGCCCTCGATAATTTACGCGTCGATCGAGGGGATCGCAATCTGTCGTCCACGGAGCAGCGGCGTCGCGATCAAACAACAGCAAGAAGGGATCATTAAGATTTGACAACGCTTAGGGAGAGGAGAGGATTAGGAAGGGGTGAAGTGGACGGCTGCGCAGGGTGAACGGACGCCGCGATACGACGATTGGATTAATCCTATACGGTAGGTAGACTAGGCAGAACGCAGAAGGTACGGCGGCAGCAATCTCCGGAAATTTCCAAACTAGTAACAAAAAATAGATCAATAAATAAAATTAGTGAAACATTAGAAGCATCAAAAGGGGTGGTGGCGCAGTTGGCTAGCGCGTAGGTCTCATAGCTATAACGTGAGTGATCCTGAGGTCGAGAGTTCGAGCCTCTCTCACCCCAAAAATTTCTTTTTATTTTCCCCCTCCTGCACTGGTGAGCCCATTCAAACAAGCAGCTGGACTGGGCGTAACACACATGTTCATGTTCGTTTTGAGCAGTGTCCCATTTCCCTCAATGGCATCAGATTCATGTTTTTCGTTAGCGTTTGTTTGTCGTTTACATGCTTTCCGAATTGCTACTGCATTGAAACAGATTGTACATCAGATAACTCGTGCAGATACGTTACAATGTCTCGGTTTTGCCTGCCAAAAGCGAAGTGAAGACATGTCTGTCAGCCATCGTTGAGGGTGAAGAAGGTAAACCTGCCGTGCTACACCTGCGACGTGAATCGAAAAAAGATCAGAGAAAACCAGACAACAATTGTACAGGTGTATATTTACTTGTGTGCAGGTGTGTTTCAACAATGCTACATGATTTGTTCAGCAATTGAGTTATTGCGCTGGTTCTGAAACTCTATGTCTTGTCTCTTAGTGCTTGCTCGAAGTTTGAATACCTTTTCCTCGTTTGAAGCTTCTGTAACGGGCTCTTTGAAGAACTCAATGATGTTCCTACACACCTCTTTGGGCTTCTCAAGATTGACTGCATGTCCAGCATTTTTTATGACAACTAACCGCGAATTTCCCTCCAGATGCCTGCCAATTTGGCAAGTATTCGGTGATATTATTATTGTTGCCATGATATTACTTGTAAGTAAACTTGTATAGATTAAATATATTCCAAAGGTATCATCAACAAACCGATTCAATCTGTGAGCCAATTCCATTGGAAACACCAGATCTTGTTCTCCCCAAACTAGCAGTGTCGGCTGCATTACATTGAATCGACAAAAATTGTATCAATACACAGACAGCACATCATTTTGTTTATTTAGTATCATAGCCATTGAGTTCATAATACAAATTCACACATAGCTGTCACAAGCATTCAGAAGTCTAATTCTTTATGTATAATACAGAACATGTCAACATTCAATCTTAGAAACTTGCTTACCTGAGTCAGTTTCGGAAGGGTTGAGAGCTGCCTCCCTTCAATCAAAGAATGTAATAGCTCAGTCTTCTCCTGGATATAATCCGAGCCCATTACCTGATATAGTAAGAAGACGCTGTAAGTTAAGACTAATCATATTCGGGTCATAAGATGTTGTATTACTCTGCAGGCCTAAAGGAGGATTATTCCTGTCGTTTCATTAGATCTGGGGAAGCTTGTGTCACAAAGTGAATTTTACAGCAATGAGTGAATTTTAACAAAATTAAAGAAGCCATTTGCAAATAGATGCTTCAATCTTCAAACATCTGTATCTCAGGAACATTGGATAGCTTTTGCACAAGGGTGAAATTAGGAAACAAAATTGACTGTTTGATTGAACTCCTTGAGATGTAGACATACGCATTTAATAAAGTTGTTTCTTTTAAAAAAAATTGGGGACACAGAGCATCAAATGTATCGAATATAGATTTCTAGCTATTATTGTTGTGGTAGAATCTAAATTGTTATAATGATATCACTCTAAGCATTGCATCTATGTGATTCAAGAAGAGATTATAGATTTGTAAGATTTTGAAGTAAATTCAGATTGCTAAAAGAAATGCTCGAATCTCAGCAGACAGTGGCTATCAGAATGGTTTGAGAATGAGGAAAACTAAAAGTGGCTTTGTAGACTCTTTCACAGGAAAAAAAGGTAGCCTTGTAAAAAGATTTATCGTTATTATCATAGAGCCGTTGGGACATACAGAAAGCATTCAAGATAAAAAAAACTCAACCTGCAGGGGTATGACGGTCCCCGGTCATTTTGTTAAGAAGAAGACCTTCTCACGCAGGTCGAGAAAATCCCCGAACCCTCCACCCAAACCATACGTAGGGATTCAACTGGCCTTGTGAGCAGTGGCGCGAGTCTTATACCATACGCTTTGATTTGGGGAGAGCGAGGGAATTTTTACCGAACCCCGGGTGAGACACCTGCGTGAGCCAACGCTCGAGCGCGGGTGGGCGCGCTGGGAGCGACCCGCGCTAGCCAACCGAGCCGCAGATCGGTTCTCGAAAGCATTCAAGATCACATAACAAGCATCTAGCAAAGCAATTTTAGCTTGATTTACTGATGGTTGTTGGAACAAAGCATTGCTCAAAAGGCATCAGTATCAATAATATATAACAGCGTGCATTTCAGGTAGTATACAACTACATATGGATCGTAGGGAGCAACACTGACAAAAATTCTAAAATATTCATTTTGCCGCACTGAGTGTGCTATCAACACTCATAACCCACTCCGAGCCCTGCACATGCGAACGGCCGGACCGCTATGCCGCTGATTTGCACGGAAACAAATAACATACGCTATGTAAAAATATGCATAGAGACAAAACCAAACGGAAGATCTGCTCCCAAGCTAGAGACACGTGGAGACAATGTGAAGCTTTGTCGGCTCCATCGTATCGACGTGTTGCAAAGGTTACTCTCGTCAAGTGGATTCAGTGAGCTAGTGTCCACTAAAGAAATCGTCTTTTGGTGGGGAAGAATGGTTACAACAATATAAAATCTAGTGATATCTAATGAGGTGTAAACTACTCTGTTAAGCGTCTCTTGGTTCGATACCACTGGAACCAAGCCGTTCAACGACACTGTTTAAGGATTAAAAATTCAAGATCAGGCAAGGTGTTGGCCGTTTCAGTCTTTCAGAAACGGTGCCGGTCATGCTTCAAGTGCACTCTGGTTCCATTTACACGTGCATCAGACAGTCTTCAGTGACTCTGAGAGCAAATGAAGCCATCCTTCAGCACACAAAGCATAACACTCTCACATCTAGAGGTGTCTAAGTATTCACCCCCGGCGATTTAATAATCTCAGGTGAATCCTACGGTCGGTAAACGAATCCAGTAGAGTACATTGAAATTCCAAACCAATACGATAACCCAAAAGTAAAAAACTGAAGAATAACCAACCTTGATATAGTCCCAGAGGAAGCAGGACGGCATAATGAGCGGTGGGCGCACGAAGGTGAGCCTGACGAGCCGGCGCACCTCCTCCGGCCGCCGCGGCACGAGCAGCTGCGCCGCCTCCCCGACACTGGCCACCGGGAAGAGCCCCGCCGCGAGGTCCTTCTCCTCGAGGCACACCCCGGCGCACACGAGCACCACCTTCTCCACCGCCTCCGGGTACATGGCCGCCATCCTGTACCCAACGAACCCGCCATAGCTGACCCCGACGAGCCCGAACCTCGGGACTCCGATGGCGTCCATCGCCGCCTTGATCGCGCTGGCCTGGAAGGCGTCGGTGCGGTCGGCGAGGCGCGTGCAGGACGCGCCGAAGAAGACGAGGTCGGGAACGATGGGGTCGAAGCCCGCGGCGATGAGCGGGCGGAGGTAGGGCGCCCACTGCCACGTGGCGGAGGCGCCGAAGCCGTGGAGCAGGAGGAGCGGGTTCCGCGGCGGCGTAGAGGGGACCCACATGTGGACGGTGGTGGCGGCGGGGTCGCCGCCCGCGGGCGCCGGGAGCGGGACGGCGAGCGGGCGGAGGCCCGCCCGCATGAAGCGGCGGCTGAAGCAGCGATCCCGCGCCGCCGCGAAGCTGAGGATGCACCGCCCCCTGCCGGCGGACGGCGGCGGAGGGGAGGCATTGGTGGTGGCGGCCGCCGGCGATCGAAGGTGGGCGGGGCAGGGCGCGCGGCGCGGGGAGCAGAGGAGGGGGTGGAGGAGAGCAGAGAGAGCTGGTGCGGCTAATTTTGGGGGTTCAGCTAAGTTTGGGGTTTGGGTTAGTTCAGCCGGTGCTGATGCAGATGCGCACGCTTGGTACTTGCGGCTTTGTGCTCGTGTCGGCCGTGCGTAATGAGTAGTACTACTACTTTTTTTTAGAATCGTGCGTAATGAGTACCTGGCTTCACTGATCAGCTTGTAAATCACAACAGAATGCTTCTATCTTTTTTAAAAAAAACAGGAGAATGTGGACTGTGGCACCGTTGCAGATCCGAAGTGGTTATACAACTACAAGGACCATGTCGGCACATCTGAAGCGTACTAAATTTGTTCTGCCGATGTACAGTAGCAGTATACATGGAGGTGCAGAAAATAATTTATGGGTCCGGAGCAGGCAATGAACCCAAAGGCTCTGCCCCGTATTGAACTTGATAATAGTTCAGCTCGTCATGCTTCATCGATGGAGACGCCATTCTTCTCTGATTCTTGTCTCCCGCCTGAAGTGAAGGTAAGGCTAATGTTCTCGGCCGGCCGGGCCCAGAATAAAAGAGACTAGCAAGACGGCCGACCCCACCAACTCTTTTTTTTTTTATATACTACCCCACCAACTCTTCCTCGAGGGTCTGGACAAGCCATGATGGGTCATGGCCGCCGGCGACGTCTGGGTGCCAGCCACGCAAGTGTCCACTCCCACACACGTATTCGCGATTCTCCGTTGTGGAAAAGGAAAGCTCGAAAATTCATTCTCAGGTGTTCATCGTGCGCCGGGGCCGTCGCGTATTGCCGAGGAAAAGGCGCAACGAACAACCGTTGCAGTGTCCACATCGAACGGGATCATTCTACATTTCTAATTCACTTTCAAAAAAGAAATTCTATATTTCTACTGCATCGGCTGCTGGGCCGTTCTTGGCGTGTGATCAAGGCTCAGGTGGGCCAGCCCAGCACAATTGGACTCACGAGAAGTTCTTTTTTGTCTCTGTTTTGCGAGAATCCAAGCAAAGAAAGTAAAATGATCTCAAAAGAGAAAAGCAAAGAAAGTAAAAGTAAACCCCAGAAACAACATGACAATCTGAGCAAGCATTGCTACTACTATACATGTTCAGTTGAAGGAAATGCAGCGACGGAACGACGTAGAGGTGAAAGAATTGAGACCTAAACTCAGAAAAATAATGTTTACCCATTACAAAACCTGCTAGTTACATACATCAACTTTCGTGTTGGGAGTTCCCCATCAGAAGATATTCGTATCAGAAGGCAATATAACTTGGCCGATCGCAATGGAGAACGGCTGAGAAGGCACTGTCATGGTATTCTTCCAAAAGAAAAAACTTCAGTGCAAGGAGACAGGGGAGGGAGGTAGGTTCACTAGCTAGATACGTACATCCACCACTTATACAGGCCGAACCCATAGATCGTCGTCAGCATGATCATCCTCAGTGGATACGGCTTAAATCTGCATGAGTAAAAATAACAGGACAAAAGTCAGTATAAGCCACTCGAGGAATACAATGTCAAGGTGGGGCCAAATCAACACAGAACAAAGGTAGATATCTTGATTTCAGCCACAGTAACATACATCCATACTTCATAATACTATAATACCAGACAAGATCAAAACAGTATTAAAATATATATACAATTACAGGTCCATCACTACTTTTTGCAACTAGCGGGTAAGTTCATTCCTCAAAAGATGGTGTGAAACTCAGATACGAAGCATGGATTATGTTTGGCTTATGTCATTGACATGGTGAATGATAACGATGTGAGACTCAAAGTTGTTATGTTCTGCAACTCTTTCCATCTATCCGTCAAAATCCACTATCCAACATTAGGTAAAGCTCGACAATAGTGATAAAAAAATTCTACACTACTACAATATAGTATCTAGAAAGCTCAACAAGCTCAGTAATAAAAGGAATTTAAGACTAGCAAGCCAATCTGTGGCCAAGATTTGACAGTTTCATCAATTAAATCGTGTAAGCATAGATAAGGGTCAGTGGCTATCATCAGTTTTGATGGCTTCGAAGCAACACTGGTTGCACACTTTCGTGACATTTAAGTCACTTACTGGTTCAACAGGCTGTACACTTCCTACTTTGGTAATATTGAAGTCACTTACATAGTCAATAGGCTAAGCACTTCTATAGGTCATGGACCCAAGGATGTTTGAACTTTTGAACTAGCAAGTAGTAAAGCGTTCACCAAAAGAAAAGAAAAAAAATCTAGCAAAGCCTAAGGAAGACGTAACAAGTAATTTTAGTGCTCCAAATAGTCCTGTTGGTATCATGGAAACAAAGGCCATTGTTTATGCAGCATGTGAACGAAATATGAATACAATGGTGGTTATTATAATCTGTGAAACAAAAGGGTAAAGACATGTTTGTTGTCTAGATAATTTACCAGTTGAACAAGGTCTGTAAAGGAAAAACTGTTCAGCATGAAGTTTCAGTAGACATTTAAAGTCAGAATTGGTCTGACATTTCTGTTGGTGTCTGTTACGTAAAATACACCAAGCTACATCAAAACGGGACAGCATGTTCGCTTTTTCTGATGTTCAAATATAGGACTAGCACCTATAGCATAAAGAATACAGTTACTTCAACCTTGAACCGTGATCAGAAAAGCCACTTAAAATCTCAATCAGATCATTTTTAATTACTAACCTATCCTTGGGTACAAATGCTACATAGCTGCAAAAATGCAGGCCTAAATGAACATCAAAACTTGGAATTAAACGAGCAAAGCTCAGCTATGCAGAAAAGCAGTATGGAAATATCAAGGCTTGCATTTATACAAGAACTCTTAATAAGGAATTCTGTCATAAGGACCAAGGATTAGGGGCAATTGGCATCTCAGTGTGAAAATCTGATTCAGATAGCAGCTTATTTTGAACTGAATTGAGTTTCTATTGTCATTTTTATCCAGTACTCCAGTAGGTTGACCATCACAACCAGAAAGTGCAGGTGGTCAGTGAAAGAAACCATCAGGTGGTCTAGGTCAGCTCTATAAATAATTTCAAATGTCTCCTTGTACGCATACTGAATTATTCCACCCTTCTACAGCATGTTACGACAACTGATAACCAACCTGCAGAAATGTATAAATCACACAGCACACGCCATCGTTCTAAAAGGTGGGCAATTCAGCAAGTCATAGTCCAACTGCTAAACCTAAATCGCCATTACTTAAAACACCAACAGCCCAACTGTTATTAGGTTATTATGCAAGAACCATCGATTACAGCTTACATCCACACACCATGACTCAAATTAGACCTCTAAACTTTCCACGACACAACCATAAACCAACCTCCAGCTGCTGTGCAGAATAAAGCAGCAAGCCACTGAACCTACATCTTGAATAGCAGTATTAACAGCAGGAGGACCACACGCCAGCAACCCTATTATTCTGCAACTAAACTAGTTAAAGGCCAGCAGGTCCCTATCGCAAATGGCACTGCTACGGTGACAAAAAATTTCTTGTATATTTTCAGAAATTTTGATTGCCATGATCGTGTTGTATCTTCAGGGCCCATTAATTGTTACGATCTTAGATCAAGAATTAATGTCGAGGATCTTCGGGACCATCAACATGCACTCGATCCATTGCATCCAATCCACTAGGATCGTGATGAACAAATCTGACGAACGATACACTATATCAGTATCCTCACGGATTCGAAGCAAGTGCTGAATATGCCTAGCTATATTACCTAGGCAAGTGTAAAATAGAATTTGACTGTAAGAAAAAGCAGAGCAGCTATGTTGAAAAGTCGGATCGTTGAACATCGAATCACTCTGACAGGTGCCTGAAATCCAGCTAAGTGGTTCAGCTGCCACTAAGAACAACCAACGGGCAAGAACTTACTTCCAAAATCAAAACACTCATCAACAAGGAAACATGTGGCATGCACCCGTCTCGAACGAGGCGAGAAATTGAATACACGAACAAGCAAAATTGTACCGAAGAAACACCGACGGGTATTGATTTCTTGTATTCTGCCGGAGCCTCCAAAAACAACAATCCCACCACACAACAGACCAGGGCGAGACGACAGGTCAAACAACAGGGGGAGAAAGGGAGGGGCACTTACTTCCAGACGTCGTGCTCCCGCTCCGCGGCGGCGGCGGCTGCCGTGCGGCGGGACGCCGGCATGGGGGTGAGCCACTGGGAGTAGTCGCGGTCGAAGAACTCCCAGTCCGGGAGCAGCACCCCGGCGATGGCCAGGATGCCGAATCCGTACGTGGCTGCCGCCTTCCGCAGCGACGCCGTGGCCACCCCCGTGACCAACACGGCCGCCGCCAGCGCGACGAGGCTCCGCCGCAGCAGCTCGTCCCTCCCCATGCCGCCGCCCGGCCCCTCGCTCGCCAGCTCCTCCTCCTCCTCCTCGAACCTTCGCGGCGCGGAGAGGACAGGGAACGCGAAGCGCGTGTCGCTTGGCCGCCGCCCGCCTCGCTGGTAGCAGCTCGCTCGCTACGGCCTCCTGCTCTGCCCTGCCTCGCTGCCGCGCCTACTCGCCTGCTGGCTGTACTCTCTCGCGCGACGCGCCATGGACTCGGTCCATTTTTATGGCGTGGGTTAAGCAGGGGTTTGACAGGCAGACGCGCGGGCCCCGCCGCGGTGGATCAGCTCTCGAGCGGGGGCGCTGTCACCAGTTAATGAAGTTATTAGCCCCACGTGTCAAGGCGCTTAGCCCAGAAAATCAGAGGTACACACACGGCATCAAAGCGAGACCATTATTACGGCCTTTTTCAGATCCGGGGTCCGTCGACAACTGCCAACTACATGTTGAAACCTGTAAGCAATAAATTAGGGTCTCACGGAACATTTTTTAAATTTTTTTAGAAGTGGGGGTGTCACGCAACATGGAAACCGGGCAATTTGCAGCCTCCAGTTGCTGAAAACTTTTCTTCTCAGGATGGGCGAATTCTCTTAGCATTACGTTTACTCGAAGATCCAAATACTATACCAGTATATGCCGGTACACAAGAAACCGGACGGGTCAGTTTACGTTGAACAAATCCATCTGGTTGAGCTAACACAGTGGGCCCAGCCGCCAACCTTGAAAAAGAAATCTGTCAAAGCCGGACGTCTTGCGTTTCCAATTCGTGATTTTGAGTGCTCCCATGGCGAAGAGGAGAAGAAGCTGCAGGTGGTTGAGCTCGGACGAATGGCTCGACCTAACCCTACCCTCCCGATGGAGAAATGGATTTCGCGGTCAAGCAACCGGACAAAAACATCTGCCAAGCTCCACACGTTTCGGTTGACACGTTAAACGTGCCTTCCTCCCCTGATTGGGCTGCGCCGGGCGGGGCGGGGCTCGCCCCTGCCTAATTGCACGCCCCCGAAGGAGACCGGCCCACCGCGCGCCTATGCCACGTGGGGCCCCCGTCGCCTCCTGGCCCGGTGCACCGCCTCCACGCGCCGGCAGCCCCACCGTGCCCTCCCGTCGCCGGAACGGGCGCCGCCGCACGCGTACGAGCCGGACGGTACGGCGCTGGGACTCACGTGGCGGCGCGCCATTGGACGCGCGGCGGCGTTCCGTTCCACCGGTGGGAGGGAGGCAGCGGGCGCAGAGGATCCCGCCCGCACGGGAGCGGGAGGCAGAGGGGTGGATGGCCGGTGGGCCCGGGACGGGTGACGGGTTTTGGCGCCGTGGCGGGTTTAATTTCGTGCACGCCTCCGCGCACGCCAGGGAGGTGGTGGCCTGGTGGGTGGCGGTCGCCGGCTCACCGGTAAGCGGCCAGACCGGGACCGGCAGCGGTCAGGGTCAGCGGCGGCGGGCAGAGGCGAGCAAACCCGTCTCTCTCCGACGATGGGTCACGCGGAAGTGTCTCCGGGAGAGTGAAGACGAGGAATGGCAAACGCGTCTTGTGTGCTACCACGCGCAGAGTACGTGTCGCGCAGGTCTCTAGTTTCCCAATGTAGCAGCAATACAGTGAATTCCAGCTCCTACAAATCGTGTACTCCACTCCAGTGTTGCAGTAGTAGGCGAAGCGAAGATCGTCGCCCAGAACGCAGATGCAGCAATACAGATTGCTGTAGAATCCAGGGCCCCGGGCATTAGCCAGACCAGACAACATGAATGCGGCTTGCCATGAACATGAGACTAACGGCTACACATCGGACAGTTCTCTCCTTGATCCAACACTACACAGCAAAACTTCCAGGAAGGAAACGATTCTGCCTCGTCGCTGTTGGCTTCATCTCGGAACTGTAGAGCTTTGGCTGGAGCCTCATGACACATGCCAGGGACAGAGGGAGAGGAACGGCCTGTTGGTCTCGCTAGGCCGACCGTTTCTTCCTTTCCCATTAATCAAACGGACGTGCGTCGCCATTGGGGTCGCATTTAGTATGGCAGTTGAACATTTGATGAGCGATGATCCCATGGACAAGAATAACTACTCCTGAACAAGCGTGTTATCTTTGGACCAGTTGTTAAACCCATGCTCCTAAACAAGCGTGTTTTGTTGTATTGCGCTATTGATGTAAAAATCTGCCCTTCCGATGAACATAACGCAACAATGTACCGGATCATGAGGGGAAAAAATGGATACAGTTTTCGGCCATAAGCGAATAGCGAGAGGAAGTGTGTATAACACTTCGAATCTGTATTCAGGGCACAATAAACACCTAAAACCCATACTAGAATGGCACGTTAGTAAAGAGTGAAGCGCTGCAATCGCCATCTTTTTAGAAGCAAAGATTGCCCTCTCAGGCGAACAGATTTCGCATTGTTGTGCATGGTCACTGTCAATCTGTGTGCATCAATAGTTAAGCCCTTCTTCCACCCGTCTCGATCTGTTTCGGCGATCGCCTCCATTAAATAGGTCAAGCATGGCAACAATAGAAACATGGCATGTCACGCCATCCCGTTCTATCCACACAACTCATTCAGGCATCACTGCCGATTTTCTATGACTTTTGTTTCTTGTACCCAATAAATCATCTGGCATTTTCCCGTGGTGTTTTTATTTTCTAGTGCACGATTTAAAGATCTTTATCACAAGGGAAAAGAGTTGAAGATGCTACTGCATTAGCTTGAAGTACCATGCAAAATAAAATGAAATCAAGGATCGTGCTAAAAATATTGCAAATCCTCGTTGTCCAGCGTTGGGGCAGAAGTAATTAAGCTATCCTCACACCATATGACTACAAGTAATGGATTATGGATGCCACCAGCATCAATCAAGAAAAGGAAACCTCACGTCATATAAACCACTAATGATACAAATGTGGCATGATTGGATGCTTCATTTTCAAACCAGACTTAAATTGCTGATTTCATAAAACTGGGGATCTTTTAAATTGAGTAAAACCCAATACAATTCTGAGCTTCAGTGTTAAGAAAATCTGTCCTAATCAGACTTCCAACCTATGTGACTAATGTTCAACATACTGCATGCATCTAGGCTCCATTATGCCAAATAAATTGAAAAAGAGTTGTGAACTACAGAAAGTGCACATATCTTATGTAATACAAAGCTGAAAGTAGAACATTCAATATTAGTCGGTCACAAGTTTGGTGGATTTTTCTTCATCCATCCTTCAAAAACAGTATTCTGAACTGTATCCAAACCATGTTGCAATACATAGTAAACATTGTTTTGTAATTATATCTAACATAGTAAATATTGTCTTTAAAAAAAGGATTCATTGAAATATTTCTTTAAGAGCACAAAATGGATGCAAGATACAGAAATCTTTGCAAGCTGATTCAGAATGACGGAACACATATGGAAAGTACTTATAGTAGGATCCAACACCGTATGACCAGCAACTTGAAGTTAAACATAAAACCTCCTTTAACTGAAATCAGAAATTTTGCCTATCCAAGTAATAACAGCAGTCAACACTAACCTATCACAATGAATCTCCCCATATCACACAGTGATCGTCAAAGACTTGTTGATTGATCAAAATAACAAAAAAATAATGAGATGAGCAAGACATGACTAACTTAAAATTAAAACTAATGAAAGACCAAAGAATCCCATGCTGCCATTGGAATTAAATTTGATAACAGAGTCTAAGCCAAAGCATCTAATACCAAAACATAAGTTCAAGCAAAGACGAAGGTGATCATATCATAAAATGCATAGCATAGAGATGGATGCTCACATCATGCAAATGCAGGCCTATCCAGTCAGATGAAATCTAGGATTTGTGTACTTAAAACTCTACATAAGATGGTAGTTCAGAGGGTACAGCAAGATAATTTAGAGAAGGAAAGGCAATACCATTTTTCATCACCCCTAAGAAGAATAAATAATTTTTACACTAATACAAAGCACAATTCTACATACTGATCTGCTCAAACACCAAGGGCAAAGCTACGGGTTAAGCTTCAAGTTAAGCATAATTTCCACCCCCAATTTCAGTAAAATACAGCAACTTAGATGAACCATTCCTAATCTCACATCAACATTCAGAATGGTGCACAAACAACCACCTTATGATCCTTAGTCATAGCCTCAGCAAATAATTTTGTATCAAAACATAGTATTGGACATATAAAATTACTGAAGTGCAGAACTGCACGGGTATGTATCAAATTATAACGTCATGGTCAACATTTCATATTTCAGAGACACAATCCGAGTAGTTCACAAGCCCATAGACCCTATGTGACGACGCTAACAAGCAGGTGAGACTCAAACACGCATCAGACTTCAGACCTCGTCCTCGTGGAGCATCATGTTGGGGATGCCCTTCTCGATGGGGAAGGTGCGGCCGCTCTCGGGGCAGACGAGGGCGCCCTGTTGGACGTGGATCTCGAGGAGCGCGTGGTGGATGCGGCGGATGGCGCTGCCCTCGACGTCGGCGGCGCCCTCGGCGAAGATCTCCTCCTCGGGGGCTGCTCCTCTGGGAGGAGCTCGGGGAGGTTGAGCGCGCGGGTGGCGGCAACGAGCGCGCGCCAGTCGATCTTGGGGAGGAGTCCGCGGATGAAGTCGGCGTTGAGCTCCACCTCCTTGATGCACCAGTTGGTCGCCTCCAGCTTGAACGGGTAGCCATTCGTCACGCCCCGGATGTTGGACGCCAGCATGTTGTGAGTGAGGAGCCTCATCTCTCCCTTGCCCACCTCGAGCTGCGGTTGCTCTTCTTCTCTCGTCGGTCGTCGGGGTGGGCGGGTGGCCCGTGCTGCTCCGGCGGCGTGCTGCGGCTGCCGCGTAAAACCCTAGCAGAGGAGGGAGAAGAAGGTTTGGGTGAGGAGAGGAGAGGAGAAGAGGGGACTGCGGCCTTCTGGGCTTTTTGCTTAGCGCGAGGCAGATTATCTGGTGGGCCCGATTGTTAACGCCGTTTCTAAAAGAAATGTTAACGCCGTTGAGCTAAAAAAAAGAGGATTGCGATTAGCGAACGCCGTGCTGAACAAATATTGAACCTGAAGCATTCTATACTATTTTGCCTGAAGCAGTTGTCACGAATCGTTGCTTATAAACGTTGCCTCATCAGTCCATCCATACACTGATAGATTGGTACTTGTTGGAACAACGACACGTTCTTATTTCGGTTTTGAACTAAACAATCGTTGTCCTGCATATAACAATTTAAAAAATTGTTATTCAAACGTTTTTGAACCTGGTTAGACTTAAACACCGTCGGCAATCAAGGTGGACACAACAGCAAGTCAGCAAAGACGGGGAATGAGTAACTCGAACTATGTCTCATGGTATTAGCTATATCATATGAAGTCACATGGTGAGCAACTGATCTAGTCACAAGAATTTACATCTAGACTGGTAATGAACAGGTCACGGACTAACTGATCTAATAAGCTCAATGTCATGAAATAGTGGACATTGTAGCGTCGCTATCATTGCGGCATAGCTCCTCCAATTCAGCCATGAAATCACCCCCATCGTCACCAGCTGAATCTCTAAGCATTTTGTCCTGCAAGTCCTGTTCAAAACAAAAGGAAAAACAATGTTAAATTGATTGCCATTCGTGAGACCATTTACGTTTGTGCAACAAGGGTTGTCCCTACTTTGTGTGTAAGCAAAGGAAAATCTATATGTTAGTACAAGAGGAATGACCTTTGACTCCTGTTGCTCCGTAACACCGGCTTGCAGCCTGCGATACTGGTCTCTTGCTTCAGGATACTGAGTCATGGAATGCACACGAGCAAGTGCTCTTTGTAACCTCCCTTCAGCCTGATTCCTTCCGTCCTTCAAGAAGTCATATTCATCCTCAACCCCGGCAGGTTGGATCTGCGATGGACCTTCAAGTAGTTTCTCAGCTTGGAAACCACGCAAGCCCCTTCTCTTTCTCCTCCACCTCAGTATCACTTTCTCCACAATGCCTACTGACCACACAATCTTCCGGAAGCTTTTCCTTACTTGATGTCCTCGTACATGGGCCTGGTATAAAACAGAGGTATATTCATGCAAGACATAACACAAGTGAAAGCACTTTATAGCACTGGTTTATAGACCAAATTTAATGCAATAGTTCCATCAAGTAACTGTAGCCCCTGCAACTAAAAAGTCAACATCATCACAAGTCTTTTGTTTTAAGGAATAATAATGAAAGTTGACCTTCATCGTGTCCAAAAGGAGAAGTGGCCAGTGTGCTGATAACTAATGTGATAGTTACACAAACTTAACTTTGTGCCCTTTTTTCGATCTAAAACCATATAGTAGAAGACTAGTTGCTGAACAAGCAACTTTAATACGGCAGGATAGGGATTGAATGCTTTAATATTCACAATGACAAAAACTATCCAACAGGAGTAGAGAACTAACTGAATGCAAATGACTGCAATCAGAAAAATTAAAGAGTTGTTTCTCAAACTGTTCGGCGAAGATTAAGCAAGTTACAAAGGAGCACAACTTCAAATTCATTTTATAGTTGATTGTAGATTGGTAAACTCTGGATATTAACATTAACTTGACTTTACATAAGAGTACCGCTGTGTAGTTTCACGAGAGATTATCAGAAAACAAACAAAACATGAGTAGATCAGCACAAGGAAAAAATACCTGTATCTTTACAATTTTCTGCCTGATAATCATAAACTCCTTTCTTCCTTTCCATCCTCTAAACTTGTTTTGGATACGAACTGCAGCAGAGTGTAAAGGCACATCACCCTGTCCAGGTTTCGCCTTTTGAAGGGAGACAAGAGAAAGTGTGCGCTCGTCAGATAATCCACAATCATCATCACCATATTCAATCACTTTCTTTCTGTGAAATGATTCCACTCTAAAAGCTTGAAATATTCTGGCTGCAGCTTGAGTTGATTTACGAACTGCACTAAGTGAATCTTTTAATGACTCTGCTTGAGAATCCACAGAAGCAAGCTGAGCAGAACTAGATTCTGCAAAATCATCAGCTGGTGCTGATCCACATATTTCATCCACATTGTCAACCTGTGATTCTTTCAATGTAAGTGCTGAAAGGTGACTTGTCAAAGCAGACTCCGCAAGAAAACCGGCAATGCCTTTGTGTCCATTTTCTGATGCTAAATCAGCAGCAGTTCTTCCCGATGGGAACTGATGTGTTGGATCTGTTAATGCACCAGATGCAGCACCATTTGCAATCAGAGCACAAACTGACCGCTCCCTACAATATTATATACCATAAGTTCAGAATCAACTAGCCTTGAAAATATTCGTAAGTAGATATATTCTAGAAATACCTTCCACAAGATGCAGCCCAATGAAGCGCAGTCCATCCACGAATATCCCTGAAGTTTACATTTACACCTGCAGCAACTATTGGTCTAATAGCCCAATCATAGCCAAGTGCAGCTACCAAATGAATCACGCCTTGACCTTCCTTCCCTAGAACATTTGGACCTTTACCATCATCGTGTATCTTATGGATTAGCCAATAGTACAGCTTTTCTTTCACCAATTTCTCAAGATTTTGATCCCGTGCAGTGGAAAATTTCTCGTCAGATGGCAATGCCAGGTTAGAAAATTTATCATCAAGCATCAAGGAATTAATGGTATCGACCAACTCAGACTTATTTCCACTACTCAAAACATACTTCTCATAGTCATCTGGTCCCAGGGAAAGTAACTTCTCCAGACGGATATGTAAATGCATTTCATTTACGCCAGTGGTATGTGGATCAGAAGTTTCCATATACTCAGCCTCAGAATCACGGAACTCGAATTCTCGCACTTCACTACAAGCTACTCTATTTGAACAAGTCACATAAAATGGAACTCGTCCAGAATGGTGCACTGGTGTGTAGCTGCGCAAGGAGCCATCAGCTAAAACTTCAGCAGGTACTTCAACATCCCCAAACATACATGACCACCTGAATTTTTCCACATCTTCTTTATTTGCCAAAAATGTGCCAGTAATTAAGACCTGCATTGAGTAAGAACAACAAAATGAGCAATGGCAAGTACCAACAACATATCCCTCGGCTTACAAATAGAATGAAGAGTAAAACGAAAAACAAGGGATGGTGCAAACCTTAGTCTTGCCGCCAGTGTAAGCCCAGCTTGGAGATACATCAATAATGCTGAAGAGCTGGTCTTGGGAAAGAGAAGGGCTGACAACAAATGCATCCAACTGCTCATTGATAGGTATACTAGAACCATCAGCAACATTGACAGTTTCAGTAGTACTCCAGAAAGCATCAGAACTGGACTTGATATCCAAATCAACAACTTCGGGAAGTTCACTGCTCATCCATCTTGAGAAGCTGTCGAATTTTTTCAAACCATCTGGCTCCATGTTAAAGAGATCTATTGATGACTGCTTCAAAAGTGGGTATCTGATACTTCGTTCTGTATAGCTATCATTCCCTGCCTGAACATGGAAAACAGCATATCAGGCCATGAAAGTAAATTAATTTCCACAAACTAAGCATTATAATAACTTTATATAGACATATACTGCAAGTTACAAGGCACAAAAAACAACTATTCCAATAGACAATTTCTCAAACCTAGAAACAAAGTACAAGTGTTCCTGCACAATTAATTTCCAGTGGATATTGAACAATCAAAGCAGGTTTTCATTTTTGCAGCGAAGAAGGATATGAACACAATATTATTAGATACTCCTTTTAGGTCATGCCTATGTGCCATCTAGATAATGAAGACTACAAGCCCACATTCACAGACAGATAGGGGGAAATAAGTACACCAAAATGGTGTCACAAACCATGAAGAACCTTAGAACTTTGAAAGTGACTAGAGCCTAAATGTGCCCCGTGTCCAGTTTGAGATTGGGCATGGCTGGGAGTCAGAACTCAGGAACCAGACCAATCTAGGACTGGCTTTGTGGATGCAGGCTGTGTTGTTTGGTCCCTTGGTTGTGTTTGGCAAGGCTGGGTGGAGCTAGTGGCTAGTTGGTTGCTTTTCATCTCGTGGGTAACCAAACATTGTGAGGCTGCATGGATCGGACCCTAAATGCACGTGAGAAAGAATTTTGGGGGTAGAGAAGACACGCAAAGCCCGCATAGAAAATAGGATGTTGCATGAAATTAGTGAAACAAAAGAAAGAAAGTAACAAAACACCTGAGAGGATGTTATGCCAGCTGCACTCAGTGCGGCAGCTTCCTTTTGAGTGAGGTTGTTGGTGTACAGTGCCTCAGACATAAATGTTTGCAAGTGAGAACTATCATCCAAATTGTTAGACTCCATGGTGGCAACAGAAGAATAGAGTGTAGGTTCCGTGAAGCCACTCGCATATTCTGGAAAGGGCTCACCAAACCGCACTGAATCAAGTGGAGATTTGAGGCCGTGGCCAGGGCCACCTCTTAACCCAGCTGCAGATTCATTTAACACGCTCGATATATCGTTGTGAGAGAGAAAACGATTGTTCAGGTTAGCTGCTTGAGGCTGCAACTGACCAAGATAACCTGCCATTGCATTCAAGGAAACATGAGCCACAAGCTAGTATTAGTATAAAACCTTGGAAGGTAAGGCAAAAGTCTTGCCTAGATTATTTGGAGAAGCACTGGGAACTGAAGCGCCCAACAAGTTATCCATCATGACTCCATCCACAGACTGCTGCATCTCAGTGAAAGGGTGGTATCTGGAGCTTGCTCGACAATTATCTGCTGCGCCAAATTTTGTTTTAGAAACACTAAAAGAATTAACATTATTGAATATGCATCAATTAATTTTACTTAGAGCAGATGATGCAGAATGAAGATAGAGAAACAGCAAGACCTGTTTCAGCATCTTCATATTCCGAAATCTGTCCACTAATTGGGCTTTCGGCATCCATAGTTTGGGAGGCTACCTGGCTCTGACTAGCGAAAGAGTTTGAACATGCAGGACTATCAGCATTAGATAATCCTGCAACCTCTTCAGCTTCTTTAGTACGACTGAAATTTTCTTTGCCACCCTGAAAAGACAATATTGGATTGGGTTATCAGATAAAAGGAATAAAATTTCTCAAATGAAGGATTAGCAATATGAACAGAATGAAAATCAGATCAATTGCTGTTCTTGCTCCGGAGACCCAATCAGAATTAAATTTTATTACCAGAAAAAAGAGTTATGGTTTTACAGGAATGAAAATGCAAAATTAGTTGAAAATACAAATACAACCTTCCTATTAAGTCACAATCGTGGTACTATATTTCTTCATAGTTATGTTCTCTTCCTTAACAATTAGTAAGGAGGGTCAGGTGTCTATTGCAATTTTCAAATGGATGGGTAGGTTTAGAATCGACATAGTTGGAATTAACAATGAATGAATGTGAGCTTTTACGATGATAATAACGGGAAATTACAAATAAAATGGAAAACAAATACACGCTCATGTGCAAACTAAACATACCTTGACTTCAAGGTAGTGAACAAGAACAATATTCATGAAACCCCTGGAAAAAATGGACAATAACCATATCACAAAACGCATTTGTTACGAAATCATGTAACTATCAGCTACTATCCAAATAGGCTTCACAATTATCACATTTGATTTAATTAAACTGTTACACTCTGATAGCACTTACTCTTCTAACAGCCAATAGGTTCGTCTCTGAAAGTTTGCATTCTCCTCCCCATGGGCATAGTAGCAATGAAGTACATCAACACTGCCAACCTACAAGGATAAGCTTTTCTGCTTGAGCATTCCTGTTATAGGACAACTATCTCTAAGAAAATAGTTGCAGTTAATTTTGTAGCACTAGGAAAGTTATCCGTTCTTTTTTTCATTAAAAAGCTAAATAATTCTACAGATTGCTTAACAAAATAAAAGAAGGATCGGTGAACCCATGAACATGTCTCAATATTAAATTCCTTAGAAGTGCATAAATGAAAAATCTTAACCATGGACAAAAATCCCTTCCGTTTTTTGAATTTGTTCACTAGCACTTTGATAATAATAAGATCGGCCACGTTAAAATAATTAAGTGATCTAAAATACTTTGCAGATACATGAATAATCTAGAAACAGTCTATGTTCAAGAAAAACAATATCATGCAACGAGAGATGTTCCATAAACCACACAGTTGTCAGTGCATGTATAATATTCTTTGAAATTTGAATAGGAAAGGGATCCCCAACAAAGAAGTTCTACTGACTTTCAACTTCTCATGGGCTTCCTTCACTGTCTTTCCATCCTTTTTCTTTCTCCAGTTGTGTCCATCCTTTCTGAAGTATCTCAATATTTTTCGATCAAATAGAAACAGCGAACCACCTGAAAAAATTGCATACAACAAAGAAATCAAAGTGTTAGCATATTGTCAGTGACTACTCCCTGCAATAATTATACAGGCAATACTGCATGTCGTCGAATCAAAGTGTTACATATAGTCAGGTGGAATTAAAATAGGTGAGCTTGGTAAGTTCAGAACAATCAAGTCTCAGCAAACTTCAAAACATAGAATTCATTCCAAAGTACACAGATAAAATCAGAAATATGTTCACCAACTACAATCCGGTCCTGTTAGTAAGTTATAATCTCCGATCCCATTAACAATGATTATTGACAATTGGATTGGTGGTCCTTTGTCTTCCAAAACTTAAGAACCACAGTATCTATTAGACTATTACACCACTTACATGTTAAGTACACATGAGCACGAGTCAATAGTCTATGGTATCCAAAATCCACAAAAGTAAAATATAAAAACAATTTTCATCATGGATCAAAAAACATAGACTACACAGTGCAAGACTAGGAAGCAGCCATACTTGGAGGTCTGTTTGGTGGCTCGGGGGCAATGGAGAACTTTTTGTAGTTTGACAATATCTGGCAGATTTCAGCGGGTCGCAGCCATCTGTTTTGAGCTTCCAGCAATATTTGAGGAATATCTGCAGTTGAATGGCAAAAGTAGTCAGTCATTAGCAGAGGACACTATCAAACACTTGTGATGAGGTTTCTGACACTAGTATATGTGATCTAGGTTTCCATTATGCTTGCTCATTTTTCCTCCCCTTCTGATAAATTGTGCTTTTTCATTCCTTAATCAACTGTGAGCTCTACGAAGATGTAAACTGAGAAATGAATCCAGGGGAAAAAAAGAGTTTATTGGGGAACTGTAAGGAGTTGTTCTAGACATATGCTAAGCCCTAAAAGGCTAAAATCTTCCAGAGCACAACTCACAACCCTAAAAAAATCAACCCCCAATCAGCTCAGCCGCATCCAAACAGTCATCAAAATCACTAAACAATCGAGGAGAAAAACATCTCCACGGACGCGTACGGCCCAACTCGACCGTGGCGGAAACCTAGAGGACAACCCGGCGCGCACCTGGGGGCTGGTTGGACATGGAGTACTTGCGAATCTCCGCCATGCGACGATCCGGCCGCGGCCGCCGCCAGTGCCTCCCGCGCGGCTCGGATCGCGGTGCTCGAGAGGCTGAATTCGCTGGTCCTTCGAGGGGATTTGGGGATTTCTGTCCGCACGGCGAAGGCGCCTTCACGGGATTTGAGGGCACAGCGCCGTCGGATTGGAATATTTGCTACGACGGCGGGGACTGCGACGAGTGTGAAAAGGGAGGAAAAGGGAGCAGTAGAATGGAGGGTATTAGTACTGGGGAATGACTAGATTGCCCCTGCTGGACGGTGGTTTTGGTTGGTGGGCTTTCATCGTCGCTAGTACTTAACGTATGGCGTTTACGAGAGATCCCATGGATTTAGACTATAATCATGATAATCATGATTCTGTTCTCGCTTTTAAGTGCTTAGGATCATGGACAATAAACAGACACTTGACCAGATTCATTCGTATTGCGGATAATTTATTTAGGCCCTGTTCGTTTCCTGCCTCTAAAATTTAAGCATCTGTCACATCAAAGAGAATCTTACTATTTAAGTAGTACTTTTATTAATTTAATAACAAAACCTATGTCACGACCCCCTCTAATTTGCGAGACTGAATCTAATGATCATAATTAATCTATGTTTTGCTACAGTGATGCTACAGATAAACATCTTCTAATAACACCATAATTACCCTCGTTGGATTCGTCTCGTGAATTAGATAGGAGTCTGCAATTAGTTTCGAGATTAGACTTTATTTAAGTACTCCAAAATGATAAATTCTCTTTGATTTGACCCTCTAAAAATTATATACCTGAAAACGAACAGGGCCTTAGCAACTAATTTGAAGGGGTTGGTCTTATCGTTGCCTATCGAAAGAAGGCCTTTTCTATCACACCTGGTTGCTTGTCTTGGGGTGTGTCAGCACGGTGCCTGGATTGGTCAAGCTGACCGAGGTGAGCTAACGTGATTCGATGATTATATATTCAAAATGGTGGCCCAATGCTGCTTTTCCCCGCATGACTTCCATTGATGATACAATTAGCCGTCGTTGGATGAAAAAAATGATAGCACCGTGAGCAAAATAGGTGTTTTAGAAGGAAAAAACACCAACCATCAAGCGTAGACTACTTATATATTATCTTTAGATTCTATGGTCTTAATTTACTCTCTGTGATATTTTTTTCTTAGTATATATGCCCAATCTAAAGACTTTACTACTTTCGATACGATCCATTATTAGGAAAAATTAGCATGTTAAAGTGAGGCTCTTTCAACTCATGTTGTGTGATTTGAAACAATTATACACAGTGGGGATTTTTTTTGTTCGCTCATCAAATTTTAAAATAATCCTACTCTTGTCCAAACATATCACCACGAGAATTTTTCCAATTATATTATGTGATTAATTATACATGAGTAAAAATTAATAAACTTACAAGTATTTGCACCCATCTAACGAGATCGTTTCGAAAATCTACCTACTTGTACCCTTTGTAACTCACACATGCTAGAGAATATAAAAACAAATGACGATTGAAGGTCGGGTTTAATTCTAAAAGTTGTAAATTTGTGTTGCAAAAGGTGCAAAATAGTCTTAAGGTCCGTTTGGAACCCTAAGAGATAATAGTTAGTTGTTAAAACTATGTAGTCCAACCTACTAGTTATTAGCCAAGCACTTCGATAATTGATATCCCATTAGCTAGTCAAACCTACTAATTTTGCTAATAGTTATCCACAAACTATTAGCTAGAGGTTCCAAACAGTTTCAACTAATAACTAGTTAGTTTTGATCATTATTCAACTAATGATCTGGTGGTTCCAAACAAACTATTATTTTCTGGAATTACAAATGTTGTTATAGGTTTATATGTGTATGTGCAAATTCTTGTGATCTTCTGAAATTTACTCTTATAACAGTCATACGAACTGCAATTTTCGTGTGCAGCATGAATACATGATGATATTTTATTGCCGTCATGTTCTAACATGATTATTATCTATTTATACGTGGCATCTTGTGTTTGATAGTTTATAAAGTCAACACAGCTTAGCACTTAATAGTATGAGAGATAAATACTGGGGTTGAACAAATCATATCTTGACGCTTGTACAGCACATACCATTCGGTTTTCCCATAGTTTGAGTATGATTTACACCATAGAAAAGTGGAGCTAGCTGGTTTGACATGGCGGATAAAGTGGTAAATTATCAATTTGTGATGCCCGTGAAGACCGCATGTGACGACGGGAGGCAAGATAGCGACGCAACTCACATATAAAGGCCCCGTTCGTTTCCACCTCTAAAATTTAGATATCTGTCACATCGAAGAGAATCTTACTTATTTAAGTAGATCTTTTATTAATTTAATAACAAAACCTATGTCGCGACCCCCTCTAATTTGCGAGACGAATCTAATGATCCTAATTAATCTATGTTTTGCTACAGTGATGCTACAGTAAACATCTTCTAATAACACCATAATTACCCTCGTTAGATTCGTCTCGTGAATTAGATAGGGAGTCTGCAATTAGTTTCGAGATTAGACTTTATTTAAGTACTCCAAAATGATAAAATTCTCTTTGATTTGACCTCTAAAAATTAGATAGGGAAACGAACACCCCCAAAAGTGACCATTTTGCCCATCCGTAATCGGGGGCCACCAATCTCATGTCACTTGCAGCTGCAGGAGGAAAAACCTTTCGATGCGGCCGCTGAATATGCTTCTCAAAACTTGCACGTGCAGCTATGTTCCTTCCTGCACGCATTTCCGATTATTATATCATACTTTGTACACTTTTCTATGCATATTTGCATCGGTATGATGTTTGTAGGACCAACTTGTTTATTAACGCTCATACGGTCCATGGATTAACTACTAAGCCAAAGCCAACCGTGTCCATGAATGTCATAATGTCAACAAGCACGGGACCATGCAGGCACGGTCAGACAAACGCAACGGCTAAAAGCTTACTGGTGTTTACAATATGTATGACAGTTTCATAATGTTACAAGGATATACATTGAATTTGTTATATTCGTTTTAACTATTCCTGTTCCGGGTTCCAAAAGTTGTCGTCCTTGGTATGGACGAGTTCGTTTATCTACTTTTGTACACTAACTTTCGGCTAAAATCCCTATCAAAATAGCAATTATAAATCTTCGCGCCATTGAATTAAAATGATACCTTGATTTTTCCAGTGGATGCGTTTTGAATTAAACTTTATATTCGAACTTCAAAACCCCGTCACTCCTTGGCAAACAAACTTCTGAAATGCCTTATATAGGCCGGACCGGCACGACCCTCGTCATTCAGCTCGGCCCAGCCCGGCTTTGGGCTGGCAACCAGCTGACGCGGCAGCGCCAGCATAAACGCGAGCGCAACCCGGAAGAAATCGCCTCCTCTCGATCCTCTCTCGTCAACCACGCACGTCCCTGCGAGCACCGACGTGCGCGCGTCGTGGTGTCCCCTGCGTCTCGCTTCCTCCTCCTCTGCGCAAGAACAAGCAGCGTGGGATCTCGGTGTCGGGCCCCTCTCTCCGGAGTCCGGATCGAGGGGATCGGGGCCGATCTCGCTACTAGGCGGCGCGGGGAGGCGATCGACGAGGGGCCGTTGCAGCGGCGCGCGAGATGGCGGTGGTGTCGGCGTTGGCCAAGTACAAGCTGGTGTTCCTCGGCGACCAGTCCGTCGGGAAGACCAGCATCATCACCAGGTTCATGTACGACAAGTTCGACAACACCTACCAGGTAAATCGTCTCAAATCGGATTCATTGCGATTACCTTTATTCGCATGCGTGCTTTTCTTTTTTGTTATCCGTAGAATGCAGTAAGGTATTGTGAATAGATGCGCGTACGTACATGCTCTTGATTGTTCCGGTGCTTGATGTGGCTCTTGCGTCGCGTATTGTTAACGATCGGATTTGTGGTGCATGGGTGAGTTTGTGGTGTTTGTTTACCGTCGGTCATGGCATTACCGCAATAAGGCAATAATGCCTCCAATTTGTCGCAGTCTTATCAAAATCCTTATTCCATACATCTGGAGAAATGCATACAAATTCGGAATGAATGTAACATTTCCATGTACGTGGCATCAACTTCGCCGTTTTTACTCTCATGATCACGGCTCTCATGAAGATATCACTCTCGTCGAACAAGGGCAAGGGCACATGCTAGCTGCAACAGTGTTAATCTAATTACACGTTAAGATGCGTAAAAGTGCTTGATTGCTTAGAATAGGGAGTTCTGACCTGTAATGGTTGTGGCGTGCCTATTTTTTAAAAAGAAGTCCAAATGCATGATCTGTGATTACTCCGGGATCTGCAAAATAATGCATCATCCATTTGTCTTTTGGTGAATTAGAATGATTATCATAATTGTCGGCGAGATGGAATACTTCCTTAGCTAGGAGAATCATTATAATTGTCGACGAGATGGAATACTTCTCTAGATTTAAAGTTCACAGCAATAATAACAATTTGGATGAAATCATTTGGCCCAACAGAATTTGCACCAACGATTTTCTTTCAACTAGATATGCTTTCCTAGTTACATTTGAACTTACTCAAGGCATTTGATCCAGGCAACAATTGGTATTGACTTTCTGTCAAAGACGATGTATCTTGAAGACCGAACAGTTCGTCTGCAGCTCTGGTAAGTTGGTTATTCTTCGATCTGTATTCTGTATTCAGAACCATATACGGCAACATACTGCAGTACGTTTGTTACGGTTATAGTTAAAGAAATAATCATAGTTATTAAAAGATGCAAGATCGGAGCGGTAATTCTTCATGATGCTTACTTGGTGAGAAATGGAACGAAATACGAAATTACTAGTTGGCTCAAGTTTATAGTGATTCACAAAACTAATTTTCAATCTCAGTATCTGAAACAACTAGCATTCTTGTTTCCTTTTAGATGACCCATTGGCATTTTGTCTCTCTTTGCCAGGGATACTGCGGGGCAGGAGAGATTTAGGAGTCTTATTCCAAGCTACATCAGGGACTCATCTGTTGCTGTGGTTGTTTTTGATGTATCCAGTAAGTAGCTCAAGAACTTGTATGCCAGCATTTTGTTTGGTCCCTGTTAGTTTGAGCCAACAATGCAATGTACACCAGTCCAAATTTTGAACACTTCAGAGTCTCGTAGTATCAGCATCTCTGAATTATTTGAACAAAGGTCATAATGATAATCTCTTGGGTGAAGACATGTTGCATTTCAATTTTAATGTAGCGATAAAGAAGCTCAGTTATTGCTACTGAAGCCGCCATTCATTATTTTTATTTTCTGAACATATAATATCCTGATATCTCGTTAAGATGCTCACCTGGATGTTAATATCTGCAGACAGACAGTCCTTTCTGAACACCTCAAAATGGATAGACGATGTCCGCTCTGAGAGGGGCGCCGACGTGATCATTATGCTAGTTGGGAACAAAACTGATCTTGTTGACAAGAGGTGGGCCGTTGTTTTTATTAATCTCAGCCCTTATTCAGTGGCTTGCAACTTGCATATGTATTGACCACGATGCCAAAATTTCTGCAGACAAGTGTCCACAGACGAAGTCGAGAGCAAGGCAAAAGAACTCAACGTCATGTTCATTGAAACCAGCGCGAAAGCTGGGTTCAACATCAAGGTACTCATAATACTCCTCGCTTGACAAGTATGCTCCAGCATGTCGTTAGATAGTAGCAGTAATCAAGTGAAAGTGTGAAACACACACAGACCATTTGTTGTGTGCGCATTACACATACCTTATGTTTTATACATGCAGCCTCTATTCCGCAAGATCGCCGGGGCATTGCCGGGTATGGAAACGCTGTCCTCGGCGAAGCAGGAAGACATGGTGGACGTGAATCTGAGGACAACCACCAACCAGTCCAACTCGCAGCAGCAGGCTGGAGGAGGATGCGCCTGCTAGATTTGCTCTGCAGATGCGCTCTCCGAACAAACGCGCTGTTACTCAGCTTCGATAGTGCTCCCGCTACCTCTGCCTGATTCTTTTGTAGTGAATTTTGAATGTTTAGTTCCTTTCATCATGATTTTTTCCCCAGTTTGACTCATGTTGCTCCAGATGTTTCAGAGATATTCAGCTCACGTGCTCGCTACATTTCTGACCAATCAGCCAGTAAAGAGATGTAATTTTTTTGTTCGAACGAACTGATGCATTGTTTTTTTAGAAAGATATGAATGTATGACCTTGCAAAAAAGATAGGAATTCGCCCATGAACATCACTAGCTTAGTAGCTCTTTCTGCCATTTTTAGAAGGAGATTTATTTTTTATCTCTAAATTGTGTATGAAATGAACTGATTCATATGAAGCTTATGCAAATTTTAAGTTAAAAAAGCCTCTATATACATTCCAAAGGAGGCTTGCATGCCACAAGAAAACCCGCCATTAATAATTGAAATCACACGCCAAATTTAAATAACATTTTTCCTATTCTTCAGTCCGTTGAAAGCAAAAGAACTTTCAATCAATGCGGGTTAATGGCTCTACAGGCATAACAGATCTGTGGTTAATTTGTATGATTTTGTATAATTTTGATATTTGAAAATATGTAGAATTATATGCTTCTGTATAATATGCATTAAACAAATTTGTATCATATATTTTCTGTAAAATATATTATTTGTTATCTGTTTTCTTCTATGTATTTAAAATTCTCTTGGTATGTTTGCGAGCCTCGATAACACATACAAAATACAGTTACAATAGGAAACAATGGTTAGCTGTTAGATTTTTAATCCAATGACTATCTCCATCGACTGAAAACAACTTCAAGTTTCAGTCAGATTGAAAAAATAGCATGACCCTTCAAATAAAGTTAAAATACCATAGGATTTAGAGAAATTTATAGGTTTCAAAGGTCCAAGGCTGTCAGTTCTCCGAATGACACGGACGCAATAGCTCACTGACAAGGAGGGCCTGATAAAAATAGCCGACGTGGCGGCTCTTCCCCTCGAAGGACCCGCGGAAGCAAGGAGATAAGCTTCTCTTCGGAGAATCAGAGAAGTGGGGAAATCAAACGGGGAGGTTTGGAGCGCGCGATGGAGTCCACCGCGCTAACCGCTAGTAGATTTCTTGTTCCACTCTCTCGCTCCCGGTCCAAACCCCTCTCGCCTTCCCCTCTTGTCGGAGCTGGCCGCCTCGCCTCCGTTCCCTTTTCCTGCTGCAGCGGCCGCGTCGTCCTGCTGTCCCGCGGTGGCCGCGAATACGCCAGCGTTGGCTCTTCGGTCTTTGCCGCCGCCGCCGCCGCGTCTCGCGAGGCGGCTGACACAGGCTCCGGGGCGATCCTACTCAGCGTCCAGGTGCAGCACTCATCATCCAGTCCCTAGTTCCGTATTCAAATTCGAAGCCTCAATTTTCTTTCAGTCCTTCTCTCGAATTGCTTGTTATGTTTTGGCTAGGCGGCTAGCCACGCTACTCATGTGATGTGCATATGTGATGTTCGCAGGGGATGATGTGCGACGGGTGCGCCGCCAGTGTGAAGCGGATCTTGGAGAGCCAGGTATGTCTGCATGACTGCATCTCCTTTCATTTTTCTCTAAGACTTGATCCATAAAATAGGAATGAAGTTACAGCAAGATTGTTGCGTTGCATTTTGGATTACAATGTGCGAAACGATTGGCAGCGAAATTTGGTGAGATAAATTGCTGTAAGGATGCTAGGTGCTACATAGGCCTAGCACCATGGGCGCCATGCCGCCATCATGATTCATGAAACGGTTCCAGTTGCAATTTACGACTAACATGTATATCAGGGGCATGTACATGCCAGACAAAAACATTCCATGTTGCACGTCCTAGCATTTTCAGTACGCGCTATACAGTCGCAGATGATACTGAAAGATTTGTCCTTCTCAACAAAGGAAAAAGGTCCATTGCTGGCTTATACTAGGCTTTAGCTAATCAATTAATCCGTTTTCCCCCTGCATAGTTGCCTGTGACTTCAACTAATTGTCGGGGCCCTTTTTTCCAAACAAACAAACAAACTCATCACCCCAGTACGCTTTGCATTCCTTTTGCAGCCTGAAGTTACTTCTGCTACTGTTGATTTTAAGCAAGCAAGTGCAATTGTGTGGACAACAGCCGAGGCCAAGGCGTCTGAAGATTGGCAGAAACAGTGTGGAGAGAAACTTGCCAAGCACCTTGGCACCTGTGGATTTGAGTCTACCTTGCAAGCCAAATAAATTCGGTGGACACTGGTCAGTGAAAAAACTGAGTATTTGAGCCCACGTGTCAATGCCTGACATTAATATTATCAGTCTATTCAACTTTCACTCATGGCAGTCACCTGCTTTTTACCAGCAAGAAATTAGGGTGTCCTGTATTCCTTTGCCAATTTCGTTCATTGTAGAAATAAGCTATTGAAATGAATCAGCTGAATATCATGCTAAACTTTGGCTCGATATGTATTATTGTACTGATGAGTATCCCTAATTCTCAATCGAGCGATCTGTATTTTTCATGTTCCATATATTGATGCTAAGCTATAAACAATTGATAATAGTGACATAAATTTGTGAGCAGTTTGTAATCAAATATCTCTCCAGTCAACTTAATCAAACGTTTCTTTAACACATCAGGGTGGGTGAAGCCACATAAAGCAACAACCACTCAATTGGAAAAGCTGCTAGGATCTCTCGTCTTGTTGCAACACAAGAAGTTTGCTAGAATCCCCTCTAACTATCATGTATTTCTTACTGTCATGTAGAGATTAGTACAGACTACAGTCAACTTGGTATATAGCTCTGCAGCCAGTATCTCTTCCAGTTTTGCGTTCTTCTCCGTATCAACGTTTTAACATTTCCTCTCGGATTTGGGTGGGTATGTTCGTATGAAAAGAAAGAATCCGAAGACCTAATTTGAGCCTTTCTTTTCATTGTTTAACTAAAGAGAATGTCCTTTAGGAAAAAGAAAATGGAATCACAGAATCGGAAAATTTGAAACAAGAGTCAAAGCGTGGGCCCGTTTGATGTGAAACACCAAGGCCCATTTTGAGATAGCCCGACAATTACCTTAACGAATCGTACCTACCGGGCCTACTTTCCATCGTGGCCCGCCGCGTGCTTGCGAGCCTAGAAGAATCGGCCGCTAGCTTTTGTGGCCACTCCTTCCCTTCACCGTCCCCGAGCTCTCCTCTCCCTCGCCTTCGCACCTCCACCCGCCCGCCCGCCCGCCCGCCGCCGCCGCCGGCGAGATGTCGCGCTTCGGGCGGTCCGGCCCGCCACCGATCCGCGACACGTACTCCCTCCTCGTCCTCAATATAACCTTCCGTGAGTTCCCTTCCCCTGGCTCTCGCCGCCGCTCTTCCCTTCTCTGCCTCTCCGAAGGCATCTGAATTAGTGGCTGGCTCATCCCGTTCTGTCCTGTTGTCTGTGTATTGGTTTCTGTCTCATCTCGTTTTCTCCTTTTGTGCTGGATTCCCGCAGGTACCACGGCCGACGACCTCTTCCCGCTCTTCGACAAGTACGGCGAGGTCGTCGACATCTACATCCCCAGAGACCGCAGGTATGTGTGAGGCGAGAAAGGGCTTCACCACGTCCGTTTGCGGACGCGGATGCGGGGTTAACCTGTGTGATATGTAGTTTCTGTGTTTGGTGCCGCCTTGCCGGGATACGCAATTGGGAGTGGCGCTGTGTGATTTCTGGTGTGGGTTTACGTGTGATTTGCCAATTTGTATGTTGTAGGACTGGCGACTCACGCGGATTTGCGTTCGTGAGGTACAAGTACGAGGATGAGGCTCAGAAGGCAGTTGACAGGCTCGATGGTGTGTTTAGTTTCTAGCCTCAGTATACATTTATCTGTTCCGTGCGTTTTGAGCTGGGATTCTTGTTGACCAGCAGTGGGCTCTGTTTGCAGGGAGAGTGGTAGATGGGAGGGAGATCATGGTGCAGTTTGCCAAGTATGGCCCAAATGCTGAACGGATGTAAGATCTCTTCTCAATTATGCATGTTTGTGAGATGTCGAATGATAACTGCCTGATTCACTTTCCATTTGTGTGTCAGTATTTTCCTTTGCAACATGGTTTCTATATGTGGCGTTTTGTATGGGTGGCTTGTTGCGTTAGGCAGTAGTGGAGGACTGAAATCTTTGCCTTACACAAATTTAGAATACCATGTGGTAGATAGGATAGGTGGCAACATGGGTAAGTGGAGCGTTTAAGCCAAAGTGATAGGTCTGAAATTGTTTTTCTTCGAAATGCTTTCATGGGTTAAGAATTAGTTCATCCTGTGCAAAGTTACTTGATGGACATCAATTTATTACTCCCTCCGTTCTGGAAATCATGTCGTCCGGACAGCTTCCACAAGCTGTTCTCAGTGCAATTCTCTTGTCCGAACGACAAGACTTCCGGAATAGAGGAGTATGTTATATTACCATCACATCGTCAATATGATAATTGTTATTGTCTCCTGGACTTCAATTGTCATTTTTTTCGCTGATGCATATGACATGCTTGTGTTTTTCTCTTTCTTTCTATCTTGTATTTATTTACTTCAACATATCGTGATTTATTCTTTTTGTGAAGTCTGCAAAATTTGCTATAGAGTCCCTTTTATCTGCATACAAGATCTGTAGTGTCACATCGTGATCAAAATAAGGCATCGTATTACTGTACGAATAACTCATCAACTAGAGCTGAACCTGCAGAGGTTTCCAATGGAAAGTACCCTATTATGAATAGTATTGGGACTTGCTTTTGTTAAAGCAAATATCTTCTGTTCACCAGCATCTCTGCTGAGTTTGTGTATATTTTATTATTATTTGCAGTAATAAGGGTAGAATCATGGAGCCGCTTCCAAAGTCAAGGGGTCGTTCCAGAAGCCGCAGTCCGAGACGGAGGTATTAATATGTTCTCTACTGAATGTGCACATATTCCTTCAGCTCTTGTATAATTGTGCTTGTGCAATTGCCTCCACTAGAGTGCAAACTTTTGCAGTTATCCTCCACTAGAGTGCAAACATTGTATAATTGTGTGAACATTGATGATCTTCAGCATGCACCTGTAGCTGACAGCTTGTGATTTACTGTTGTGCATTATAACACATATTCAAATCTTGTTTAGTTCTATTACTGATCACACTGATGCATGCCATGTTTAAGGTATCGTGATGATTATCGGGATCGGGATTATAGGAGGCGGAGTCGGAGTCGCAGTAGAGAAAGATATGGTCGTGACAGGTACAGAGAAAGGGATTATCGCCGTCGTAGCAGGAGTCCCAGCTACAGTCCTGATGTTTACAAGAAGCGTGGGAGAGACAGGTATAAACATCAGGAAATCAATGTGTGCATTAGAAATATCAATTCTATTGTTTCACCTTCCTGGTTCACACTGATTTATCCAAAAAATTCCCTGTGATGGGCAGTTTGTCTCCTGCACGTAGAAGCCCTAGTCGTAGCAGAAGTCGCAGCTACAGTCCTGAAGATAACAAGAGGCGTGACAAAGACAGGTTTGCACATTAGCGAGGGCTAGATTTTTTCTTTGTCTTTCTAGTGATTAATCTATAATTGTTTTGTAGCACATCACCTGCCAGTAGGAGCCCACCTGCAAGCAGAAGCCCCAGTCGCACCCCTCGCAGGACCCCTCCTCCTCAGGGATCTCCTGCCAGGCGCAATGATAACCGGTCTCCGCGTTCTCGGAGCCCTTCTCGTAGCCCCTTGCCATGAGCGCAATATGGCTATGCATCGAGCAGCTGAGGTCTCTAGATTGTTTGCATCATTTGTGGTCAGTGGTTAATTTCTGAAATTCATTAACTTTATTTTGTTTCTTCGCAGTAGGACGAATGGACAAGTCCAGACTGTAGGAGTGGATGTGTGTTGCTTGATGATGGGCACTTCAGTTACATTTGTCTCCTGGCTGTTAGTTGCTGCTTCAGGCGTTTGATGCCCTCTTTGAGCCTCTGAACTGTTTGTTGAGAACTATGTACACCAGTTCATTCCATTTACCCTTCCTAGTAGAATTTCATATTATTTCTGCCTTTTGGTATTAAGTACTTACTATTAATGGTCACCTGCACATTTCTAGTTACATGGTGGAGTGAAGATGTGCTGGCTGATAAGCGGTCAACATGCACGTTGCTTGCTGTTGAAGTTGATATTGTTTGTGCTGTTTGCGTTGTTGATGATGACTGATGAGATGATGCTGATGCTGATGATGACTGATGAGATGGTAATGATGGCACTGCAGCTTCTTACACCATTTGCTATCTTCACACTTCACTTACTTTGCTTATAAGATGCTCACGATTATCTGAGGTGATATTCATAGAATGCTTTGTCTCATGTTTCTACATGCTGGCTGTTTTGTTCATCTTGTTTTTTATTTCAAAATGCTTCTGTAGTGCTTTTTTCCCCTTGAGGTTTCTTTGGATATTTCGATCATCAACCCTGCACATACATTGAGATCAATTGTTGCATGCTTTTACTGTGCAATTCTTATTTCTGTGGTTAATTGCATGAGGTCTAGAATCCCTTCAATTGTTGCCAGTTATAGCCTTAATTCTATAGATCCTAATCCAGCTTAGCTACGCAGTGATGTAGTCATAGTAGAATATGCCTTTGATCTTGTTATTCCATCGCAATTGAACTGATATCCAAGTTAGTGCTGTCTTTACTGGTATTGTACCAGGCTCCCCCATTTTTTTCACAAAAGGAACTTGCACGATTATAAATGCATATTTTCCAACTTCATGCATAAAAAGTATCAGTGCATGTAGATTGTTGGATTTGTTGTTGCTCTTTACCCTTCAGCACTAGAAGGCGTGGGGGAGGTTTCAGCAACAGAAGCTGTGCTGGTTTCCATTCAGTTGATTGACCTGCTGGATTTGAATGCTGAGTCTTCTCTGCCAGACTCCCTGACCCGACTCTGTAAATAACGATGATGTGTACTCATTGACTATTATGCTATATATAATTGGGACAAAAGGTGTGAGATTGTGATGTGGTGAATATTGTTTTTTGACATGTACTTCGGTACTGTTCAGACTTTTGTTCGGCTGAAATATCTTGTTGCTCTTGCGCCTTATCAGTTTGTGCAGTGAGTAATTTGATCCGTTTGCAGGTGCCCAATAGTGGTCTGGTCAGGAAATGATTTTTATGAGCATGTTTTCAACAGTTAATTTCGAGGAATAGAATGTTCTGCGTTAGGCCTTTCACTGATGCTGACTCATGACTAGTTGTAGTCAGATAGTATCGGCGATATGGCTGATCAGCATCTGTGCCCTGTTCCAAACGCCCGTAGCGAGAACGTTAGTTCTTCCTGGTCAAAGTAAAAACTAGCCTGATCGAAGGGTTTTTTTTAAAATACTTTACCGGCAGCCATCTTGCACGTTTTGATTTGAACCTGAATGCTGAGTACGGTGTAGCTCACAAGATTCAGCAGTCGACACGAAATCATCTAACTAATGTGATGTTAACTCGAAACCATCACCAAAATCACTATAAAAACTAACTGGCTAGGTCAATTTCGAACAGCAGGCAGCAATGTATACATATCGACAATAAAATCTCATTTGCTTTGATCATTAGCAACCATGGGTAACGACGGTGCAGTTGCAGATCATAGGATAAAATGGACATGCGACCACTCCGCACTGATGGAAAGAAACTTAAAGGATACAAGCTATGGTTTGTCACAGATAACCCAAACCCAAATTTATAATGATTCGATGGTTGAAGTCAGGAGAGGTGTTAGGGTGATGCCTCAGTACATGCCTCATCATAACATCGCATTTTACACAGCAGGGCTCGAAAGCATTACATAGATTGAACTTAAGGCCACTTAAGTGAAGGCCAAGAATAGCAAAAAAAGGTGTTAAACGAGCCTAATTAGCTGTCCACATGTGAAGCACAAGCGAGCAGTTCCCGTGGCAAGCACCACACTAAAGTACCGTCATGTTTCAGGACCGGACGCCATCAACATCTTGAGCTCTCACGCACGCTTGGGTGGAACATACATCACATTGTTATCTTGGCAGATTCCCTGCATTTGAAGTCACAAAACATGAGATCTTTCATAAGGACCGCACAGCATGGCAGCCGTTTAGATTGAGCAGGTACATAGTTTTTTACCTGATACTCATCCGGAAGCTCCTCTGAGACTGCTAGTGTATAGCAACCAGGAATGAACCTACCTGCAGACAAATGAACAGGGGGAGGCAAGTTCAGCGAGTGACACAGAAACTTGAATAGATCTCGTTGTTCATTTAGTGCACAAAAGCATAATAGACCAAAATGATCCTTCAAAGAGTCAACAAGAAGGATTTCTTTCTATTGCTTAAATGAGTACATGCTTCAACATAGTTTGAAAAAGACATTGATAATTCATAAATTATGAAAGTGTAAATATGCACATATTTTTTCAGCTTTTTATTTACCACAAATGAATAAATGACACTTGTGAGCAGTAATACAGACAATGTACCAACTCATAGTCATATTAATACAGCATAATATAGTTGTTCAAGAAACAAGCATGTAAAAGTTGATAGTCTAGCATAAATTTAGTCTGAATGTTCTATGTGCACAAGCTTCCAAAATAAAGTTGTCAGAACAATATGTAAGAAATGATGATCTGGGACAAGCCGCTATTATTCAAGAGTAGTGCTCTAGGTCCAAAAATATCACTTGTGTCTTGGTTGTACATCAGTTGAACGAATCAATTGGACCTATAGTATTTGCCATTATTCAAGCACATGATGTAGCAATAAGATACAGCTCGAGAACAAATTCAAGATAGAGCGACATTGTTTAGGGGAAAAAAGGCACCAAGGTGATGGGTGTCAATCTAGCAATTAGGGCTTAATTGCCTCCTAGAACAAAGAGACAACTGCCTCTTAAGCCATATTGCATACTAGGTGCTAGGTTCTTCTAGAGTGTAAGCCTACCACTCTTTTAATGTTTAAACTCAGTAAGCATTTTTCTGTACCCATAATTTTCATATGAAAAGGAGGATTCCAGAACAAATTCCCCCTGGCCAAATTTTTTAGTTTGGTTTTGTGATCCTTGACAATTACAGGTCTTATGTGAACTTTCCTCTATTATGCTTAGCAACTAGTACACACCTTCCTATAGCGCCCACAAAAAATGTTACAGAAAGTAAGCACTTAGTCAATGAATACAAAAATGTACCACATTAAGATAGGAGATGAAATAACCTAGCTTAAGTCAAAACAAAAATACAGCACATTGAAAGAGATACTAATTGCAAGCCAAGGGAGAACTATGTGCTAACCAATTCTCAGCCAACGAGCAGCCCAGCTCCTACTGGGATCCATCACCGAGATTATTCTGCATTCCAGAATGGACTGTATTATGTATCCATGGACAAATTAGATATTTAACAGGGCAGGAGTAGCAAAGAGACGTCCACCAACAACAAATTTTTATGCATATAATTGTTTCCATGCTCATACTGCTCTTTAATCCATTATGCTCTAAATTTTTTAACTAAGAAGTACTTGCATGATGTATTCTATAGAATCACAAAGGACGAAGAATTTAAAATCACGATATCATTGCATTTCGCCTCTTTACAAGTTAACAATAAAGCAGGGCAAAGAACAAAATAATCATTTCAGTAATATGAAGCTTAAACCCCTATCGAGCAGGAATCAGAGGTTGTTTAGATATTGACATATCCTGAGTGAAAGTGACCACAAATGGCAACAAGAAATACAGGAGATATCGCAATGTTGCTCCGGAGTTACCCAGTGAAGTTGGGGGTGGTGCAGTTCACGACGTTGTCGTTCTCCCTCTCCATCTCTAGGAACGGACAGTTCTCACACCCGTTCTCCCTGAACTGCACACAAGCACCAAGCAGCAATCATAAATATGACAATGGAAACAGCATTATAATCGTCAGTGATATAACTTGCCCAACAAATTATGCCAAGCCCAAGTACGAAATCGAACGATTCAAGAGGGGGAAATGCAAAACCCTAGCCCCGGGAACAGGATTGCTCCCAGCGAGCCAAATCCCCAATTCGCACCTAAAACGAAATCCCTAGGAAGGGAAAAGGGAAGGATGTGGCGTCCGTGGCGGCGGCGGCTACCTGGTCGTAGGTCTTGACGAGGCGGCATCGGAGGCACGCCCGCAGCTCGGGGCCGAAGCTCGTCGGGATCTGCGCGTGCAAGACGCGGTCTTCGTCGTCTATCCCACCGCCATGACCGCCGCCGCGCCTCATCCTCGCCTCTTCCCTGTCTTCCTCCGACTCCCTTCTCTCCTCGCGAGTCGCGTCTGAACTCTAGAAAGTGCCGGTCTTTTTTTCCTTCTTTTTTGACACACGCTGGTCTTCTTCCTCGTTTGGGCATGAGACTCATATAAGTATGGGCCGTTAGACGTACTGCATATTTGGGCTAACGGCCCAAATCAATAAGAAACTTCAAGGCCCGCTAGGCCGGCGGCGCGAGAAGCAAGCGTCGCATACCGTGGCCCACTTGGTGGGCGGTCCATGCTGTCTGCATCTGCAGGCTATGCAACAGCTGGAGAAACAGCTACTCGGCTAGTCCCTAGAGAACCAGTACATTTGCTATACGAAACACGGCAAGATCGGATCGCCTACCATGGCAAGGAATAATTTCTGGTGGTCACCGGGACGATCAGAGCAAGACACTTTTCTCAGAGGCAGGGAATCCTATGGCTGCGACAGCCACAACTGCATGTCTCCTCCAAAAATCCAGTCACCGAAGCATCGCAGCTAGCACAGGACTGTGACGGCAGCTGAAACTGAACAAAACAGGCTATGTAAGCCTGGACGATTTGAGCAGCGATTTGTTCTCTCTCGCGAGTAATGGAGTAAGGTGCCACTGAAGCTGGAAGGAAACACGGAACCAACTTCGAAATTTTCAAGACCGGCCAACGAAAGACGAACGCGGCATGCAGATTTTTTTTTTGATGAAAAAAGCAGCAGAGCACCAGGAACAGGGTCATCCTGCAGCTGAAACATCCAGTCATGGATTCAGACAATACACCGCTAGGCTGTTGTTACATTAGGCACGCCACGACCAACCAACCAACCAACACAAAGCCAAACCAAAAGTTAAATTAGAGAAGATAACCATCGTTGCTGCCGTACCCACACACACCATCAGGGGGATTAAAACGAGCATGAAAGCCCCGCGGCCAAGTCGCAGGGGAAACAGGAAAAGCAAACCGGCAGTTTCAATCAATCGGTTCCTCAAGACGAAAACTCCCTAACAAATCACTCCTAGAGACGGCGACGGGACGAATGAATGGCGAATGTAGGGGCTATGTCCATCAGATTTGTTGTTGTTGTTAGACCAGCGCGATGCTGCTCTCGCCGCCCGGTGGCTTCCGGATCCCCCTAGGTAGTCCCGGGACGGGGCCTTCCCGTCCGCGAAGATGTCGCTGCCGGTCATCTCCTTCAGCTTCGCCGTGCTGAGGTGCTTCTCGGCCGTCCCAGGTGTGGCGTCACCTTTGAAGATGTCGTTGCCGGTTAGGTCGGTGAATTTCTTCGTGGGGATCTTCTTCGCGGTCTTCACCACGCTGTCCTCATCTGCCTCTCCAAATTTGATGGTGCTCATCTGTTGTGAGAAGGACAGCACACAGTAAGTATACACACGAGCTACGCAACTGAGTTATTAAGTAGAAGATAGTGTTCAGAGATCACGACATAAGCGTTTTTGCCAGGTGTCTGCGAGGTTGAGCCATTCTCAGAGTTGCGTGGCCGGGGATCTTCAGGAGGAGCGAAGATGTCATGACCGCTGAGCTCCTTGGATTTTAAGTCGGATATCTGCCTCTTCATCTTGCTGTCATCCTCGCTCAGAAGGGTACCGCTTAGCTCCCGCTGCTTTGCCACCTCAGCTATAGATGTTGGCTTCTTTGGAGAAATGCTTTCTTCCTCGGCAAATGAGATGTGGCTTATAGTACTGATAGCCTGTATTAGATAAAAACGCACTTAATTTGTATTTGATCATGGTTCATGTAGCAGTATTAACATATGTTTATTCTAGCACAAATACAACGAAATCTGCGACTGATCAGTGTTTATTTGCCACCTTAAAAAATTGTAAACTATACTTGTTAAAAATGTTCTCACTGCACATAATGTATTATAAGACTAGAGATGCCAGGCCAAGACAACAACAACAATAACAAAGCAGGTTGGGGGTAGGCCAGATGCCAGATTAAGTGCTGCCGACAAATTTGCAATAGAAACAAAAAAAGAGAGAGAGAGAGAGAAGAATGTTCAGTGCCACTCGTTAATCATGTGGTGAACTAAATAACCTGAAGGTTACTTTCTATCTTCGGTAATACATGTTGTTTTCCTTTTAACATTTTGAGGAACAAAAGGTACCCCAAGAGTACATTAGTGTCAGGTTCCTATCGTCTATCAATCAAAGCTTGAAATTATGTTCAGTTTAATTAATCAATCAAAAAGTCCCCGTCTGTCACAAGGAAAGGTCACCAAACAACATGTATATCATAATGCCAACCAAACTCTACCCACAAGATTCCCAACAACTTCTGATTCTTTGGCGGTTTGAACATTCAACAAGTTTTATTTTAGCAACCAGCAGCGAATAAGATTGCATTCTAAATGTATAGAAAAGCAGAAATACTAATCAAGCGGTTCATCTCAACAATGTATCACAGACATCTGAAACAAAAAAAAAGGGGGGGGAACCTTACTTCTAATGCAAAACAGTGGCTAGCTTGCTACTAATAATGCTCAATCAATCTGCACAGACATTGTAAAATCACAGAAAAAGTTGCACCTGATAATTCTTTGGAGCGGTTCTGATAGGAGTAGCAGTGCCATTGCCAGATTCGTCTTCCTCAACCTCGCCTCCAGCTGCGAAGATGCCACTCCCTGTCATCTCCTTCCACTTGGGAGCCGAGCATGGTTTCCTGGAAAGAAAAAAACAACACAGTGAGCCAAAGTGAGTAAATCTTCACCCACCTACTAATCTGAAAAAAATAATCATTGGAACTAACAAAGCGAAGAAGACCTACAAATTAACCAAAGCGTATACAAGGCAAGAATTCAGTGCAGGTTTTCAGGAGTGCCTGTTTCGCCCAAGCAGGAAAACTTGCGGAAATGGTGCACCTGATACATGCTGTTCTATTTTTGTCAACTCATTTATATCCAAATTTAAGTAGGATATTGAAGGCTATGTCAGATACTTGGATTTCAATTTCAGAAAGTAGGTGAGACGGCAATTACGTAAACATCCAAACCATTTACTACAATTAGCAAATTAACTTGCCAGGAGTCCCCAGAGCAGAGCTGGGAACTCTGAAATAACCGAGCTAAAACTCGGCAGGCATATCTCACAGAAAGAGCTAAAGCCGAAATCCGACGTGTTCCTACTCGTAGCCGTACAGATCAAAGATGGAACCGTAAGAATTCAACCTTCCCCAGGGAGAGACCGTGAATCTCGAGAGATCTAATTAAAAATCGTCACGAGATACTCAAACAAGAAGAGAGCACCGAATCCCTCTACTCCCGCGAAAGAATCTCATGGCAGAACCTCGGGACCTCACCTCTTGTTGAGGCTCTCAAACTCCTCCTCCGTGACCTGACCGCCGAACACCACCTTGCTGATCGCCTCCGAAGGCTGCACAAAACCATGAACGAGAGAGAAATAAAAAGTTCAGAGACGAGGCAAATCAACAATGGCAGAGGAGGCCGCGTCCCGAAGGGGACCGCGCGGCACAGACGGGGAATCCGGTCTCACCTGGTGCGGCCGGCGGTTGGACTGCGGCGTGGCCCCCGGCGCCGGGTCCTGCGGCGCCCCCTCCGGCCAGATCAGCAGGTCCGCCGTGTTGGTGTGCGACTTCCTCACCGGCGCCGGCCTCTCCATGGTGAACCCCTTCCCGCTCCCTTCTTCGCACAGGGCTCTCTCCTACCGGAGGTGGCGTCTCTCTCTCTAGGCTCGCCGGTGCGTGGTTTCTCTCTCTAAAAAGGCAGCAGCCGGGTGAGGTGGGGAGGAGAGAGGAGAGTGGGAGTGTGGAGTCGAATGGAAGGAAGGTGAGGGGTCGCTGTGTGGTGCTCACGGCCCCCTCCCCTTTTTTAAAGACCCCACCGCCCGCCCTACCCGCGCGCCCACCCCACCCACCCCTCCGCGGTGCATGACCGGTGGACCCTGGCGTCGGCGGAGGCCGCTGCCCCGTGGGCCCGTGACGCGGGGTTTGACCCGCGTGCGTAACGGCGCCCCGTAACGCTCGCGTCGCAAATGTCGTCGTACGCTCCCGTCAGTATTTGAAAATTTGAACGTTTGCGGCTCGCACGGAACGGCCGCCGGGTCCTGCAGCCCTGCCCCCGTAACGGTCGCCGTTCTGTTCACGCATTCCTCGCTCTGGTTTGTTTTGTCAGCCACCGGAGCAGATGCTGACGAGAATGTTCTAGAGTTGTTGTATAATTCCGGTAGCAGTACAGGAACATGCTACGGTGCCTATTTTATCACTACTGTTACCTCGGTATCAGATAAGACTGGATAAGAACCCTGTCATCTGCATCATCAATTTTAACCTTGCTGATCTACTAGTACTGCTTCCTTTCACACAGAACAATTTTATATTCACGTACGTATTCAGGAAACGTAGTTTACAACACAAGTAATACCTGTATTATTATTCCTACCGCCCACACTTTGTTTGTTGTTTTCTGTGAAATTATATTAAATCACCGTTAACAAAAATAAACACTTGTATATCTTGTACTGTCCATACAATCAGGCTTGGTAACAACAAGTTATGAGGTCAGATCGTTTATGGGCTTATAAAGTTACCCATTAGATTCAGAGAAAAAAATGACCCATTATTGTTTACCAAAAATAAAAGCGAATTAGTACATAAGCCTATTTATCGAAGTGAATTTTTTGGCTACTGCCAATAGGCAAAATAGAAAAATCTAAACGTTTAGCTCGCCTTTTTCGCTTACTAAAAGCAACAATATAGTACGTACAAAAGAAGACAATACATATGAGTCGCGACCACTCGTGTCCTGTACGTGTAGAACAATTTTGGGCCCGCATGAGTGCATGCGCTCACTCGTTTCTTGGATGCATGTCGTCGATGGCGACCTCCATTGAAAGTTGGAGGAGGTTTGGAACTCGTCCGTCCCAACCATAACCAACGCACGCGGCGCCATCGGACGCGATGATGGGCCAACGGCTTTTCTCGTAGGCACACTGCATCTGATCGATGAAGGGCCCGTTTCAGCATGATTTCCCGTCCTTGTCGTACCAAACATGCTAAGCAAAATCCAACAGATCATGGTGACTGACAAGCAGCACAGTGTCGTGAAAGCAACACCTTCTTCTCACTAATAGTCTCTTTGATTAATTGGATAGGAAGGGGAGGTTGTTACTGCATTGAACTCTTAATATGACGAATTAAGCTGTTGTATCATCCAAATGCAGGACTTTTCTTTGTCGTACAATTTTATTATTCGCTATAACTGGTAATTGTTGCACCAAACGTGCAAGCAACTCTCACAAACTAATGCTAGTAGCGCCTAATGTAAGGAACATAGAAACAAATTTTCCTTAGAAATAAAATGTCACTCCAAACACTGATAACTGAAATCCTGTTGGTCAAATAAATGGGCCTTTGAATAAATTAACCAGAAACTGAAAAAGGGTCATAATTAATAAAAAACGGAAAATGACTCATACACATATATATCACACAACTATTTTTGTCTCGGACGGAACGGAATGTCGCTTTTGCACGTTCCAAAAGAAAAAAAGGGATGCAGGTGCCTCTAGCTTGAGGTTGCAATCTTAACCATTCTAAATAGCATTTCAACTATGCCACAATAGTGTATGCTGCCTTTTCTTTATATTAGGTAAACGGAATGGCCAAGCGGGGCGGGAGGGCCCCTACCTAAGCTACTAAATAAAATGCCTTTAGAAGCTAGCCAGCCATGAGTATGAGTTCAACACAAAAAGTGAACAGTAAGATTCAAAGATGGGATTAGTATTATTATTTATTCCTGGTGGATATTACACATCGCCCCTAGCTAATAATTGGCAAACGACTACAGTACCTTGCAAGTTCTGTCATGTATGTAGCTTTGGCTTTACGTACAAGCATTTGTAGTATGTGTGCCTGAATGGTCTCGGCATGAATGACACGTAGAATTTAGCGTAGATGATGGCTGTCACTGTCACTGTCACTGAGAAACAATTACTTGTGGTCTTTTTACGTGTATTAAGGTTTCGATCTCGGCCAGGGTGTTGTGTGCTCCTTTTGTTTCTTTTCCATGGCTTGAAGATAAGATACGTACATGGTGGTCTTGTCTGTCAAAGGAGAGAAGAAGTGGACGCCAATGCAGTGAGTGTATTTTACGCGGTACGCCTGGATTTAGTAATTCTTTAATTGTGCCGCCCGCGCACCACCGTTGGTGCTCCGGCCGGGACCAACAGAAACAAAAGTCCAGCAATATTTACGCGGAAATAAAGGTGGAATGAAAGCGGAATCATAGGACGCGCACGACATTTCCATGATCCGCTACGTGTAGTACTACTGACCCTGGCTGAAATGTTCCGTCACATGCGGAGGCAATAGATTGGTCGACCCGTGCACGACGCACGCACACGAGAACAGCACATTGATGCTGGGAATTCCGGGCCGTGGCCAAGCTTGCTTGACCGAGACGACGAGGACCAATTACCGTGCCAGTTGTCCGAATTTCGTCGGCGGAATCTGATCGAGCCGTGTCAGAGCGCGCGCGTAGCCGCAGCTAGTCATTCTCCAATCATGTGCGGTCAGCTTATCACTGGATACCTACGACCCTACTCTAGTGTAAACCTTGATCTGGCTTTCTTTTCTCGGCGGCGCCTTCCATCCATTCCTTGGCGTTCAAGCACGAGAGGGGGTTTGCTTGGATCCCCTGCAATGTCAGTGGACAGCTCACGACGGCAGAACGGCCGGCTCTGTTTTGCAAGCAACCGGGCAATGCCTCGAAACAGAACAGAAGGATCTGGAAAAGCCCCTCCTCCTCTCTGTGTGTGTGTTGTGTTGAAAAAGGTGTGGCGCGTCACGTGCGCGCTTTTACTTTTGAGCTCCCACGCCGGCGGTTCTTCAAAGGAATGAATGGACGGCCCGGATCGTCGGAGCAGCAGCAGCGCTGGGCCGATGGTGGCGCGCACATGCCTGCACGCACGCACAGTACAGCTTTGATGCGGTGAGGATTAGCTGGTCCGAGCCGAGCCAGCCAGGTCGGTTCGAACCCATCTCGGGTCTGATCTGTCTGGTCACACCTTTTGCAGCCACACCACATCTCGTTTCATCTTTCTGATGATACGTGTCGAACTGGATACCGGAGCTGGAAAAGGGAAAAAGGGTCGTTCTACTGTCTTGCTGGGGAGACGACGACAGCTGCAACTGCTATACGGGCGCGACGTTTGGTGGTCGATCGGTCGGTGGTCGTGCCAGCAAAAGTCTCGGAAGTTTCTGCAGGTTGGTTCCCATCCGTAAGGACAGCGTACGTACGCGTATCCGAGCGGTATCTTTCCGGATACAGGAGGCACGTACGGCTCCTTGGTGTGCGTACGCGGCAAGAGCGGCACGTATCTTTCCGGATACAGGATCGGTGCTCCTGCTCGGTGTGCAGAGCCCTGGATACCTGGACGGATTCGCAGTGCTACTAGTCAGCTACTTCTACGGTTATACTAGTACTATTTAGGTACTGCTACGTTGTTGCGTGTATCTACTGCTGCTCGTAATACATGGCAGCTGTGTTTCGCTCGAAATGGTAGTGGTGTGTCAATGCCGGTGCTTTATTTGTCTTGACGTCTAGCGGGTTTTGAGGCAGGCACTCGTGCGACACTGCTTTTAGTTTAGCGACGGGTAAGCGGAGTGGTTATTGTCGTCTTGGCGCTTTGCGAATTCCAAGTGAAACGAACGCTCTACTGGCTACTGCTGCCTTTTTTTTTGAGAAATGCTCTGCTGACTGCTGGCCACTCGCTTTCTTCTCGTGTACAGTTTGCGGCCCACAACTATTTTACGAGATGAAGCCCGACGGTGTTATTCAGGCCTGGGACAGCCTAACTGCGGGTGGGCCGTGTAATCCGTTATGCAGCGTGGATGAACTTGTCTGCGGCCTTGTCGCAGGCATTAGACTCTGGCGCACATTTCGATTGGATTTTCCTCCTGATGAAGAAACTCCCATGTCGATTGAGCTCCTTCACAAGCCATTAGCAAATCCACCCTCTCTTTAAACTCCAACGTTTGAAGTGACTGCGTTCATAACCAAAAACTTAATACAGTGTAACTGAACATGTTCATATAAGCCTCCTTGGTGCTTGATCCTGAACTAGTGTACAGAACGCATAAGTCCGCGAATTGCCATCCACTTTCGAGATATTCGATCCCCTAATTCAACTCGTGCTGCATATTATCAGAGTACGCGCGCAAACTCTTCCTCAACACGTACTGTGAAAATGATCAATAAAACATGGTGCCGTTTGATAGAAAGAAAAAAACACGCACGCACGTTTCTTCGAAATCAATGTCGTCATAATAGGCTTGTTCAGTTGTAGTACAGCACAGCATCGATCAGTTCCAAACGTGAAACACGTAGTTAGCTAGCTACTCCAAAGCGCCTTCCGCGGCGCACGCGGCAAGTCCGAACACGGCCTCGTCGCCGACGCTCCAGACGCTCTCCCGGTGAGCCGCCGACTCGTCGGCCACTCGCCTCCGGCCGCCGCCGGCGGGAGCCACCGTCTCCGATACCCGCACGATCATCCTCACCGACATCACCGGCGGCACGCCGCCCGGCCGGACAGGCCGCCCGCCGCCGCTGCCGGGCGCGGCAAGCACCACCTCCCGCTCCACCGCCTCGCCTCCGGCGTAGTCCCTCCACGCGACCTCCGCGCGGCCCACCAGCTCGGACCCCAGCAGCCGTCGGCGCAGCGCCGCCGCGCGCCTCCTCCGCACCTCGAACACCACGCTCCTCCGCTCCACGAGCCCGCGCACGAACGCCGGCGAGCCGTCGCAGCTCAGCGACGCCACGTCGCGCCACGACACGACACCGCCGTCGGCTGGTGATGCCGCAGCGGCTCGGCTGTCGATCTGGATCGCCCGCCCGCCGCCCGCCGGGACGTGGCACCGGAGGAAGAGCTCGCCGCCGCAGGCGGCGAGGCCGGTGACGCTGACAGAGCCGATCTCGCACTGCAGATGGCAGGCGGTGCCATCCATTATTGGGCGGTGGAGTCGTGGACTCGTAGTCTAGGTGAATGACTGGAATGCTGGAGGCGACGAGGCTGCTAGGTAGCTGCTACAGACATGCATGGAGTCAATGCAATTATCCAAAGAGAGGGAGGCGCAGGCTGCATCAGGTGCAGGTGTGTGTGCCACTTTTGGAAAGCGAAGCGAGTGCATTCCAACAAAAATTGGGGCACTCGCGGCGCGCGTGGTGTGGGTTTGGTGTGCTGTAACTTTAGCTCTTGAAATGGACAGGGGGCAAATGGCCTTGCAGCTCTCACCTGCCTAGCAGCCTAGGGTTTCTGTTGCTCCCTAGCTGGCCTATCAGCTTATCAAAGGTGAGCGATTAACAGTGGTCAGTGGTGCGCACGATCTAAGTTGACGCTGCAAACCGCCATTTTTGGGCTTGGGTCGTAAACTCACGATAGGCCGAAATATATATTCAGTGACATATGACAAAGGCCGAACCAAGGTTCGGATCTGACTTTGAAGCATGCCCAGCCCAACCAAATTTGTATGCATCCGTAGGCTGAAATACTACCACGCATGCTGCCTTCTGTTTTCAGTGCAGTCAGTCCTTGAGATGATGTTACCAGGGTTTGTGCCATACGGACATACGGTTCACGCGTGGATCATATATGTATTATAAGCATGTGCTGTAAATTTAGAAACCCTTTCGGCAATAGGTTATGCATATGCTTTTAAGATGAACAGGAGCAGGGCGTGTAGCAATATCTATACAATATAAGAAAAAATAACTCCGATTCCACATTCACATTTTGAAGACAAGAGAAATACGTTTATTTAAGAAAGATTCTATCTCCCATATGTAGTACTCTCTTTGTTTCAAATTATAAGACTTATTTTTTATTTTGAGACATCATGTTTGACTGTTCGTCTTATTCAAAATTTCTTAAATATTATTTATTGTTATGATTTGTTTCATTATAAAAGTTATTTTGAAAATAACTTATTTGTTTTTATATTTGCACAATTTTTTTGAATAAGATAAGTCGTCTATCATAATCTCTAAAAGTCAAAACCGTCTTATAAGTTAGAATGGAAGGAGTAGCTAACAGTTTATTCTTGCATGCTGCTATAGGTGCTGCTACTATTATCATCTTTACAACAAGCAGATGAAGCTATCTCTAAAGCTTCTAGAATCACTAACAGCGCATTTTGTACGAAGGTGTATAAATGCAACCGGGTACATGAATCGTGCATTGATTTCACATGCAGAGGCTAGTACCTCTGCTGCCCAATTCAACGATGCTGATGCGATGGCACAAAAGGGACATACTTACATCACCGTTGTTAGTACCAGGAAAACCTCGGTACAGGTACTATTTTGATACCAGAGTGATAAGTTTATTTTTGCTGCTAGCGTACGGTGCAGCCCATGAGCGATGTGGGTGATTTGTAAGAACTATATATGAGGAAGGTTGATAGAGTTCGATCAGGTTATCTTACCTCGATTGTGACATGAACCAAACCGAATGTAAGCACCAATCCATTTGCAGTTCAGGATCTTATTATTAGTTAGGAGAAAAGGCAATGCATCGAATATTTTCCACATGCCATGACAAGCAAAACAAGTCGAGCAAAGAAATAGCAGAATCTTATTTACATCGACCACACCAAAACGAGTAAAATTAGTAATTGACAGAACGACTGTATGCTGAATTAACCTTATTGTCATGGCGACCGTGTACCCCGGCCCTAAACTCGTGCAATGAACAGACAGCAGAAGAAAGAAGAGAAAGAATAAGCATCTTCCTCCCCTTCCGCACGCAGTGCCACCTAGTGGCTGTGATACCTGTCCCCGGCGTGCAAGAAAGACGTGGCGAGTCCGTGGCCATGTTCGACTCTCCCTCCTCCCATCTCCGCCGCGAATCCCTCGCCGTAGCTGGGGACGGCACCGGCGGCGAACGCCGGGCCACCAAATCTGCCGAACAATTCAGGGCCCAGACCTGGCGCCGTTACAGAAGCAGCGGCAGCAGCTGGATTTGCGTCGCTGTTCGCGAACAGCGTGTGAGCAAATGAGCTGGTGCTGCCAGAAGCAGCAGATGAGAGCTTGAGCGGCGACGGGCGCAGCAACTGGTGGTGGAAGGGCGCGGCGGCGACGGAGCCGGACCCCGCGCCGAAGAGCACGCCGGCGCCGAGGTGGAACGGCGGCGGCGCCGGGAAGCCGGTGAACTCCTGCACCATGGCGCGGAAGTTGGAGGCGTCGGTGGTGAGCACGGTGGTCGGCGTCCGGCGCGACGCCCTCGCGCGCTTGCGCGGCTTGCGCTGCTCCGCCGCGGCCGGGGGAGCTGACGGCTGGGGTTCTTGTGCGCTGGTGCCGAGAAAGGAGGAGGCGGCGGTGGCCTGGTAGAGCTGGTGGTCATGATGGCGGGCCAGCAAGCCGGAGGCCGGCGCCGCGGGGTAGCACGGTAGGCCGTCGCTGGCGGTGGTGGCCATGGACGACGGGAAGACGGTGAAGCAGGCGGGAACAAGGTTGGAGGGAGATGATGTAGGGTTTGGTGCCGATGAAGAAGAAGGTTGGAGGATGAGTGGGTTGGTGTGTATAGGTTGATGAGCAGCACGAGTGAGATAGAAAGGTGGGGGAGAACGCCGTATGCGGCGGACCTAGCTCGATCAACTTCGATCGAGCTAGATGGCATGCTTTGAATGTGATGAGAAGTTTTCAAATTATGTGGCATGGAAGTATGCTTGGAACAAAGTAATTGTCTTGTCACAATCAAGAATATTATTTTTTATAATCCGTAAGGAAAAAACAATGTCGTGATTTAACTGCAGGACAGATGCTAATAACATGTACTACGTGATCTTATTACCCACTTAATTAGAGATTAAGAAATGTCAGAGCTGTCAGCAGACCATAATCTAGAAAGATCTAATGAGATCTTTGAGTGAGTGATGACGCAGCATAGTTACTAAAATGCTGTATATGAACCTGCACGTGCCCAACTTTAATATGGATTTGACAGGGCTGTGGATCGATTTTCGTAAAGGAAATGGATCGATTATTATGTTGCTCCTCACTAATAGAAAATCTCTAGCAAATCCAAATCATTATGTTGTGGGCTGCAGGTGTGTGAGATAAACATTCTCGCAACAAAAAAATTGTGAGATAAACAGTTCCAATCACATACTGATTTTATTTTTTGTTGCTCTTTTACACAGGTGTCTATTTCATCTATTTTTTTTGCAAGGATAATGACATACACTAAACATTCCAACTGACAGTGGAAGCATGGTAGTACCATAAAGTGCGGTAAAATTAGATCTCGTATCCATAGGCTAAACTCTGATTTCTTACTGAAAAAAAAACATGGTTCTTGAAGCGACAGCGTGGTCTGATTTTCTGCTGCTCATTCATATACCTTTACCAAGACCATGTATATTGATCATGGATGCACCACCATGAGCCCACGTACCTCGAAACTAACGATCCACCGGCTAAAAGAAAAAAATAAATTAAGAGAACAACTACAATATGTCCAATTTTACCAATCATGGTTAACAAAATTAGTGCAAATCGGTCAAGTTTTTGCAAAAATAGAGAAAATTGATCTGGTTCGGTTGCGGTGAACAACCAGTTTGATAAAAAACTGAACTTATGTACTGTAATAAAATCTGTGTTAGCGGTTTATCGAAGTGATTTTTTGAGCGTCGAAAACCAAATTTATTTCAATTTTGTGGATTTTAGTACTGATACACAACTTGGTGCAATATATATGAGACTGCCGTTCACAAGGTATAAATAAATAAAAATACAGCAAGATTATATTGTGTTCTTTATTTCACTTTATTACAATACTCCGAGCTGGACAGTGTCGTGCTTCCATTTATCATCTTTAATTTCTAGCACTGTACTATAGTATGCCTTGATGGCGTACAGATTTTATGCTTGTACGACTTACTTATTTAACAGCAGTGTCCGAGCTCCGAAAAATAATGTGGGACCAAAATAATGGCCATTATTTTCCTTCAACTAATGACCATTAGATGGATCTAACGGTGTAGATTAAATTTTACTCCCTCCGTCCCAGAATGTTTGGCATTCTAGCCTCATCCAATTTTCTCAAAATGTTCGGCATTCTCACTTTCCGAGACATCTTTCTCTCTTCTCAATACACCTCTAACTCTATCTCTCTCCTCCTCGTTTCCTGCGCACCTATTTTATTCTTTCTCTTCTTAATTTCAGTGCCCAGAGCTAGAATGTCAAATATATTGAGACGGAGGGAGTAGAAGTTAATAACTAATGGCCATTTGTAAGAGTAATATTGTCAAATAATATGATTATAATACAAAAAATCATCATAACTAATAAGTTAGTCATTTTTTACATGAATTTGTTGTAAAATAGTTATTTTAAATTTGATTAATCATTATCATTATTATTATAGTCAAGTTTTAGTGTATTTAACACAAGTTTGTATAATAAAAAATATTAATTTTTTAGTACAATTACTAAACTACTCTTGAACTAATGGTTATTAGTTGAGGAAAAATAATGATCATTATTTTGAACCTGAAAACCTCTCTAACTTTTTGTCTCGTCTCACGAAGATTTTTTAGATAAAGAAAAATATATGATATCAAGTAAATCCCATTCTCTATACATTAAGTTGTATTACAAACCTATAAACTCACAAAAGAACTGAGATAAATAATGAAAAGTCATCATACACTTAATCTATGACTCACAACCCATAGCTGACAATGAACATTTTGTAACAAGCTGCACGCTTCCCCTACTTTTGGAAAAATGATCATGTCTCTGTTGGAAAGCATAAATCTCAACCAAGTTATTTACTGCGTCAGAGTAGTAAGACGAAGTCAATTTTGTATGCTGAAGAAGTTAACATGCATCATGACAGATTAACCATGCGGTTACCATTTTCTACTGTCAGAAAGCGTCTTTTCATGTCCTATTGGAAAAGAAAAACGAGATCAGGTGGACCTGGTCATCCATGCTCCTTCTTTTCCTCTTCTCGACTAGAATATACACACTGTAGTGTGGTTTGTACCGTAACAGTAAACATCTCAGTTTTTCTTCAGAAAAAAACAGTAAACATCTGTTTCTGCTGTTCGCTCGTTAGCACACTTATAATTAGATTCATCACATCAGCAACTTCATTTTTCGTGTATATGTAGTTGTTCGCAGTTCCACATCTGATTCCCGTACTTTCGTGAGGACTAGTCTATAACAAAGGGAGAAAATTCAGCTCCCTCCGGAAAAAGTTTCCTCTTTTGTTCTCTGTAATATATCATCGAGTCATTTCCTTCTGTAGTTATGTGCACAATCGACTTCATGCAGTTGGATCATAAGTTTGGAGGTAATTAATATTTTTTACAAGACTTAAGCATCCAGTTTAGCTTGCCATTCATGAATAAATCAACAAGGAAAAAGATGCATCCAGAATTTTCTAAATTGGAATATTGTAGCACATCGTCATTAGCTTTCGTTTCCTTTTTCTACAATAAAAAGGCTAAAAATTCTACCTAGATTCTCCATACCTTTCATCATGTGAGAAACAGAGATGTATCTTCCCCGGACAGGTTAAGCCTATATGCACCGCATGTTGTAGGCGCATTTTTCCTTTTAGTGCTGAATTTGACCGAATCAAAGTGTGGTAGGATATAATTGATTCAGTCGTGTTCAGATCTCCAGCACCATCTTCATGGCTCAAGGATGAAGGATAATTAGTAGAAAGTTGCATGCGCTTCATTCAGTTGGTTGAACGAACCATACACGTTCCTGTTGGTTGCACCTACGTATGACTCCTCTGTCTATGCAGAATCCATTAACAGCAACCTCGGAGTGGCATGTATACCATGATCACTTTGGACTCCTGTTTCTTCAGGGAGGACTTCGACAGGAATTTTTCGGTAGGTCAACGGAAAGTTGTGCAGGTAGAGGTAGCTTTCTGAAGATCGAGTAGACGGACAGTTCATCAGGACATGATTTGATTTGTCTTTCTACTACTACTATACCCTTTTGTCCATGGCTTGTGAGGGAATAATGCGAGTCTCTGCAGGATTGCAACAGGCCTGAAGGTCACACGTTGTTCAGCCCGTAGCCTCTCCAAGCGTGCGGTCAGGCGACCAGGATGCTGGACCGGCATCTGCTGACATGGCGCGGTCCAAGCGTGAGGTCAGGCGACCAGGTGGTCGGTGGTCCTGGTGCCCTGGTGGATCGATTGGTGGGGTGTTCGTTCTGTTCGATTCGAGCTTGTCGCTGCCACCGCTTCTCCATGGAGGCCACCAATTTCTTCTTCTGGCACTGAATGAAATCGACCCCGTCCAGCTGTGAAATTTCTTACGCATCGGCGTCTCATTCTTCTCGAGCATCGGTCAGCGTTCGAAAAGAGGGGTAGCAGGCAGCCACGCACGCAGACGCAGCGCCACGCGATGATCATCACTCTTGCTTCTTCTCATCTCCGGGCGACCGGGCCGACGTCGACGTCCGTCGGCGGGCCGCCTCCGCTTTTCGGCCTGCCTCAACACGGGTTGGGCTTTAATATTGGCGCTTACTGGGCTGCACGTTAACAAGCATTTTGCACACGGTAGCACGGGTTGGGCTAAGAAGTTGATAGCAGGCCTTGTGTTCTCTGCCTGGGCTGCCATTATACCTGGCCAAACGGGCCGCCCGGCACGCCAAGGCACGACCCATTTCTTTTTGAATTCCGTGCCGTGCCGGCCCACGTGCCAGGCCGCCGGCCCACGGCACGGCACGAATTACACAGGCCGTGCCGGGCTGGCCCGTTAGGCCCGTTAAATGGAGCAAAAATGATGGTGAAGTGTGAGTTTCAGTGGAATTCGAACTTGGGTCTTCTAGTTTTTAGATAAGAGGCTTACCACCGAGCCACTGATGATTTGATGTTTCTATAAAAACTACATATATTTTAAATAAGTTCTTTTCGGACCGTGTCTAAATGGGCTATTTTCATGCTTTACCGGACCTAGGCCTAAACGGGCCGTGCCCATGCCGCCCGTCAGGCCACCCTCTCGGCCCAAGCACGGCACGACACCTCGGGCCGTGCCGTATTTGGACCGTGCTTTTTTCCGGGCTACCGGACGGCCAAAAAGCATGGCGCAGATGGCCAGCACTAGCTGCCATGTCCCGGTGCCGCTCATTTTCTCGCGTTCCCTTTCCATCTCTTCCTCCACTTCCACCGTGGAAAATTTTGCTGAATTCTGCCACAAAATTCGCCGTCCACTGCTTGCAGCACCCGGAAAACTGCGGACCGTGAAACTAGCTCAGTCATGCTTGCGCACGCGGCCACAAGGCAAACTTACCATGAACAAGACTGATGACTAGTTGTTGTCCTTGCGGCCTTGCCTATATATATGTGGCCATGGCTGGTTATCTGAAGAAGGCCATTGCCGCCGTCAATCCCAGCATGGAAAATACAGTCCTCGAAAATGGAAAATGAACTGACCGGCATTGTCAATGGCGAGTAAAAGGGGTCGCTCTAGAAACAGCAAGTGGAAAACGGAAAATGAAGGCCATATTGCTCACTTGCGGTCGCTCTAGAAACAGCAAGTTGCTTGCCCAGTTCTGCACGAAAGTCGCCGCAGCTTTTACCGGGATTTCAGGCAGATCGATCTTTTTCACTTGCAGTACCGTATCTAACCTGCCAAAAGCAGGACTCAAGTGAGAAAAGCAGCGCCATTGCTGCTGCTAGCACGCCTGCTAGTAGTCAATTTGCTCGAGGTGTTCTACTGTTGTTGGTGGTGCCAGCACTCAACTTTTCGTTTCCCAGGTACTTTACAACACATCGAATTTAACATGTGCAAAATGCTGCGCTGCATGTTAGCTTGCATTGGGTGGCGAAGCTTCAGAAAGAGATGGTGTTGGGCCCCGGGTCACATCGTTTTCATACGCTTTTCTTGCTCACTGCAGTGCTGCACATGCCTTGAGACTCTCTTCTTCTGCAGTCTGGAGTGCTCAAAACAACCGGCGGCAGAAGAGTAGGTTAGCCATGAGAGTCAGACAGTCAGTCAAAGAAACTACCAGCAAGCTAGTTAGGTTTCCGTTGAACTGTTTCATACTTTCATTAATTGTTCAAACGTGCACGGGCGTGCAACTTTTTCAGATCGACGTGGGTGTCCTTGCTCGTGCTCTTCAAAGATTCCAAGCTTAATCTTGTTTAAGAAATCACCTTTATAACTGACCTGCCTGTGTGCTAGACTGCTAGTGGCTACTCCTACTTAACTATATATAGGCCCTGTTCGTTTTCTTCCCTCTAAAATTTAGCACTGTCACATCAAAGAGAATCTTACTATTTAAGAATATTTCGATCAATTTAATGACAAAACCATATTGACAGATTGATGCTAATTTTCGAGATGAATTTAATGAGCTTAATTAATTTATGTTTTGTTAAAGTGATGCTACGAGTAACCGTCTTCTAATCATGACTTAATTAATCTCATTAGATTCGTCTAATAAATTAGTCTAGGGGCCTGTAATTTATTTTATAATTAAATTTTATTTATTACTCCTAAATAGTAAGATTCTTTTTGATGTGACGACTATAAATTTTAGACCCCGAGAAACGAACACACCCATAGTACATTCGAGTATATGCATGCTAAGGGTGTGTTCGTTTCCTCCCTCTAAAATTTAGCACTTGTCACATCAAAGAGAATCTTATTATTTATGAATATTTCGATCAATTTAATGATAAAACCCTATTGACAGATTGGTGCTAATTTTCGAGATGAATCTAATGAGCTTAATTAATCTATATTTTGCTAAAGTGATGCTACAAGTAACCGTCTTCTAATCACGACTTAATTAACCTCATTAGATTCGTCTCGTAAATTAGTCCAGGGGCATGTAATTTGTTTTATAATTAAACTTTATTTAATATTTTTAAATAATAAGATTCTTTTTAATGTGATAGCTCTAAAATTTAGACCCCTGGAAACGAACACACCCTAAGTACAATTTGACGCGAGAAACAAAAAAGTTCTGGAACCGATTGGCAAAAACAAATTCAGCCAACCTATTACTTGTAGCTCGTCTTATTACTTGTAGCTCGTCTTTCCGAACTTGAGGCGTGGGGATTAGTATAAGTAACAAATAACGCTTGCTACAATAATCAAACCCTAGTATGTCATGCTCTAGAAATCAAACTATTCAGTTGCTACCTAGTCGATGCCATTGACATTTTAAGCTTAGGTTGCCAAGCTATAGAGTCCTAGACAGGACATCTGTACATGCACTAGAGTTACTATAGCAGTGTACAGTGAGTATCACGGTCTGCGTGGGCTCACAAGGTAGTACTTTCTTTAGGGCATAACAAACAGTAGCTTAATATATTACATAATAGCAGGGTTACAAACTCAAAGTTAATTAGCGTTACATGCTTTCATATTTTGAGTTTACATATGGTACTTCTGTGCGTTAACAACATTTCAAAATACACACGGTTATAAGATCATTAGGTTTTACCAGTATTTACTTAGACGATGGCTGCCATTTGCAACCAAAGCAAAGTTGAAGGGCTTAATGCAAAAGCAAAGTTGATATACAACTCGATACTTTTTGTTATTCAGTTAAAGGCATAGTATGTAGGAGTACCGGGGTTTCAAAAAATCATTTAGGAGAGCTAGCTACCTATCTACTAGTACCTATATTGTTGTTCCAAGAGACAAAAAGCATGTAACTTTAGGCACATCATTTGCCGGTAGATCTATCTCATGCATATGCATATGCATGTGTTTTCATATGTATGGTCATGAAATTTCGAGTACGCCGCCTATAGCTAATAGCTATTAACTAGAGATTCATTAAGATCTGCACGGCACATGACACACCTCTTTTATTTGTGTGGTTCAATTTATTTAATTGAATTGTTTCTCCATTTGAAGTGTGTAGAATGGAGGTTGTCTAGTAGGCGCAAAAGAGTAGAAACTACATCCTTTCTTGGATGCACCGTACTTAACATGTTCATTAATAAGAATGTGTCTTTGCTTCCGAGAATGACTTTTGTGGGCAAAGGAGAATGTGTCCACCCTAGTTTTTTTATTAGTTATGGTTAAATATAAATATTGAATATTTGATTATACTATTAAACATGTCGAGTAGTGGTAGACATGTTGTCAAATCATAAATTGAAGAACAAAAATATCAATTTTTGATAAATTTATCAAATTCAAGTCTGACATGTTTAATAGTATAATAAGAGATTCAATATTTATATTTAACCATAACTAATAAAAAACTAAGATGAGCACATGTCCCTATGTTCACTGAAGTATTTCCCTTTGCTTCCTAATGGATGGTGCACTTGTTTGGTATGCTTGCACCAATTTGTTGCTCCTTATTATAACCGACTTTATGCACTATGCCGATATTAATCTCGCCATTAATGTACAACTTATTCAGGTTCAGACAAGGTCTTAAAGTATGCAAAGCTCTTACACTTTTTTGTTACACTTAGTTAAATCGACGCTGCCTGCTCATGAGTTGGTGTCCGTTCACATTCCACCACGATCGATAGATCAATGTTGGGAGAGATGGATGCAAGAGGTGAGATTGATCCTAATAAAGGTGCCAAAAATGCTATGTGCCGCAAAGTGACATGTCATACTATATAATATAACTGAGAGTAAGAATATTAGCCTTCACAAAGGTGCCAAAATGCCACACTATTTTATGCAGACGTATCGATATAACAGGCATTGATGTCGTGGAACCAAATCTACATCTCGCATACCCTTCTTAGTTTACAATTGTTCAGCGAGCCGTAACAAGGAGATACATACAACGCCCTCTTGGATTGCAATCTAGCATAATGACATATGAACAATGAAGCAACAAACTCTCGTGAGTTTTGACAAATCACCTTAACAAGCTCCATCCAAATTATATGCCACTCAAACCGCCCAAATTTTGTCCCGTTTCATATAGGCATATCCAGTCAAAAGATACACTAATTAGCTAGACAGCAGAGTGTACTACCTGGGCAGGCCAAATCAATCTGTTTAATTTAGATTACTGAAACAAAAGGTTCAATGAACATTCATATGTGACCCTCAGCTTTCAGCTTGCAAGAGACAAAAGCTGATATCACTAGCATTGCCGTGCTCCATGCACGCAACAAACCGAAACATAATAAAGATGAATGCCAAGCCATCAAAAAGGTTCCATTGGGCCATTTTATAGAGTAGATATGCAAAGCTCGGAGAACCCTAGCTCTACTTAAACTTTTGCACGTCTAAATTTAGACTGACACGCACGATATCGGCCTTATACCTAACAGATCAACAAATGAATGTGAGTTTACAAATGCAGTAGATAAAGTTCAAACCCACAATTGAAGAATGGATCAGTTAGTTAATGGTCACTGAGATCAATTGACCTGTCTTTGCCCGTGGCAAAATATCGACAATGCATGAAAATAAAGTAAAAAAGGCACGGCGGTGACCCTGTGCCAACTAAAATGTCAACAAAACCACCAAGTCTTTCCACATCACCCAATCATAAAATCTAGTCATCTCCCATTATCTGTCTTTTCTTGAGCGTGCTCCGGCAGCTAACATTGCGCCTCTTTATTCCTTTTCTGCCACACACACACACACACTCCAAACCAAGCAACACTAACTTAGACATCGTCGCCGTACAAGGCTAGTAGTAATGAAAAGGGGCGATCGATCGAAATGACCCCGGCCGGCACACACATGCACTTGCAAAGAAACAGGCTCGAAAGGCCTTTTTCTTCAGAACACTTCGAAAGGGACCTTTCGAGAGGTACGGCGCCGACGTGGCAAATCGTTGCCAAGAAATTAAATTGACAATGCAGATAGGTTGATTTAAGCCTAACTGTCCTCTCTCAGATTTGGCGCGTAGCCAATGGACTGGCTTTGAGGAAAGGAAGCTTCGATGGATGCAAACAAAATACCTTATTAATGAATAAAAAGCCACGTACACTTACCAACAACTCTCACTCAGCAGCAAAGCGGAATTGCAAAGCAAGTGAGATGGATGTAACAGGCGATCCAAGCTGAGGCAGCAACAAGTGGCGGAATGTTTATGGCCAACACGTATGATTGACTCGGATCGGTGACTCGGGCCTCTTTGTCGCTGTCGATTCCGGCCGGCGGTGGGAAATGGGCTGATTTGGTGGGCGCACTCACTCACTGAACTTCTTCCCAATTGACCTGCATATGTATGTATACGATACCTCGAGTCATTGCCAATATGTATATATTAAGATTTACTCATATATTAACCACTTCCACATATAAAACATATATTTATTTGGGCATAGAGCATGCACGGAATCCTTTGTTATTTGGAGTTTAACACGGGACGTAATACTATTGCAGGCATTGTGTGTAGCTAGGATTAAGCAGAAGTCAGGGAGGGGCCGGCCCCCACAAGTCTGTGGGCTACAATACAGGGGCTGGTTTCCCAACCAATTCGAGCCTTTCATCGTCGTCGCATGCATGCATCCCTCCGAACGCCGGCTTTTGCTCTCTGATCGTTCCACATCACAGCAAAAGCCAAGTGCGCCCTGGCAATCAGAAATTCAGAATCAGATGGCTAGTTAGCGGAAAGCCAATAAGTCCTCTATCTATCTGTAATGCTGGGCGGTAGATCGTCCCAGGTTACAGTCGATCTTGTGTATATGCTGCCAAAGGATCTTTAATGGTTTCTCCCTGGAGGCCAGGGATTCGTATCTGTCTGCTTTGTCGTGTGTTACTAATGTAGTTTCTGATGCAGCCATCGCCTGTGGGAGCTAGTAGTATGTTCTCTTGTGAAGGTCGGCGGCGAATCAAATCTTTACCAAATAATACAATAGAAGCAGTGGCACAATATCAAAATAGTGTAAATTTGTAAAGAATCACACACACACACATACACATGTACTAGCACCTAGCGCTAAATGAACATGAATTTTAACCGGCAATTAAGGAGCAAGAGATTCAGTGCACATGCATTCGCCGTCGATCAAACTGCTGTCATTGGGGTACCCCGCCCTGTGCTGAGTCATCACGTTCGGAGTTGGACAAAGGAGGAGCTAGCTGTATTGGACGGTGATCGCCTGCAGGCCCTGTGAGTTTCTGAGTGCCAGATATTTGTCAGTGTCTGGGGCTGCTAGCTAGGCATGCAACTGCATTATATGTTGCCTCCGTCGTTTTGAGATCGACACCATGACGGATTGAACAAAAGGCTGTTCCATTTTAAATTGTTCGCGTAATAACGCTCGCACAAAACCGGGCATTGTTTTGTCTTTCCATGCAAGTTCCTTTCGCAGCTCTTGCGCATGCAACAATACAAAGCAGCATGCGCTGTCTAGCACTCTAGCTAGAATCTTGTACGACAACGAGTGGAGGAACCGTCTACATGCAATGCAACACCCTACTACTGTTCGTTTTTCGTGTTGTCCGTGCTGCCAAGTTCAACATATGCACGTCGCAACAAGAACATTGCTACACATGCTACTGCTTGTAGGGCAAGAAAGAATGAGATCTATGCTGACAACTGTGCATGTTAGGAGTAGCATTGTTTTTGGAACAAGGGTTGTTATCTTAGCCGTCCGTTGCTGGACACATCTCCACACCTCAAACGGCCATCCATGAACTACTAGCTAGTAGAGCTGCGGTCCAAGTCATATTGATTGACAGGCGCCACATGTTTGCATCTTGGTACTTCTACACAAATAAGGGTGTGTTCGTTTCCAGGTACATAATTTTTAGAGGGGTCAAATCAAAAAGAATTTTATCATTTTGGAGTACTAAATAAAGTCTAATCTCGAAACTAATTGCAGACCCCCTATCTAATTCACGAGACGAATCCAACGAGGGTAATTATGATGTTATTAGAAGATGTTTACTGTAGCATCACTGTAGCAAAACATAGATTAATTAGGATCATTAGATTCGTCTCGCAAATTAGAGAGGGGGTCGTGACATAGGTTTTGTCATTAAATTAATAAAAATACTACTAAATAGTAAGATTCTGTTTGATGTGATGGATATAATTTTTAGAGGGCAGGAAACGAACTGAAAAGCTCTCTTCTAAAAATTGTCCCGAGCTAGTATACTAACAATGTAAAAGAAATGTTGTTTTTAATTTTGCAGGAGAATTCAAATGCAACATGTTTCTATAGAGCTGATATTTTTCTTTCAGGGGAAACAGTCAATACACACCTGATTGGTTCAAACGCGTGTTTAAGGCCGTTGCTCGTATGAGGCAACACGGCGGCAAAGAAAAGAACAGGAGAATTCGAGGTAAGTTTCCACACAATGACAAGTGTGCAAGTTTAACAGCGGGACGTGGTGATCCCGGCACCGTCCCGAGTGCGTCAAGAAATTCACGGTGTCGCAGTCGCCGAGTAAGCAGACTCGGACTTCTGAGTCAGACCCTGAAAAAACTAAGAGGATGTGTGGATGTGGGGCTCGCTACCAAGTGGAATATACACAATGCAGGAATATATATGGTCACATCAGTGTTCACTGCAAAAGCCTCTCGGTATACGATTTCATGTTTAATGTTTTTTATACAGCAAGCTTCTCGATCTCCAAAGTCAAAAGTGATGCTCGCGCAATATTTGGACATGCATTTGCCCGTGCACAAACTTGTGTCTAAAATAGTTGGTGTTGAGAAAGATTCTTCGAAACTCCGGTCTCATTTGAATATCAGTAGCGGAGCGTCATCTCGATGCTTGTGTAACTTCTCTATATGCACATTTTATTTATCGTATCGGTGGTAGGACTTATTCTGAAAGAAAAAAGGACCACGTAATAATATATGTTCATGAAACATTGGGCGTAGTGCTAACAACGAACCTCTGTTTGACATTGCCTTGGACTATTGAATTTCTTTAGAACATGTTTAGCCAATTGAGAAGTGGACACTCTATCTGCCTAATTACTAAAGCACAGAATCCCATCCTTTTCAATCCGACGGGACACAACTCTCAGGTATTCAAATGTTCAGTGTTTTTGTTCCTAAGGTTTACTTTTTAATTTCAGTAGATGACACCATATAGAATGCACATTTGTGTCAAGGGCGTCATGTTGGCCCATAGATCCTAACTTACCGGCGAGCGGTAGTTGGTGGTGTCCCTAGAAAGTTTATAGAGACCTGGTGGCGAGGGAAAGCCACTCCGAAGTGGCCGTGGAAATCTTGCATGAAAGCATGTAAAAGGAAAAAAGAGAGAGCACGCTCGCATCATTGTTACAACCAATATTGCATTTAAGAAACTAATTGGTCTAAAAATGCTTAGTTCTTAGTCAAAGCACAATTTAAAAAGTAATCCTAATATTTGAATTAATACTTTGGATCCAAGTTAAATTTTTCTACACACACACACACACACACTCGAACCCTGCCATATCTTCTTTTATCCACAACAATATATCAGATGAAATTTCACTACACAAACAAAGATCCGCTCCTCCATGAAGATAAAGAATATATCATTTATTTGACAAAAGGCACTTCATTTTGACAAAAATCTCTATTTCACCTCATAAAAAAATGGTCCTTCCTTCCTTGGTCCTTCCGGAAAGGGACTTCCTTATTAGGCTCAAAATCAATTTTTGGTTCCTTTCTTAGGTCTTGTTTGGATCCCCTCTAGTATTTAAGAAACTGATTTTGTAGAAACTGGAGAGATCCAAATAAACTCTACCATTCTGTTAGCTTTAGCACTTAACGATCTTTAAGTGGAGCATAAAAATACTATTTTACCCCTGATTTAAAAGGAACTTATTTTTTTCTACAACTAACCTCTTTGTGCAATTGCAAAATTAAACTATGAAAATAATGCTAATATTCAGTTACAATAGAAAAAATAAACTTAGACATATAATTTTGAAACGAAAATAAACTAAGTAAATTAATAATTATTTTTGTTTTCTAAAAATATAGTTGAAGTTAACTTCAAATCAAGGGAATTTCACACTTCATTTAACACCGTAAGTGCTAAAACAAACGGAAGATCCAAGTAAGCAACTAGAAATTGGTTTTAGGCCTGAAAGAAAGTTTAATTCCAGGAGGATAAAGGAAGGAAGGAGCATCTTTTATGAGGAAAAATAAATAATTTTCTCCCATTTACTCTGGATGCCAAAATTTGCCGTTTGCAGTCTAAAGAGAGGTACCATGCTAAGCTAGTATTATTAAAAAAATTAGACACCTCTGTAAGAAAAACAGTTGTACTTTTAATAAATTACAACACCAAATTACTACCTCAAATAAAGTGTGGATAAAGAGGTAATGTTGGTTCAAGTTTTTCCTGCCTCTTTGGAACCTAATTTTCTTTTTCTGGATTAACAGGCCTTATATTGTTATTAGGGCTAGATATAAAAAATAACAGTTATAATAGCAAATCCCAAGTGGTTAACTTACAGTTATATAATAATAACAGTATGAAACAAATACAACTATGACAAACTCGGAAGCATGGAAATTACATGGCAATTGCAGTTATTTGTCACCTCTAGTAGGTGTTATACAATTGCGTGATGAGGTCTGCCGGTTTTGTCGACAAAGACTTGTATAAGGTTTGCTTGCAAGTATGCAATGCAGCCAGCTGGAGTTGGGGCCTTGCCTTCCACAGTGGGGAGCGGCTCCGGTAAAAATTCGGACCCCACAATAGAAAAACGGGAATGGGAGAGATCGGCTCACAATGTTTGGCTCGGGTGCCCAAAACAGTTTCTAGGTCCTACAGCAAATAAAATACCATACCCTGTCATCCTTCGTGAGGCAAGAAAAAAAAATTACCAGTACCATCCTTCAGAGAAGAAGAGATAAAGTAAGAGGTAATAATTTTTTAAGAAGTGGGAACCGGAGCACGTAGTTGCTCCGATGCTCAGTTTTTGGGCACCGATTGCACCTGGGCATCGTAGTACACAGTGGGTGGAGCGATGCCCAGAGCCAGAAAAATCGTTTTGGGCATCGGTGTGGATGCCTCATTGTGGAGGGCTTGCGGCCTTCCACAATGGAGAGCGCTCCCATTTAAGAAATCGGGTCCCACAAGTAAAAAACGGGAATCGGAGAGATCGGCTCACAATGTTTGGCTCCGGTGCCCAAAACAGCTTCTAGGTCCCACAGCAAATAAAATACCATACCCTGTCATCCCCTGTGAGACAAGAAAAAAATTACCAGTACCATCTACCTTCAGAGAAGAAGAGATGAAGTAAGAGGTAATAATTTTTTAAGAAGTGGGAACCGGAGCACGTAGTTGCTCCGATGCTCAGTTTTTGGACACCAATTACACCTGGGCATCGTATTACACAGTGGGTGAAGCGATGCCCAGAGCCAGGAAAATCGTTTTGGGCATCGGTGTCGATGCCTCATTGTGGAGGGCAAACTGTTTCAAACCCGGCGTCTTCCCCGACACACAACCAAGCCTCCCCCAAAACACCAGGCGGATTGTCTATATATAACCCCGGCTCGCCACCGCCCAAAACCCCAAACCAGCAGGCCCCTCCTCTCCTCCTCCTCCAATTCCAACCATCCTTGTGTGTGGCCCGTGCCAACCAGGTTTCGTTTGCCTCCCCCAATTTCTGCTCCCTTCCATCCGCTCCATCGCTCGCAGTAATGACGAAGCAGACCGCATTTTCCGCCGCCGAGGACGCGCTCGCCACCGCGCCGGCGCAGCTGCATCCGGGCCGCCGGTTCACGTCGTTCCCGCCGCCGTCGCGGGCGCGCGGCGGGTGCAGGAAGGCCGCCGCGGCGCAGGCCCTCATGGACCACCACCACGGCGCCGGCGCCGGCGCCAGGACGGCGGCGGGATCGTGGCTGGATTCCATGGTGAAGGCTGCCACCTCGCCGCGCCGCGCCGAGCTCGACGACTGGATGGTGCGTAGGTCGCGTGTGCGGACGCAGCGCGTCACGGTTTTCCGCGAGTGCGATCCAACTGGCCCGGGGCTGATCCAGACGGTTTTTTTGCAGGAGAAGCACCCGTCGGCATTGGCGGCGTTCGAGGCGGTGCTCGCGGCGGCGGACGGGAAGCAGATCGTGATGTTCCTCGACTACGACGGCACGCTGTCGCCCATCGTCAAGGACCCCGACAGCGCCGTCATGACCGACGAGGTCAGGAACAGATTATTTTTTCCCCCGTTTCCAATGTCTTTGTCTTCGCCGAGGGCGAAGCAGAGCATGCTCTGTTTCATCGTTCCCAGGTGTCACAAGGTTCTGGCACTTTCTGTCTTGGATCGGCCGTACCTGCTGCTAATCGCGTCGTTCCCTTGTCCAGATGAGGGAGGCAGTGAGAGGCGTGGCCGAGAATTTCCCGACGGCGATCGTGAGCGGCAGGTGCATAGACAAGGTGCATTCCAGCTCCAAGCATCTCCTTTTTTCTGTTCTTGCGGCGGACTCTTCCTTTTTGGTTTTTACCTTTTCTTTCGGCCTTCTTACAAACTGCGATCTTGTCTTTACCGTCCCCATGGATTGCATGGTGCTGTGAACCTAGACGTGTTTAGAACATCGGGCGCACTGCAAACAGCAAGTGTTAATGAACATTACTGTGCTTTAGTACCTGCATAAAGGCGAAGATATACCTAATAATAGCATAAATCTAAAATTACAATTAACAGTAACAAAAAAATACTGCTTCAGCTTTCTAGAAGTACTATTTTAGCACCATGCCACACTCACAGGTGAGTGATGCTCATGGCACTTGTGATCTGCTGCATTGTTCAGGTGTTCAATTTCGTGAAGCTGGCCGAGCTGTACTACGCCGGGAGCCATGGCATGGACATCAAGGGACCTACCGCCCACTGCAAGCATACCAAGGCAAATGTTAGAACCATTTCACACTCGCAGAGGAAAATAGTCTTAATCAACCAAATCCTGTAACTAATTTGTTGTTCATTGTTTCGTCAGGCCGAAGAGGTTCTGTGGCAGCCAGCCAGCGAATTCCTGCCTGTAATCGAGGAGGTAATTTCCAGAATTTGGTGATCTGAAGATCATTCTCTCTTCTCTGAAACTCCTATGGAGTTTCTGACACGAGGTACTCGTTCTTCCCTTGCAATTTCCAGGTATACCGCAAGCTGACTGCCAAGACGGAGTCCATCCCCGGCGCCACGGTGGAGGACAACAAGTTCTGCCTCTCCGTCCATTTCCGCTGCGTCCAAGAGGAGGTGAGGTCTTTATTGCAGGATCGTTACCAGAATCACCTTGCACGTTTGAGTGATCTCTTCCCCTGAACTATCTATATTTGCTTCCTAACCTGCCAGAAATGGAGCGCCTTGGACGCTCAAGTTAGGTCAGTGCTCAAGGACTACCCGGGGCTCCGGCTTACCAAAGGGAGAAAGGTGCGGTGATCTAGCCCACGGTTTAGCTAATTAAACACGTTAATTAATTACGCATTGTAACTGAGCTGATTGCGACTGATTCCCAACATTTTAGCCGTCTTTGAACAAACCGTAATGTGTGTGCTTGTGAACTTGTTAGGTCTTGGAGATTCGCCCTTCCATCAAGTGGGACAAGGGAAATGCTCTGGAGTTCTTGCTCGAGTCCCTCGGTGAGTAGTGAACATGCTTTGTGCATATATCTCGTCGCCGGCAAATGCTGAATTCTGATCCTAGCAATTTTGGTGTTTTCCTTCAGGTTTTGCGGACAGCAGCGATGTGTTCCCGATCTACATCGGAGATGATCGAACCGATGAGGATGCATTCAAGGTGCTGCATAACATGGGACGAGGGATCGGAATCCTTGTGACCAAGATTCCGAAGGAGACCAGCGCATCCTACTCCCTACGTGAACCTTCCGAGGTACTCAAACAACTGTTCATATTAGGAATAATACTGTGATAACTAATAAATCGTATTCAGTTCAGTACTTTTATAACTTTTAATGTAAGACAAGGTAAGAGCAAAATCCTATATCCGCCACACGATTAGTCTATGTCAGGAGCAGGGATGCAACTCATATATGCTTGTTGGGTCTCTCTCTCAAGTTCAGCCTTTGACACAGGACTATAGTGACATTTAGCTGTTTCTTTCGTGAAAGTTACAAGTGGAGTTCCTTTCTGCTATATACTTTTGATTCGCGACATGCAACTAAGCTGTCATTGACTCGGATTGATGTTATGTGTGTTGTGGCGCAGGTGAAGGAGTTCCTGCACAAGCTGGTCATGTCCACCACTGAGACTACTAGATAGTGGTTGGCTATAATAAGATTCAATTACAAGAAAGGTAGAAATAATGGAGATACTGACACAGATAGATCAACCCAGCTAAGGGCAAGAAGTGAAAGCTAACCGCAGAACTGATCTAATCGTCGTCCGTAACCGCGGCGACGACACAGGATTGGCCTGATGGCAACGTGATCAGAGTAACTAGATTCTGATAAAGGAAGCGGAAGGAATTTTGTTTGTTTTTGTATCTTGGTGAAGTGAAGCGGCTGGGCTGAGTTCTGGTTAATTTACTGGGCTGGCCTACCTAGTTTTGAGCCTGTAGGCCTCCACTTCAGGAGCCGAGAGCCGGCCCATAGAGAGATGCTGTGTGCGTGTGAAGTTTCTCCGTTGATAACAGAGAAAGAAATATCTTCTGCTAAAAAAAACAGAGAAAAAATACTCTCTTTTTTTTGCCAGAAGGAAGAGAAGAAATTATCTATGCGAATTTCAGAAACGAAAATAACTTATCTCCATTATTTGAGAAAACGTGAATTATTCATAAAAAATGTATATATTATCATAAAAAATGTGTGAATTATTCATAAATAACACCAGATTCATAAAAACAAAAGTTTGTGATGATATCAAACTATTAACAAATTTGCATGGAATCTAACATACAGACCAAACACCACACAAGCTACAACATCTCGATTTCTTATTATCTATATTTCCCGCGTAACTTTTTCCCTGAAAGAGGGATCGATGCATATTCTATATCGTTTCTGGATTTTCGTAATCTATGTAGGCAAAGCCCCAGCCTAAACTCGCACATGGCTACAACGTCACATACTACGCATCAGTGGAATTTTATTTGTGTAAACAAAAATTAAAACCGTATATATAGTTAGTTGGTGCAAGCTGGTCAAACTTTATTGGATCAAATCTCATTGTTCAGATACGATGCCGACATTTTTAAGCTCAACAGATAGAACGGCCGCCGACGGCTCCAAGTAGGCTACTACACCAATACTGAGATCTCGCTTGAAGTTTACGCAGTCGGCAGTCCGGCATATACAAATCACACAAGCACTGCCCGGCGCCGGAGCAGCCAGTATGTGCTCGATCATGCAATGTGTTGGGCATGTAAGGACCACCACGATGATGTCAAATAATAATGCAAGAGCTTAGTAAAAGGCCACCTTTAATTTGCATGTGGACGGACACGGTCTTCCATGCTGCTGCATCGGCCGGCCTAATGCTCTTTTGACGCTTTAACACGATTAAGCAAGCGACAAACACTCCTCGCCCCCTTACGATCGACCGATGGATCGCATGTGATCTCTGCTTATTATTGTAGCCTTGATACGCAGCAGGCGTAAAATATCAGGGTTCCATCCACAAACAAGTGAGAAAGTGAAGGGAGGTTCGTGTCAGTGCGACTCGTGTAGATGATCTACACACCAATCATTTGTTATGTGAAATAAAGCAGCCGTGCTTTTCCCCCACAGGATTGAGGTTAAGTGGTTGGCTCCGAAGCAATCTTTGGCCCCCAATTATGAACAAGCCCGGGTTTGTGCCGGTGCCGGTTTCTTTAGGGCAGAAAGGTAGCGGCATGAATGGGCTCGCAGTTGCGCACACTGCTCTTTCCACGCATGCATGTGTGCGTGCGTCCATGCAAGGCGTGGATCGCGGTAAAAAGACCAAAGTAAAGCCCCTCCTATAGCAAGGTCCCCCCATCCATGTAAACCACATTATGAGCTGAACCGGAATCTTTGGGCTGGTAACAAGTGTAGTAGTACTTACGAACATGTGTGTGACATCTTTTTCAAGTTAGACCTGATGATTCCATGCATGTAGCTTCTGGCGTATTTATTTTGTTAAATTACGTACGTGTGTGGTCCAGTATGTACTGGTGAGGTAGTGTCTGCTGCTTGGATTGTTGTTTTCTTTTTTATAAAAAATTACATCTGGCCCGGGTTGTGTGCTGTTGGTTTCAGCTTCCGAGCTAAGGCATCCGCTGCATTTCTAGTTCAAGCTAGGCTGCCTTTAAAAGGCGGCTCGTGCGATGTTGCGCCGATGCTCCTGGTCCAGAGGCATGGGGCTGCTGTCGATCCCCACACATCATCATCATGTGCTTTGTGCTAGCATGTCTCTACTACACTGCTGCCGATCTCCTTCTCTTCCTATTGGGGAGTCATCAGGTATTTTAAATGATTGGGGAAATATATATAATGCGGCACTTTTACCTAATTAAAAAAATTCTTATGTTGTTGGCGGTGTAGCTAGGGGGCTACACTACTATGGCTATAGGTTGCAAGACTGCGCCGGCCGATCGATGCAAATGCAAAGGCATGGCCCTATGCTGTGGTCACCGCCGGCCGGCCGGCCTGCACGCTCCGGCTGATACGCCGAATGAATGCAAGCGGCAGCAGCGAAAAGGCCGTCGCGATCGCGCTTGGTCAGGGAACACATGTGGCCGCCGCAGTCTCTGCACTGCACTGCACTGCGCTCTCAAGAAAAGTCCAGTCCAGAGAGACGCGCGGTCGGCGAGACCGGCTCGTGCCGCGTCGATGGCGAGCTCTATTCCGCCCATGCATCTCCGTCACCGCATTCAATTCAATGGCCACAGGGCTTCTTCCCCGGCCGGCCGGCGACGCGCTACGCACGTGGATCGCCCTTGCCGTTTTCACCCACCCGGTGCTTGCTTGCTGCGCCCAGATCCGTCTTGGCGCCACGCCATTGATGGCGCTCTCGTTTCAGAACTCGTACCTGAACGCTTCCGTCGAAGCATATGCGAGCTACGCCTTGGTAGCTGCTGTCTGCAAGCGTCCATCTGGTATGATTTAATAATGTGGGACGAGCCGCTTCAATCCGCGTCTCAAGTTGTTTGCTGTGGTCGTCGTCCATGGGCATGGCGCGCGACCGGCCTCCTTCCTTCCTCCTCCCCATCTGATCTGACAGGTGCATGTTGCGCTTCGCAAATAACTGCTGGTCCAACACTGCAGGAACTGTGCAGTGTTCTTTCGGTTCCTTCCACGCCGGCCGGTTCCAGGTTCCACCAACCTGAGTAATTGCATCCGACACGCCCAGAATCGAGCAATATAGTATACTTAATTAGCAGGTATAGGGAAAAGAAGGTTTCTTATTCTCTCTTCTCCCTGCCATTTCTCTCTGTCACAGCTAATAGCAGAAGCCTAATTACACACGGCCCTTGCCAGAAGACAAAGGCCTCACTTAGCCAGGTTCATACCGACCGACCCATAATTCTAGCAGACCGCTGACTATTAATTAATAGAACAAAAGAACAAAATATGCCGGAGCTTTCTTGTCCTCCCATCGTCGATCCCCCATGCCGGAGCCGGCGAGAGAGAGTCACCACCAGCTCCACATGCTGCAGCTAGATCTTTGTTGTTGCCACGTCGACGAGGTTGGAGTAGTACTTCACCAGCTTGCCGAGGAACTCCTTGACCTGTTACATATACCGAAAGCGCAACGATCTCCATCAGTAGTCCATGTTGCAAACACACACGTCGAGCCATCAACGAAAAGAAGGGCCTTTACAAAAAGCGGCGACAACTTTTGGCTACGGCGAACTCTAACTGAGAAGATGAGCCGGTGCCAAAGCCGTCGCTTTAGGATTTGTGCTGTTGGCTTTCCTCCAAAGGTTCTTACCTCTGCCGGCTCACGCAGCGAGTAGGATGCAGCCGTCTCCTTTGGATGCTTGGACACCAGGATGCCGATGCCCTGGCCTATCTTGCGCAGCACCTACACATAGTTGCATGGATGGATGCCCACAAGAGACTTCAAAACTTTGCTAGTACCACATATAGTGCTGGTACTAGAACAGGAGAACTGTACTACAGATTTTTTTACTCCCCTATAGCACTCTATTAGCACTGCAAACTAATTGCACTTTGGAGCACTATGTATACCTTGAAGGCGTCCTCATCGGTGCGATCATCTCCAATATATATGGGGAAGACATCGGTACGCCCCGCGTAACCTTCACAAAAGTCAGAAAAGCATTTTAGTATCAACATATCTAACCAGGTTTAATTAACTTAATTACTGCCTGGATCGGAGTTAATAAACAGTAGTGCTACTGACCAAGAGACTTGAGCAGGAACTCTAGGGCCTTGCCCTTGTCCCACTTGATGGACGGGCGAATCTCCAGGACCTGGCATGCATGAGATGGACGAGAGTGAGCATTAACATCATTGCCCCTGTGTGCATGCACGTACGTGACGTCGAGCTTTCAGGAACAGGACAAGAAGGTCACCGACCAGCTAGCGTCATCTAGACCAACTATAGTAATTACTACAGGGCAGGGACCTAGTAGTATCACTCAACGGAGCTTACTAATAAAAAGATACTACCACCAGAAAGATACTACTGTTAATCTTGTTATTATTCGTACCAAACTACTCTACTTGCCAACCACTAAAATATCCAGCTAATTCCTGACGGTGCTTTTAAACATACGTACGTGTAACTATCGGAAGATACTCCATCCGTCCAAGAATATAAGGATTTGTTGACTTTTTCACTTCTCGTTTGACCATTCGTCTTATTCAAAATATTTATGCAAATGTAAAAATAAAAAAGACATACTTAAAATATATCTAGAAATAAAATAGATTCTAATAAAATAAATAAAATTTTAACAAATTTTTTGAATAAGACGAGTGATCAAACGAGGAGTGAAAAAGTCAACAAATCTTTATATTCTTGGACGGAGGGAGTATGATTCTCACCTTTCTGCCATGAGTGATCTTGAGGTCCGGATATTCCTTGAGCACTGACCTGACTTCCTGGTTCAGGGATTCCCATTCCTGCCGAGACATTAGCAAACACAATGCAAAAGCAATTAGCTAGCACTACTTCTGGGACACAAAAACGATTCACAAACAAGAAGCACCCGTATTCTGCCAGCTCTTTCCACGAAGAAACTTTTCAAAAGAAGAAGAAAAAAAAACTTGTCCCCGAGAAGTAGCTAGTAGTGTCCTCACCTCCTCTCGGACGCAGCGGAAATGGACAGAGAGGCAGAACTTGTTGTGCTCCACCATGGCGCCCGGGATCGGCTCCATCTTGGACGTGAGCGTGCGGTACACCTGCACGACGACACGCACCGTCAGAAGGTTCGGTTTGTCTGTACGCGGCTAGCGGAACCGGGCAAGTGCCATGCATGGCAGAAACCACGGCGAGATCTGATCAAGCAGATCGAGGTAGACGAAGACGACTAGCTGCTGCGCTCTGTTTAGTTTACCTCCTCGATGAGCGGCAAGAACTCGCCCCCGGCCTGGAAGTGAACTGCTTCTTCTGCCTGCATTGATCGGATCAGGAGATGATCAACTACTAATTCAGATGCAAAGTGTCAAGTCACTGTCAAGCTGACGAGGATGATCTTTCGTGAGAGAGAGAGATAGAGAGGAGAGAGAAAGGGCTAACGAACACTTGCCTGGGCGTTGTTGTTGGATTGCACGGTGGGTCCCTGGATGTCCATGCCATGGCTCCCGGCGTAGTACAGCTCGTTCAGCTTCACAAAGTCGAACACCTGCGAATTGCACCAACAAGGCTGTCGCCATAAATTCACCAGTCCTGCTACGGAACAAGACCGAAAGGCGGCATGCAGAAACCAGCAGCACGCAGAAGGAACAAAACAAACGGTAGTGTTGGGGGCAAAACAAAGCAAATGCAAAATTAAATTATTGGGGGAACGCCCTGACTCGGCGCCACCTACGCAAGCATCACCAGCAGGCCGGAGAAGGAAGCGCCATGCGTCTAGGTTCATCACGAATCGCAAGCCCTTACCGCGCAAGTGGACGGCTTATTTGTCGCATGACGCGTGAATAAAATCTCGGAGTAGATGTCAGTGGAAAAGGAAACCTGGAAGATTCTTTTTACAGTGGTGCGTGTGTGTAGTTGGACATGCGCGGCAGGGCCCCCGCAAGAGAACAAACACGCCTTTTTTTTAACCGTAACCGTAAAAGGGAGGAGGTTGTTGTAGAAGAACAGTATTAGCAGCCATGGAGGTCCTGGAGTTGGGAGTGTGTGTTACCTTGTCCCTGCACCTGCCGCTCACAATCGCCGTGGGGAAGAGCTCGGCGACGCCGCGCACCGCGTCCCTCATCTGCGGCAGTAATCACGGCAACCAGGATTAATCGGCGGCGGACTGAATCGAATCGAACAGAGCAGCGTGTGCTCTGTTTTGCCGAGGAGGCAGGGCTAAAAGGAAATCTTTTTCCGTTGACGCGGAAAAGAAAGATCAAGGTGAGAAGAAAGAAAAATTTTTTGGCGGTTCTGACCTCCTCCGACATGACGGCGCGGTCCGGGTCCTCGACGATCGGCGACAGGGTGCCGTCGTAGTCCAGGAACATCACGATCTGCTTGCCGTCCGCCGCCGCCATGGCCGCCTCGAACCAGGTCAATGCGGACGGGTGCATCTCCTGCGCGCGATCGGGAAATCCACGGAACAAGTTAAAGAAAAACGGATCGATCGATTTTTCCGGGGCCAGATTAACAACTCGAACGAGTCCAGAGGGCGCGCGCGAACGTACCATCCAGTCGCCGTGCTCCGCGTCGGCGGCGGCGCGGCGCGGCGAGGAGGCCTTCATGGACTCCAGCCAGGAGCCGCCGGTGACCACCCCGGCGGCGGCGAGGTCCATGGGCACGGCGGCGTGCTTCTTACCGCCGGCGCCCTTGATCGGCGCTGGGACGAACGACGAGAAATGCCGCCCCGCCTGCGCCGGCGCCGCGACCACGGCGGCGACCGCGTCGTCGGCGACAAAAGTGGCGTGCTTCGTCATGGCGCGAGCAGAAAAAGGCGGAGAGCTGGACTGCAGGGGGTGGAGTGTTGCTGTGTGGCCGAGATGGTTTTAAAAGAGGCGAGGTGGTTTGTTTCAGCCCTGGGGGCGGTGCGGAGAGGGGGTATTTATAGGTAGGGGAGACATGGCCCACCTGCAGTGGTGATTTGGCATGCTGGGTAGTTGGGGAAAATGCTCTAGAAATTGAGATAGATCCCCCGCCCCCTCATTTCGGTTTTAGTTGATTCTGATACAGGGATCACTCTAGACATGTTGACTATACCCCGTAACGTCACGAGGTGTCCCCTACGTATGTCTTGTACATACCGACACGGTTGCTCCGCACACGGTTTTCTAAATTGTGCGGCGCGGTATTGTCGTGGCGTAGAGCACCGATGCTTCACAGTTGCAACGACAAGTGTTTGGGTCAGTATCGATGGCGTAGATCATCGGTGATTCACGGTTGCAATGACAAGTGTCTGGGTTACTGACAATGGCGTAGAGTATTGGTGATTTACAGTTAAAATGAGATATGTATCAGTTTTCTTCTGTCGTGGCGTACAGTTCCGGTGATTCATGCATGACACGGCAAGTGCTTCAGTTTCATTTAAGTTAGTTAGTTTTGTCGTGGCGTAGATTACTTGTGATTTACAGTTGAAATGATAAGTGTCTCGGTTACTGACATGGCATAGAAAAACTAGTGATTTACAGTTGAAATGAGATATGTATCATTTTTCTTCTGTCGTGGCGTACAGTACCGGTGATTCATGCATGACACGGCAAGTGCTTCAGTTTCATTTAAGTTAGTTAGTGTTGTCGTGGCGTAGATTACTTGTGATTTACAGTTGAAATGACATATGTATCGGTTTTCTTCTATCGTGGCGTACAGTACTGATGATTCATGCGTGCCACGCCAAGTATTGCGGTTTCATTTAAGTTAGTTTTGTCGTGGCGTAGATTACTGGTGATTTATACTTGACACCATGAGGGTCGCTGGTTCTTATAAGTTATCTACTTAGGTGGTTATTAGCGATTACTATTAAACCCTGCATCTTTACATTTTTGGTAAAGTTGATAGTTGAAGATTTGGCGTGGGATATTCGATTGGAACGACCGGTATATTAAATTTCATAGTGTCGACATCATATAAGCTTGCACAAATTGATTTCCACTACTGGAGTACATTATATAGCTGGAGTTCCACTACTTCAATGCACCGTGCTCACAACCCAGTAAATGTCCTTGAATAGCTTGTGCATAATTTGATATGTTTTCTAGCATAACTTGGAGGAGCGTGTAACAAACTATTTAAATGAGCGATGGAATCATTGAATCTTTTTTTGGTAGGGAAGAAAGGGTTGGGTTTTGTACTCGCCTTTTTGCTAGCTATAGAGCCATAACCAGCTTACCCATTATAAGCCAAGCAAGGTCACAACAAGCTGCAGGCAATGCAAGAAGCCAGCCGGATTTGGGCTGCTGCTAGCGTCATGTTGTGGCAGCGTGTTCTCATTTTGTTGCAAATGACTTATGCCTCTATATCTAACCTTGCAGAAAGTGGCAATACTTGTACTACACTGATTCACTGTACTACACGCAATTGTACTAGCCCTTCTGCACTTCCAACTGCACACTCGGGCGTACATCCCATGCCTTAGACACAATATGCAAGGCAAAATGCGTTCGACTTGCCACTTGCGGACCACAAAGATGAGCGTGTGCGTGTCTAAACGTGATGGTTGCAGCGTGGTGGTGGAGGGCTTCGACGACGCTGCACGGGACTGAGAGGCATTGTGTTTCGCCCCATGTCGTGCTCACCGTACATGCATCTTGGTTTCTCGGAGATGTGTGGGTCTCACATGCCTCGTCATTCTTACGTGCGATTGTCACCATTTGACCGGCCCCATTTTGTACATTTGTTAGGTTTGTGTAATGTCTTAGCAAGCTGGTGATTATCTTACAGAACACGAGGCTTAGATGGTGATTTCTTACAAAACAACGAGGTATTAGATGGTTGGGTGTTGCAACAGAACCAGTACGCCTTTTTGTTTTTGGGTAAATGACGAGCGATTCTGTTTGTCCAGTTTGTTCGATATGGGGTAAATGATTGAAGTTGGAAGTCACAGTTAAAATGAGTGTCTTCTCTAATGTAGAACTGATCGGATCCACATTGAGCGCTTTAACTTTCTCCTTCACGAAGGTATATTTTCACTCTCGTAAAGCAAAATTTGATATAAAACCTAAATATGAAAGCATTTTGTCAAACTAGGTGAGATTAAATCAGTAACAAAGCTAGAGTAGCCAACTTTCATTGTTTGTGTGCAAGATCCTTACTTTTTTTTTGGCAACAGTCAAGATCCAGCAAATTAAGGCTTAATTAAAATGTCAAGTTTTCAATAGCTTTTCCATTTCTGCTTTCAGGATTAGTTTGCATTGCTCTTTCAGGAGTATTTTTCCATTGGCCTGCATATGGTTGTAGGACAAACCTACAGTAACATGCAGACGCCCCTTGGGATGGTGTTTGCTTTGGAATCTATGGGCTGCTAACAAAGTTGGTCTCCTGAAATCAAGTATACAAGACAACTGCCAAGTCATCTATTACCATTTCAGGGAGAGAAAAAAAAGGCTAAATAGGATGTAAAGGTGCTCCAGCTTTTTTCCTGAAAGCGAACATTTATGTTCGTTTTATTTTTGTATTTTGCATCTCTGTATGTAAACTAGTTCATAATCGATACTGAAAACGCCTTTAATATGCAAAAAAAAGAAAACAACTAGAGAAGCTGTTCCCACAAGCATATATATGCACAAAATTCAAAAGGACAACACACGTCAACCTGCGAAGAGAGAAACTGCATTGCCAAGAAATTGAAAGTCTCTCATGGAGGTCTTTGTTGCTAGCAGACTTTTTGGTCACTCACACACGTGAACCCTATATACAAAAGAAAAAACCCCGATCATCAGGGCATGCATTTCCAAAATTTTGCGCACAGACTTTAGGACCTTGACCGGGTCTTTTTTCTATTCAGAAGCCGTACCTAGTTTTCCTTTGCTCCGCGTTTCCAAACTCTGGCGTGCATTATTGTATAGCTATACCCCGGCCGGCCATGCTGATGTCCACACTTTGTGTAGTGTGACTCACTTGACGGAAAAAAAAAATTTGGTCACTGAGATGCATGCATGATACCGCGCGTCCTCATCATGACTCCATGCATGGTACTGTTGACAAAGGTGCCAATTATTCCAGGACCCTTGACTGGGTAATGTAGTGAGAAGAGACCGGACATTCTATTTCTTCGCTTGGTTCTGTCGGCGTTAGGTTTGTAAACCGTGGTGGTGTTTTCCTCAAAAAAAAAAAACTTGGGTGGTGTAGACTGGACTTAGAGGGTCCATTGCGCGGCTTAATTGATTAAACCACACTTGAAGTGTGAAACTAAACTATATCAACAACAATGCTCTTGAGATATACATCTAACTAACTGTGGATCTCACCTACTCACCATGCATACGCATCTAATTAAGCCAGATGGCATAGATGATTATAACCATAGAAAAAAGGGCCAACACGGCACACTTGGAAGAAGGTGTTGTCGTCACAGATTCAGAATCAACCACACAAACACATGCATCTTTTTCTTCATGCCTATATAAACATATAAAATTGTATAGAGCTAAGTACATACTCCCACACATGTTCTTTCTTGGCATGCAATGATAGGTGATGCAGCAAGTACCCTTCTGCCGTGCGCAAACAAATAATCTAATGCCGCGCGTGGCGTGCGATGCGTTCACAGCACGGAAAACAAGCAGCAGCCGTGGCCGCTTTCTCCGCCCTAGATACTGTACATTCTAGAGAGCAGGGCCGCCGCTGCACCGCGCATGGCAACGGCAAAGGTAAGAAAACGTGCGTAGCTTTTACACACACATATATATGTATAAAAGAGAGGCTCGATCGGTCAAGGGGCTCGCGTGCTACTTCAAGTTACTGCTGGGAGAACTCTAGAAGACTAGTACTCATGCGTGCGTGTGTGTGTCGAGCTGGGAGGATGAACACATCGATCGATCGCACATGGCAGTGAGCATGGCGCATCATCGAAAGCTACTACAGGTGTGTCAGCAACTTTACACGTTCACATATACGCCAAGGACGAAGGATCGATATGATGCAGGATTCGGCACCGATAATGGACCAAGATTGCTACCACGATAGATGATCGGCCGCCCATGGGCGCTCTAGCTCTACTAGGCTATGTGGACGTGTCCTAGTGCCACACTACCAAGTGAACCGAGACGAGAAAAGCCAATGTGGAAAGCCTCATGGGTGACGTCTACTCGCAGCAGCAGGTGGCACACATGCTCATTCCGTGGCCACACACGAGAAGAAACGGGCGCTGTAGTGGAACCTTTCGATCGATCTTACTGTGCGTATTTTATCACGTGCCGAACATACTTTATTTGGTAAGTGACCGCGCTAATTAATAAGTATCATCAGCAACTGACAGCGCCGGAAGCTACTACGTACTGCATAATCTCGCTCGCTCTGACTGAGATGCGTTTGCAGTTTAAATGATCGAATTTCCATCCAAGTACGGCACCAGATACAGACAAAGACGTACAGTAAAAGATTAAATTTTTATTCTAACAAGAAGCAGCGTACTTTTGAAAGCGATCCAAGGCCATCAGCTGAGAATATTTCAGAAAGCAACCCAAGTTGCATCGTCGTCTCTTTTCTCAAGTACCACGAGAGACAGGGACACGCACGCAGCTGTCAAGCACACCGCTCGCCGTCCCCGGCAGAACTAGTAGCTCCTCCCGGTCCTGTGCCTTCTTCTCAACGTACGTGTCTGAAAAAAGTTTGTTTTTCTCTCGATCGAGACCTTTTCATTTGTTGGGGATCAGTATCATGCCAGCAGTAGTACAAACGACATTTGTCCCGGTCTACGACACGGCAGTGACTCATCAAAACCTGAATGCCTTTAGCATCTACTACTACTGTCATCGTCGGCACCACATGTACCATTTCCAACACCTGCTTGAAACTGCAAGTTCGGTTACTGTTTTAAAGAACAAATCCATTTTAATCATGCGTGTTGCATATAAAAAAATTTGAAGTAGCACTTCCACAGTTACTACTTTCGTCAGTACCGCTACTGCTACTAGTACTAGTAGAGTAGTAGCTTGTTCCAAGGAGGTCCAGAACGTGGCGACAAAGTCTTGGTGGCTAACCGATCGATGGAGGTGACTGGTAGCACTGGCCACTTACACGGCCGGGCCCCATTGTTTAAGGATCCCGGAAAGAGAGAAAAGTGAAATTCGTATGGCTTTCCAAGTTGCAGCTAGGGTAGCGGTGGTGGAGACTGGATGGAGGCGCGAGAATATTCCCGTGTCTCCGGATGGATACAAGGAGAAACATTCCCCCCTGCAAGATGCATGCATGTGAGGCGCCCATCAACAGAGAGATCCTCCATGTCTACGATCGAGCATTGGTTTGCTGGCTGTATCCCTATACTAGTATTATGGTGTGTAGGTTGGCATATATGCCCTGTTAATTTTGTGTCGTTGGTACACTAGCAGTGAGATCGGCGAAGCTCGTAGTAGGCCGGTTTTGCTGTCGGTTTGGAATGAGCAAGGAAACAGCTGCGGGAGTACACAGTATCGACCTCGCCAAGTGAAATCTGCTCAGCAGAAAGCAAGGCTATTTGGTGGGTGGGGACGACTCGTGAGTAGCAGCAGTAGCCTGGAATCAGTTCGGCCACAAGAGCAAAAGCTGAAGAGAGAGCATTGTTGAATGTCGATCGGTCCACCTCGCGACCACGTCGCAACATTTATTTTTTGCCGCACGTAGACATGCGGTGTACAACTTTACATATATATACATATATAAAAGGAGTATACACACATGCCCAAGAGACTCCAAGTTGGTTCTTATTACTACCTACTGTCCAATTGAAAGTGTCGTTTTTGACTTTTCAGATTTCATGTTTGACCGCTTGTTTTATTAAAAAATTTTATAAGAATACAAAAATAAATACATTATTATTAAAGTACCACTAATGATAAATTAAGTTAGAGAAAAATATATAGCATTTATAAAAATTTTGTGAATAAGATAAACAGTCAAAAAACGATATCTAAAAGTCCGAAACGACACTTTCAATAGAACGGAGGAAGTACTAATTTGTGAGTCGTGGCAAGTACTAGTAAAAGTTTGTCTCTTGTGAGCTGCCAGTCCAGAGGACGTTCACAAGCCGACGAGGGCCGGACGACTTGTGTTGTGTGTGTGTCAGGGACGGCACATGCACGGGCGTCGCGCCGGCCGGCGGTCGCTCTCACCAGTGACCAGTCGCATGCAGTCCCAGCAGCGGCGGCATGTGAACGTGCTCGCTTCGAGAAAGCAGAGGCAGCGGCGCGACGCGCCGGCCGCCAACGCCGCAGCTCTACCCGTCTAACGACACGCCGCCGGCCGCCACCCCCTCCTGCTGGGTCGGTCGTCGGGTCGAGCCCGACGTACGACGACGAGCCGAACATGCCCTGCCAGAGCATAGTGACTAGTGGTCGTAGGAGTAGCTGTCTGGGCACGCACGGCAGGAGGAAGGCGGCGTAGTAGGCGCCCATGCGGGCGTGCCCCCACGACGACCGTTTCCGGGGCGGTGGACGGCGACGCATGGCCCCCTCAGGAATCATCAGGAATCAAAGCGATCCACCATTTCCTCGATCGCCCTAGCTAGCACCACTGTTTCGTCTACCTTCTTCTTCGGACGCGCTTCATCGGTTTGTCGCCGGGCGGTGCTGCGTCGTGAATCGTGATCTTCCTGAGGGCCCGCCGAGGCCGGTCGCCCTACCTGCGCTGCGCTGCGCTGCTGCCCGTAGATTAGTGTGGGGGGCCGCCTGGCCCGCTCTCGAGACGTTGGTCCGTTTCCAACGACTTTAACTGCCACATTTATGCTCGGAGGAGAGACATGGGAGAGAGATTCGGTCGGGATGCCGCAGGCGAGATCGTAGTAGCAGTGGAGCAGTAATTGCAACAGAGAGTGTACATCACTCGCCAGTGTACGTATGCTGAATCGATCGTTATGGCAAAGATGAGCTTGGTTAATTAGGCTTTCCTCCTCCATCTTCACCTTACTTTTTCACCTGTGCTTTATTACAGCAAATCAAACCGACCTCAGCCTGCAGCGTGCGCGCTATACTACTGTAGTTTATTATTCGTCATCCGTTGAATTGAATCAGTTGTACGTACTACTGGTATGCATGGACAACGACCACACCACTAGTTTACTTTACACCAGGTCACAAGCTGTCCTGCTAGTTTATCGCTCCGTTGAAGTTGAATTGAATCAGCCAGATGCGTTGGACAGGCACTACTACTTTACGCACACCAAGTCGCGCTACCTATATTGCTATTGGAGTAGTAGTAGTTTATTGACCGATCGACGAGTATTTAACTATGCATTATTTGCTCCCAATTAAACTGGTTCAACCGCGGCGCGGGTGCAAATTTTCAACGACGGAAAGACGCTGCAGAACTAACGACAATCACCTACCTACAGGACAGCGTAGAGCTACGTCCATCACGTGTCCGGCATAAAACATTTGGCACCACTTGTCCACGCAACACATGTCCTCGATAACGACGTACGCGTCGACCAACATATATAGAGCTATGCCTCCATCTACCTCGCTTTTTTTTTTTGCGATTGATGCATGGTTGCACTTAATTAGCTCGCGCGCATTACCTATTGACTGAGCTCGTACGCGATTAATTGTTTTGATGGGTACCACGAGCGAACTAAGCTATAGTGCACGCGTGGACCCTTCTCCTCTCCTCGCCTTTTAATCACTGTTGACAACAAAATTTAAAGGGGAGATGATGGGAGTAAAGAAGACAGCATGAACGCAAGTACGATGAACTAATGGGAAGATGACTAGATTTTATGATTGGGTGATATGGAAAGACACGGCTCTTTTGTTGACATTTTCGGTTCGCTTGATCTAGAGGCCTGTAACTTTTCATCCACATCGTGCAAGTTTTGTCCCTTTGTACCACTACTACTAACTGATCATTGAGGTACCGCACCCTTGCTTTGGTAGTGACTGCACATTAAACGTTTGTGATGGGATTGAAATGTGTTGTGACCAGCTAGCAGTCGCCTCTTCATCTCAGCTGATCTCTTACGATCACAAGATAATTTTTACTTGAAAGATACATAATTTATGTTGCAAGTTTCTTAAGTAATAAAAAATCATAATAAAATATATGACAATTTTTGAAAATTAAATAATAAGGCGATTGCTCAAACATAATTAAACAAGTTATTAACAGCCACATCGATTTCAAAATGGCGTATATTGGGTATAATATTCGCATATATTAGTGCAACATCACTAGAACTTCAAATGGTGTCTATCTTTTTTGTCCCACAGGGTCATATCAAATGTCGCGTAGATATTGGTGCATCATGGACCTATCTTTCTGATTAATTAGTTGGAGAAAGGGATCTCACCACTGGTGACAATCACGCAAATCAACTTTATTTGAATTTATCTATATCGAATCAAAGGTTTCAATTCCGGTAAAAAATTATCTTCTATTCATCTCACTTAAGCACTTACAAGTCGGTCATGCACGAAAGTGCTAACATAACTAATCTCTATAACAAAAAGGTCGAACATAATCCTAACAACTTTTCAATTATCTCTTACTTTTTGCCCACAGTCGGCAGAACAAAAAATATTATCCATCCTGGATTACAAAGTTGTTTATTTAATTTCCATCTCTCCGGTTTGAGAACTTCAATTTTTGGGATAATAATTTAGGTACGGTGCACGATGGTAGTACAACTTAAACTCATGCATAATAATGCATTTGCATCTGGCTGGCCAATCTATGGTGCTATCATGAACATAATCTATATATGATGATCAAAAATCGTTTTACCAAAATTTGGTGACTACACCAGGTATGATACTACCTCTGTTCTTAAATTGTTGACGACGTTGATTTTTTTCGTTATATCTGACTGAGTCATCTTATTCAAAATATTTTTTCAGATACGTAACATTATAAGTTGTGTTTCAACTATATTTAGTGAAAATATATATAATAATAATAATAATACTTGATAATTCTTAAACTTTTTTTGATAAGATGAACAGTCAAATATAACAAAAAAGTCAACAACGTGAACATTTTAAGAACGGAGAGAGTTCATTTGTAGGATTTAAGATTTAACCAACTGTACTGACCTTAGCTACCATATCTAGAGGTGGTCCGAATGGTTGCAAATCAATCAAATTGTAGTTGTTTTTTTATTCGGCTCGTACTTCTTCATTTTGTCAAAATAGATAGCTAGAAAAGATATTTTTCGCGAACGCAACCTGAGTGTGTATTTCATTTAGGGGAAGGCTAGAAAAGATAATGAGCAGACTGGTGGTTGAATAATCATCACGTGAGTAAAGTGAGGAGAAAGGAAGCAAGAAAGAATAATGTGCGTACATGCGACAGGAGGAATTTCATCATCTGCCTGTCTCGGCGTCGGCAGTGAAATAAGCAGGCAAAGCTGTTAGCAGATACGATTCCATACCAAGCTGCATCCAACCTGCTTTCTAAAGCATATCCTTCCTTTGGAAGAAACAAATTGAAGTTGGGGATCATTTCAGATATTTGTGCGAGATGAACGGTCGAAAATTCTTACTTACTACTGCAGGTTCAGGTCCAATGTTTTTTAGAAAGACCATATTGTGTTAACAACCGTGATTCTGCTAGTTTGTTGGTTAAAGCAGATGCTACGGGCAATTATTAGGTTCCCAGATCGAAGTTTGTACTACACTTCTACGTACGAGATCTCAGAGAATGGATCGGTGCGTACCTTTCAAATTTAGTGCATTGTTTTTGTCTCTTGCAAACTTCAATTTGCGCATCGCATCTTTAAGGAAGAGTCTTTTCCAGTCCAGCACCCCACAAAGTCGTCAAGAACAAAAGAGGGGATCTAGCAAGCAGCACTAGGCAGTTGTAGTTGTAGGAGTACCTACCCTAACCAATGGCTTCTAAGCCACTTCTCTCTCGTATGTTATGTGCGTGTCCTCCCAATCAGTTATGTTCAGGACAGCGTGCTTTAGTGTGAATGGACCTTTGATGTGGAATTATGCGGTACTAACGCACCATATACTGGCTGATGGACGAGCTCAATTTTGGCTCTGTGCATGCTTCATGGAATTAAAGGATTTATGCGGGTTGTCCCTGTGCGGAACAGATATTCTGCAGTAAGATACCCCCTCAGAAATATATTCTATTCTCCATTCAATGAACTGTGAGCCGAAGAACCATATTTGTGCTTGACATCTGGAAATCTTATACTGCCTCCACCGGTACATTGCATTGTCTTCATATTTTGTTTCTTAAAAAATTGCACCTATATTTTGTAAATAACATTATAACATGGGCCCACATCATTCTTTTTCAAGAATATGCAGGAGAGAGCAAACTATTTTTTATCGAATACACAGTATAGTTTTAGAATAATAATAATGAACACATTATTAACATTAAAGATTAATTAGATTAATAATTTTCATTTATATTGTCACAAAAATAAAAAATAATCATGATAATTTTTTTCTCTTTGACAATAGTACCCTCAATGTGTTAAAATACTGGCCAATAGTTGTGCATTTTCAATATCAGATATATACTGTTGGATAAAACTACTGACCAATAGTTTTTCCAGTATTTTTTTTATCGAAAAACTCCTCTAATTTTAATCTAGCACAATACCATCCAGGTTAGAGTTGTTTAGAGATAGTACATTTATGGTAGTATCTCCACCATCAGGGGACTAATATATAGGACGAATCGAGATCTCTCTTTTCTTTAGAACCCTATATATATTTGCTAGCTAGGTTCTCTTCACATGCTGCACCCCTATTTTTGACTTCTACTACTACCAAACCAACCGGAGAGCAAATCTCACCTAAACTCGCTCGATCCATCTATCTCAAACTAGCATCGATCTTTAAGAAAAGCGAACCAAATCGTATCGTTAGGCCTTTGATCGTCGCACGCACGCTTTAGCTTGGCGCTGATTTTGCATGTACGCCTCGAATTCCGGCCGGAAAGAGGAGGAACAACTATTAACAACGTGGTTTAGCTAGGCCGGCACAGCACTTTATTCCTAAAATGCTGGTGCGATTAGCAGGGAAGTTAGTCAAGCTAGAGAGGAGAATCATCATATCAAGCATGCGTGTGTTGCCTAATACTAGTAATTACCGGCAAGACTTGGAATCTTGGAGGCTCGCGCGGGGACAGGCACGCCGAGTTGAAAAGTTGCACGCTTCAACATTTGAATAGTGCCGGGGCGTACTTGACAGCACAGGAAACCTAACCGTAGCTTAGAGGATTCTCTTTGACTGACGATGTGTGTGTGTGCCCAGCAGGGAAAATGCAAGCAAAATATTACTAAAGCTGCGTGCGTGCATGCATATGATGATATGATATGATCTGAAACGACGACGAACGAACTGCGATCGATCGACGCACCCTTTCGCTGCATCTACCTACCTATCTATGTGCCGTTTCCCGGACCCCATCTCCCAACCCGGCGAATTCGCACGTGTCGGGATGTGTTGTAAAGCCCCTGGGGACCTGCGAAAGACACGGCAGCAAAGAAATCGCCATTGGCGCCGGACTATTTTTAGCAGCGGCGGCGGCGGCGGCTATGGTTTCTCTTTCGATTCCCTATTACCCGGCCCCGGGGCGGCGGCCCCTTGTTTCGGTCGCCGTCGACCGATCGCCGGGCCGGCACCGGCGGCCGGTTAGGTAGATCGAGATGAGATGAGACGGGGAAAGAGACATGCGACGCAGTGCCTGCCGATCGTCGGTGATCCCGGGAAAGGAGGCGCGCCTTTCCTTGACACTGATCGAGATGCTGGTGCCACGCCTCGACGCGTGCGCTTTTGCTTAGTGCGCTCGTGTTATTTTCCTCTCTTGACGTGTAGGTGACAAACTGTGTTGCATTGGAACGTGGAGGGCGGCGAGTAACAGTGTACTACTGTACATGCCTTTTGTTGTGCGCTAGAGACTTGTTGACCAGCCGTCCATGTAGTATAGGTTTTGGCGCTATAGTTGCTCATCATCAACGATCAACCGTGAGAAAACTTTTGTCTCCATGTTTTGCCTGCAGGACAAGCTCCGGGTGGTTGGTTTGGGGAGATTCGCAGTCTTTGTGGTTTCCCTCCAAGCAGGCCGGCCGCATGCTACGCCGTCACACTTCAGCTCGCTCCTCTCGGCCCATCCAACGTGAAGCAGATGTCTCACTGCGGCCCGTCGTTTATTTGAACGATCCAGTTTCACACTGAACTGCAGCACTAGTTTCAGTTGACCCGCTGAATAAATCGTCGCAAATCCACGAACAATTTCCTCCGTGAAGAAACCAAGAGTCCAAAGTGGCCGATAGGCTGAAACTGGGAGAAGTTGTGACGATGGTGCACATGCCACGCCGGAGTTGCTGATAATGGATTGTTCGTAGACATATAGCAGTCATACGTAGGTGCAACCAACACGAAGCATGTGGTTTAACCAACTGAAGCGCATGCAATTTACTAGTACTACCCAACCTTAAGCCACGATAAGCCGGACCTGGAGGTCTGAATAGGACTGAATTGATTGCATCTGTACTCGGCAAAGATACTCTGGTTTGGTCAAGTGATGTTTATACTTTTATTGTGGAAAGAAACATGAAAGCTAATGATGTGCCAGAAAAATTCAGTTCAGAAAATTCTGAATAAAACATTGTAAAATGTCCCAGCTATAAGAGGGAGTACTTTTTTGTTTCTGGTAATAACTTTAACTACCTACTGGTATGTTGGTGACTCATATGGGCCAAAACTTTGTCTTCTATTTCTCGGGTTCACAATCACAGGCCACACTCACAATTGGGAGAGCCTGCAAAAGATGACAATCATTATGTTATGTCATGGCAGCAATAATAATAAAATTATTAAGACCAAATGCAATACACAATAAAATAATTGTAAGAGAGCCGTTTGGCTAAGGTCAACGGCACCATAACATCAGTGTAATGATAGCTTCAGTGAAGCCCAATAGCAGTTTTATCTTGCTGATTAAGTCCAAGGGAATGAGGCGCAGCGTAAAGTTTTGAATTTAGAGGGAGTAGTTACTTGAAACCTGAAACCTATTTCTAGTCAAGCTCTGCTACTGTTTCGTCATTAAAAACAACCTGTGCCATTTAAGCTCCCACTTGAATGAGGGTAATGAAACGGGTCAAAGGGGGGCAATGGCTAGCTATCCGTGCTTATTGCAAATTGGGGCCAACCACAACCATCACAGAGCATGAAACTCTTCCTAATGAACCAACTAGATATTACAAAAGAAACACCTATGCCACACACATCTGATTTTTTATGTTGTAGATAAATGCACTTTCTAACAATCTGCTGAAAGGGTGAGAGTAAATATTGCAAAAGGGCAGTGGTTATTTTGAACAGTATATGAGATTCGGGTAATCCATAATGGGAAAACAAGCTGTATATCATCCTCAATCACAGTTACGAATTCTTGTGAGAAAACTAGCATATCTGAATAACTATTCAAGTGATTTTCTCCTTATCCACCTTACTGTCAAACATAAGCCAAGCTAATAAATGAGAGGATCTTAATGGTAAATTGGCCAAAGGAAAAGTAGATGAATTGCCTACCATTTGCAGAAATAGAAACATACTGAAATGGAGTGGCTACCTTTATGAAATTAATACCATGCATTATCTTTGTCATCCTTTATAGTCTCTTATACAGCCTGATAAAACAAGAATACAATAAGATTTGCAAATAGACAGATATATGTTTTTCAGAGGCAAATAGTGGAAACCGTCTAATGATGGAGGTTCTGTTTGTTAGAGGTACAACACCCAACCAGGAACAGAACACGAATAGAATGTTTATATATTCAAGAATCACATGCTTAATTGTCACATTAGAAAAAGGAAATGAAAAAAAAAGTGAAACTAATAACTTACCTGTGGAGCATACGGGGCAAAAATGGTTTTGACATCTTCAAACACTTCAGGAATCGGTTTTGCAGCATCAATCTGATAAGATAAACAGGTATCAAATTGAACAGTTTTCAAACAAATGAAAAAAAGGGTTAAGTTTATCAGCATAAAGAAAGAAGGGAAGTGATTAATGGATGCAGGCAAAAAACATTAATCATAACTTTCACTTGAAATATTAGTATCCTAGTCTGAATTGGACAAAAAAAAATCTGAATTTTTGTTTCCTGAATATCATTCTCATATACTTCCCGCATTTATTTAGACATGTCTTTTTGCTTTTGAGGTTATTTCTTTATTTCTGTCATATCATCAATGCAATGGTGTAATCCATCGTTCAATGCTTTTGCAAGACTTCAGCCGTACCTTTTTAACTTTGTCCTTCCCATTATAATACTCAATTACAGGCAAACTCGATTCAACAAAAACTCTAAATCTTTTCCTGATGGTTTCGATGTTATCATCAACTCTACCCTGTAATAGAATGACAAGTGTTGGAAATAAGAATGAAGTGATGTGACAAGTATATACTTCAATACAAACAGAAAATGCATGTAAGTGATAAAGTAAACAAAATGCATGTGAGTGATAAAGTAAACCTGACTGCGCCCTAAAAGCCGTCTTTCCATCTCTTCTTCCGAACAATCGAAGAACAGCACAAATGCTGGAGAAATTTTTGTCTGAAGCAATGGAAAGAATCAATGGATGTGCAAATCCATTTTATATTCAATAAGAACAATGAAAGAAGCTCTGAACTACAACGAGGTTTTGCTACCTAAGAATGATGAACTCAAATTGTAAGTGTTGGGAGTAGATAGGCTTACAACACTCTCAAATGCAGCACGGTTCTCTTCATTCCTTGGAAATCCGTCGATCAAGAATTTATCATTTCCACTTTTTATCATGGCTTCCTGCAAGAGCTTTATAGTTACCTCTGATGGAACAATCTTTCCTTCTTTTATCATGTTCTCAATCATAGTTCTGTGAAATATAAAATTCATAAACATACATGAACGACAAAATACTGAATAAAGAAGTGGCATGACAAATTAACTTTGGAATGAACCTGGGTCCATGAAAATATATTAAAAAATGAAGAAGCTGGGTTTTGTCATGTAAGAAAATTAGTACCCATTTTCAGAGCCAGATTTTATCTCTGCACGCAGAAGGTCCCCAGCACTAAGATGGGTGAAGCCGAAGTGTTCGACAATGTTGGTACATTGTGTGCCTTTACCGCTTCCAGGACCACCTGTGTATAAATTCGTCTTCAGCAACAGCAGCTTTGGTTGTTTTAAGTGAGATTCACACAATGCTAACTAATAAACAATTGTTAGTTGAAAATATACCTAGAACAAACACAACTGTAACTTTCTTGCCACCCAACATGTTCTCATTAGCTTTCTGCAAGATAAGCAAAGTTCCACTTATAAGACAAGCCATGGGCTAATGACAGAAGGTTTGTCAGATGTAAGTCAAGAGGTCAAAATACTTGTTGCAAGTGGACAATGACTTAAGGTCGCAGGAAATACTGACAGCAGCATGAAGAAGCCATTCTAAGCAACCAGTTTGTAATTTACACACACATAAAAAAAACGAAAAATACTGGAAACAATTGCTTGTTGCCGCGGAAACTAGAGTTTTTTTTCCTTCCAACACATGGAAACTAGAATTTTATAATATAACCTTTAATGCTCGAAAAGAAAGGAGCTGTGCATATTCAATCTTGAGTTTTTTTCGAGAAAAAAAATCTTGAGTTTTGAATCTGTAAGAGAGAATTATCAAACTCAAAAGCTTACCTCCAGCTCAGCCACAACTCCTGGAGCATCAACAATGTTGTCCATAGCTGAAAATTATTCAAAATTCATTTTTTTAGCCAAATTCTTGAAATTTTGTAATATATGCCGCAGGTAATAAACGTCAAGGAAGAGAACATATTTGATCTTTCAGAGGCTTGTTTCTTTTGTTGTAAAACATGCAGCGTGAAGCCTAAAGTTGATTATATCGTAAAGCAGAGAAATTTCTATTACCTACATCAACAATTTCCTCTCAAATACACAGGAGAACTGTGCATCATCACATTATAGAAAAAATAGGCAACCAATTATAACAAAACGTGAAACAAAGAACGACAACAAGAAAACGCTCACCCTCTACTGTTCTAAAACGCCATGGACTAAAACTTAATGACTTGACTACTTGAGATTTGAACCATTGAAAAACTGCTCAGAATTTATACATACTGATTTCAACCATGTACTTGGAGAACCATGGTAAGACATTGCTTCGATCCTGATCTGCAATATCATCACAGAACCATCACAGTTTCACCATCCTTAGCTGGCAGTGTTGTCAGACATTACTTGTCGGTTAACATTTTTTTCGATAATAGGGATTGCTCCCTTAGTTTCATTCCATGAAATCGAGTTTGGTGATAATTTTGGTTCACGGGGTACCAGCTGCAGAGTTGCCCTGACAGTACACCGGCCTCAAGGTCCGTCACAGAGTCTAAATCTCTCACATTCACCAAGCTATCATAAGTCCCACCTTGTGCTTCTGACTGCATCCTATGGTCAAGATTTTGCACTGGTACAGGTAGGACCCAGATTAAAATGCTCATTAGCAGAAACTGAATGAGGGAACTTTCAGGACGCATTAGCACCAAGGTCCATCCGTTCGAGGCAACCATGGTCGGGTTGTGATGCTAATGGAGGAAATCCCATTACTGATGTTTGAATAGTACGTTTAGATGAGTTGTATCGCTACAATCCCTCTTTTGCCGTATCACAGTTTGTTGGTTTGGTTTGTGGATGACTTGTGTCTTGTTTCCCCCCTGAATCTACTACTACATCCCCAGGCTGGCAATTTATTCTCCAATAAATATGCAGGGTGCATTCTCTAGCTTGGATGCTGTCTTCCTCACGGCCGGTGGGCGGTTGCTGCATAGGCAGCAGGCGGTATGGTGAGCTCGGTAAGCAGCAGAGACCAGTGCACAACAGAGATCCTCCCTCGAACTGGCGGATCAGTGCAGGGAGATTTTTTTCAAGAAAAAAGAAAGAAAAAAGCTATGCATGGAGAAGTTACTGGTGCACAGATCTGCCCCTCCTCGAAGGATAGGTTCGCAGATCATGGAATCAATCTACCGCATTCAGGACATTACCACAACATTGACTGATCACTAATCGCATAAAAGGAACCACACCAAAAGATTGTTCCACTGAAGCTAAACAAGCGCATTGCGTTTTCCAGCAGTGATTGTACCCGAGATGTTGGAAAGGAAGCATTACCTGCGCGCGCACGGAGTACCGAAGAGGCGGGCGTGCCTGGGATCCGACGAGGGCGACGGCGGCAGGACGTCGAATGCGGCGGCGAAGCCGAGTTTCAGAAACGCGGCAGACGCCGCCGATTGCGGCGCAACGGGGAGGTGGAGCGGGGTGCCGGGACGGAGAGAGGAGGATCGGGGTGCGGGGACGGTGGTGGTGGGGTGAGGGACAGGACGGGGGCGATGTGCGATGCCGTTTCGTTTGTACCGGTTGGACAAAGGTGGAAGGCGATGGATGTTCTTTTCTTCCACCTGTGCTGATTGCGCTGTCGCTGTTACCTTTCTCCCCTGGCCACTCTGTGTGGTTCAAAACCAAAAACATGATGACGATGAAAGCACTTCCATATAATTCACCATCATCCGAGATATAACATTACAAAACGCTTCACTCAATCACTTAAAGACATCGGAGAAAAGCACATGGCAATTTTACAACTCTGCTTCCTGCTCCAACAGCTATGTACACGCTTGATAATTTGATATTAAAACAGAAAACTATGTACACACAACGCCTGACACGTCATAGGTAAGAGTCCAAGTAGCCGTACTGGCGCCTCATGCGAAACTCGAGCAAGCTGCCGTACGTGCGGTCCGCGACGCCCACGAACAGCGCCTCGGCGTCGGGGCTGAAGGACACGCCGGCGATCTCCCCGAAGATGTCGATCTCCTGCGCAGCAGCGTAGCCGGCCTCGGCGTCGTACACGTGGACGAAGTCCGCAGCCTCCGACACCGCCAGGAACCGGCCGTCCGACGAGAACTTGAGGCCCCGGATCGCGCCGATCCTGCCTTTGAGCGTCGCCAAGGACCGCGACATGTTGCGGACGTCCCACAGCCGGCACGTCGTGTCCTGGTTCCCCGTGGCGAGGACGTGGCCGTCGGGGTGCCAGGCGGATGAGAAGGAGTAGTCCAGGTGACCCTTCAGGGTCGCAACCTCCTGCAAGCGCCAGAAACAACAGTGTCACTACATGGTTCTAAGAATTGGGGAGGTTAAACTGGTCATATGACAATCAACGTACTTTGCCAGACTGAGGATCAGCTATCAAACAATCAGAGCTGTCGCCGAGAACAGCGAGAAGCTTGGCGTCAGGACTCACTGACGTGTTCTGCAATGGACACCGCAAGAGACGACTTTGTCATAGCGGAAGAGAGATGAGTTACAGGCCACAATGCAGGATCTTAGTATTAACTCACATTGACTGGCCACGGCAATGTAAAGCGATGAAGCTGCAAGTATCGGTCAGAATCGAAAACTCTGATAACACAGTCGTTGTTGGCAGCCATCACTCTTGCAGAACCGCTGCACTCAAAGGATCAGACAATTGGTTATTAGTTCGTGCTTGCAAGGACAACGCAAAAACACCAGCTACATGGTGAGCTTCTTACTTAGCAGACTCATAGACTTCTACAGCATTAGTGATCGAATCATCATCACCGGTAACTTTTGTACAGAATGCCACTCCAGGTTGATCAACATGCTGTCAAAATAAAGGATCCATGAGCTGACCTACTGGTATACTGAAAGATCTGGATGCCTTGAGTTAGACATACCTTGCAGATCAGTTCACCCCGGAAGCCACCAGCAACCATAAGATTGTTTTTGACAGCCATTGTACTGATCTGCATTCTAGATAACGGCCGAGCTCCATGGATTTTCTGCAAGTAAGGACTAGATCACAAGTTGGATATACAAAGAATAATCGAGAAGCACAAGCACATATCAATAAGAGGTACATACCTGCTTTGGGAATAGATGGTCTGCCACATTGAGCACTTCTTTACCTCTTTGAAGAAGAGAAGACCAGTGCATCACAGAATAGTTCTGTGGCATGTAAACATCGTGCTTTGATGTGGCCCAAACAAGGTCCCTCAGCTGCAGATATCCAGAATATGGTTAGCACCTTTGACGTAGAACGGAACTAAGGACAGTGTGGTAGGTTCGTTTCACACAGAATAGAAAAAACATGCAAGTGGAAGTATTTCTGGCAACAAAATGCTTCAATCAGTCCTTCACATTAGTCAATATGCTAGCTGTAGTACTCCAGGAAAAGAACAACCTAACCCAACAGTCTAACAAAATTATAAAATTATTTTGCCAAAATATGCACTTCGACATAGAACGTGAATGTGAAACAAATATGACAAACAAAGATTGCATTGTGTTATGTGATTCTTTCGTACGCATTGTAACTCAAAACTGCATGTATTGCATTTAAATTAATGAATGAAATGATAGATAGGGGCCTCCCTCCCAACTTCCCTCAAAAAAAAAAAAAAACATCCCAGCTGTATTTTCAGCCACATCCTATTCTCCAAAAACAAGATCCATGCCGCCAATGTTACAATCTGTTTGGGAGATCAGAGTGTCTCCATTGATTAATGATAAAATATTCCCACCAGTCAAATTAAGGACCTGTAAAGAATCATCCATGCAGTTTTCTAAAAATGTGATTGAAGGGGAAAGATTCTCTGACAAGATGTAGAAGGGAGAAGTCATCCATAGAGTTCCCTAACTCTACTATAAGTTATATGACTAGTTACATAAGAAGAAACATAAGTATTTCAGATGCTTTGCGATTTGCCTCCTTTGTTTACATGCATAGCAGCATTACTCAACATGTTATTGTAGTAATAGAGTAATTAGCCGCAACTGAAGCAATGGCAGCTTCCCCTTCTTGCAAATATTCACCAAACACTCATCAAAAATATTTAAAACAATCAATATCAATGTTTTACCCTTTCTGAAAGTTTTTGAGGGTGAGCTTTACAAACTTATCAAAAGAATATGAATAGATACTGTCAGGAGGAAGAACTCAGAACAAGAAGCCAAAAATGCTGTCAAACGAAACAAACTCGTAGAAGAATGCACAATATGAAAGCAAAATATTCGAAAACATTTCACTCAATGAAACAGAAACACAACTTTCAGACACTTTTAATCTGTCAAATTGACTGTACAGTAGAAGTCCTGCATAAAATTCTGTTAGCCCTTCCCTATTGCGGAGCCTACCAAAACAAAAATGCGAGCATGAATTATCCAGCAAAGGCTCACTTATCATAAACAACCTATCATACCATATCCATATCTGTCGTAATAACAGTGCCGGCCGCTGAGGATGTCCTGTCCACCTGCTTATGGGCCCTGATGAAAGGATAGTTTGTAGTGTTGTCCTATATCATAGGAGTGTTAATTGTAGAAATGTAACTACAGCTTCAGCAAGAATATCTAGCTAGACTCATCAAACAACTAGCAGTCAGCATTATGAAACTACAGATACACTATACTGAAAGAAGACATAAGTAGAAATCAGGGCAAGAAAAGTATGCGAAAATCCCTGATACGATTATACTTACCAAAAGAATGTACGTTACCACGATGCCATCATTGTTGTAACATGTAACAGACTACTTGACAGGGAAAAATGCAAAGCTTTATGAGAAAAATAAACGAGGTTGGTTCACTTCTTTTTCCGCATGAAATTGACAATGCTAAGCATTGTTTCAGTTAAAATGAGTAACAACTACAAACTCAAATTTCTAACTAGATCCAACAGCTTGCAGGTCCTTGGTGCTGCCATTAATTGTTTAGCAAGTGTCATAAAACAATTCAACATTGAATAGATATATACCTGAAAGTGAATTATTGTTGATTGAACAAGTCGAGTGTTGAGGCGGAAATCATAGAACTTGCTACTTCTGTCCACTTGTGTGCACTCCTATAGACATCATGTGAATTAGAGTACATATGAAAATGGTGACACCATTATATCCTGGATGTCAAAATGTGCATATGATCCTGAATGAAAAAAAGGGGCACGAACAGCAGATTCATGGATTGCTAATATCTTCTTATCACGTTTTACTTCAAAAATAACATTATAACGTGACCTCAACAACTGAGTACACATGGTCATAAGATACCTGAACAAACAGAGTAACTGACTATATTTCTTTCAACATACTATCCTGACAATCTGCACTGTGAGAAATCTAAGACAAGTGAAAAAGGTTGCATAATGGAAATCTGGGATGTGTGATATGTCAATAGTTGTTGAAGGATTCGTGTGATCATGTCAACTTTGGTGTTTTATCTTGAAGACCTAAGATTCAATTGATAATCAGAATGTAAAAGCCTGCAAATTAGTTGCACGCACCAAAAATAGCTCGCAGTAGAACGAGATAATTATCCAGAACACAAAAATCTTACCATGTCCAACCCCCGCGTGGCCTTGGGAGGCTCTCGTAGTTCTGGTACTCCTCCAACCTCAACTGACGGTACTGATCTCTACTGTATTTGAGCCTCTCCCATGGTATCCCTTGCATGTCTTTCCCACTTCTATACTCCATGGCAGAAGTATCATTTGTTTGATTATTCTAAGGAAAGAATAAAAAACCATATTAATCTCAGGACAAAATATAGATACAGCAATAGTACTACACTACTACAAGTATTCCCAGTCATACTATATCCCAACAGGGCTTAATTTTTAGCAAATAAACACTCTGCAAATTTCACATGACAGTGAACTGTTGTGTTGCAACCAAACATGTTTCAGAATTCAAATTCCACATCAAGTAGCATTTTGGTGGGTTCTCAGTTCAGTCATTGGTATGGTTGTGCAACCGGCAATAGTAATTGACTTTTTCACATCAATCAAAGGTTAATTACAGCAATGTATCTTTACACTCTGTAGTAATCACCTACCGCTAGTTCACCAACCGCTTAACATTATTTTTCTGAACAAACACCTACCGCTTAACATCAAGTCATCACCACGGCAGTAAATATGATTTTTCATGTTGACCCAACCCAAGATGGGTTAAAATAGCGTTTGCGAGACCGCATTAGTTGAGGACGAGAACCCGTACCGGTCTGGGCGCGCCTCCGGCGGCGAAATCGAACCCGTCGAAGTCCAAGTCGTCGTCTTCCAGGAACTCCAAATCGTCGCCGAGGTACGCTGCCATCGTCTCCTCCAGGTATCAGCAAACTATAGTAACCGCAAAACGGTGAGAAATCAAAGGAGTAACAGCCAGTAAAAGCAGCGTCCGAGAGCCGGAACGCTGCAAAACAGCCATAAATCGCGCTAAAGCGAACTCTCAACAGAGGCGCTCTCACAATGGATACTAGTACACTACTACGGGCCGCAGCACAAACGCCGAGGCCCCTTCAGCAACACCCCGGACAAACATCAGTAAAAAGTCAGCGGAAGCACGAACCAGTCTGTCAGACAGGGAAGGAGGAGGAGCAGTGCCGCTGTACGTTCGACGCGTCGAAGGATTCGGGTTCAGGGAAGCTGGAATCGCGCTTCCCGATTCGGCGCGCGAGAAATTATATATCCTCGAATCGAATCATGTTGCCGCGCGAGGAGCCGCGAGCTGTGGAGTGAGGAGAGATGAGTGGAGGAGGAGGCAGCAGAGGACGAAGAGCACGGCGTTTATAGCGCGGGGGTTGGACGGGCCAATTGCCGTTCCGTTATGTCCTCCGTTCCGTTTGGCGTTGCCGTGCCCGCGTGGCATGGGAACAAGATCCACTGCCGAACGGCAGTGGGCAGTGCGTCCGTTGAATGCCACATCAACGGCATATGTTATTCCTAGCTCATGTTTAACGCCTGTGTCCGGCCCAACAATGATATCGTAGCCCATGCTCGAGTCTCTTTGCGCCACCGAGCGCGGCGAGCTACTGCCGCCTCCCCTGCGCCATGCGTTCCCCACGCCGTCGACGAGGGGCCTGTGCCGTGGACACTACCGATACATGCTCGCTAACATCCTAGGCATGCTCGTTAGCTGCAGCCAGACACTCGCGGAGCGCGCATACATAGTTGAGCTGCTACTGCTCTCTCTCACTCGACCTGGCTGCTGGTTGGCGGCCGGCATGGCGACCGACCAAGTAAGACATTGTAACAACGATACATTACATATCTCAATCTATACACTTAAGGAATCAGGCGCAGACTCCTTATGACATCCATGCGAGGCACTCCACTACCGCCGGCAACAGCGAACGCCTAGCATGCCAGCAGCCGCAGACGGTGTCGTGGCAGCCCTTCTAAACGGCGCGAAAATCGACCCTTAAGACACCCTCTTCGGCGATGGAGGCACCCTGGTAGCCGGTGGAGGCATCCTCGTCGATGGCGTTGGGCGGCGGCGCTGACTTTGCTGGAGCTTCGGAAGAATAGCTGTCGGGCCATGTTTTGCTTGTTGGGCCGCGTACACACGACGTGAACGTGAATGACAGTCGCGAGATGAAGAGCCGTTCGATGACAAACGGACGGGCGCACTGCCCCAGCCGTTCGGCAGACGATCCGGTTCCGAAAAATGTGAGTTGCGTTGCGGAGTGCCGTGTGACATTCACATGCGGCCGCACGGATTAGTTGGTTAATACTAGTCTATGTTATCCCCTGACCATTTCCCTCAAATTACGCACGCGAGGAGCGGCCAATTTTTAATTACTTGCTGGTGATGAGTAAAAAATGTTGGTTACACCGTCGCATGTGCTCGTTTGGTCCATGGAGGCCTGAACCAGAAGTTTCCGTGCGACGGCGACCCGGGAGTGTTCGTGTGGTTTACTCGCTCCCATCCGACCGGGATACCGGACCCAACAGCCGTTAGTCGTGTTCACGGACCAGTGCTCTGGCCTACGGTGACAGCTATCGTATGGTTTGGAACAAAAAAAACGACGACATTTCGGGTGCTGTGTACTTGTGTTCCTGGATTCGCTCAACGACATACCGCTCCAATTTTTGGAGTCGTGTCTGGCCACATTTAGATTCGCTCAACGACATACCGCTCCAATTTTTAGACCTCGATTGGTCCCAACAGAGAGGGGAAGAAATCGGTCGTGTGGCTGACAGAACGAGGTGCCGAGTGTGTCAAAATACTCCGTGGCACCGATGCATCTCCATCCGTCCAGCCTGTCAGCTTGATCAGGGCCTGTTCGTTTCCCCTATCTAATTTTAGAGGATCAAATCAAAGAGAATTTTATTATTTTGGAGATCTTAAATAAAGTCTAATCTCGAAACTAATTGCAGACTCTCTATCTAATTCACGAGACGAATCCAACGAGGATAATTATAGTGTTATTAGAAGATGTTTATCTGTAGCATCACTGTAGCAGAAACATAGATTAATTAGGATCATTAGATTCGTCTCGCAAATTAGAGGGGATCGCGACATAGGTTTTGTTATTAAATTAATAAAAGATCTTACTTAAATAGTAAGATTCTCTTTGATGTGACAGATATCTAAATTTTAGAGGTGGAAACGAACGGGGCCCAAATCAAGAATCAACATCGTGCAAGCTTGCTCCCACCGCATTGCACCAGTCACTGTATAGTGGTCCCCGTCGTGTGAGTGGGCCCAAAACGCAGAAAACGACAGAGCCGTGGTTTCAAATTTCAACGTGAAGCCTCCCTTCCTTCGTCCACGCGTGAGGCCGTGGCAGTGGCACGCCCAGCCTGGCAAATTAGCGAGCCCGCGCGCGACGCGTGGCGCTGGAAATCTGTGGGCGCTCGCGCATGCCATGCTGAAACGGCGTTTCCGCTACGGCGTGAGCCGGTTAGCGTCGCCTCGCCGTTAAGCATTTTCCTAGTTTCGCGCGGAGAACGTGACAGACTCTGCATTGTGCCTGGCTGACTCCGCCTAGCTCGCGTTGGTGTCCATATTAAGCTGAAAATGTGACCTTTACACGTATTACTTTTTCTTTTGCGAAATACCATTACTACTTGCAGTTAATATGTTTACCTTCTCTCTTCTCTCTCTATATATGGACATGGTTTTTTTCCACTGATTGGACATCCCATCGAAGAGAGAAAATTTAAAAATAATTAAAATATTATTTAAAGTTTTTAAAATTTTACGAAATTTGATATGCGTGTAGTTTATATGATACTAAGCAATGTATTGAAAGTTTTACCCTTTAAATTCAGTTTAGCTAAAAGATATAAAAATAACAAATTATGAATGAAAACAAAAGAAAAGGACAAAACAGCTAATTTGTTATCTTCCTCTGTAATTTGTTAATTTTATAACTTTTAAATAAATTTAAAGTTAAAGTTAAAACTTCATATAATATACTTTATACCCTATAAACTATGATCACACCGAAATTCATAATTTTTCAAAGTTTTTAAATATATTTTATATATTTTTTCACCGGTGAGGGAACATCCTACCGGTGGAAAAGTTTACTTTCTCCTCTATATATATATGCACGCAGAGAGCAATTGCCATCGCATATCCAAATTTCCAATCCACCGAACTCTCAGGTGTCTTTCGTGCAGAGGAGAAAATGAGGTGCGGCGGCAGCCTAGTGTTCTTGACCATTTTGTTTTGTGGTGTTTGGAAGGGTAACGTTGCCTGCGCAGTGTATGTAGTGCCCCTATTCTTGTCTTTTTTTTCTTTCAGCATTGACAAATAGTAGTATATTCCTAAGCCATGCTCTTTGATCACTGAAAATTTGCAATGTAGATCGTACTCACCTGCTCAAGGCCGAAAGTGATATCACCGCTAACGCAAACTCGATGACACATGGGAGCGACATACGAATAAAATTTTGCACCAAAGTTGTTTGCCCGCATGATTATGTTGGCATATTGCGTGACCCCGACATAAAGATCTGCTTTTGCTGCCAGAAAGCGCCAAAGAAAGTGTGCTACGACACTACGGAAGCTCAATGCCAGGCTAACTGCCCTACTTGCGACCCAAAGTGTCCTCCTCCGCAGCCATCGTTTAATTCTGTGGACGAAGGCCTTCGTCACAACTCAAACGTAACAAATGGTGTTTAAGCACAGACAGGCATCATCAGTATTGAGGGCGGAAATAATGTAATGAGAAGTGCAACATACGACCTCTGTTTCACGATCTGAGGACGGCCATAGATAGGTATCATCAGTATTGGATGTCGACCTTATCATGTTTTGCTTAACACTGACTGGGTTTTTTTGTTTTTGATACCAACACTGACTGAGTTGACGCTACCAGTGCCCAGGACAAGCCCAACTCGTCCAGATCTGGCCCATTCTTCGGAACGAAGAAATGAGCCCATATGGCCCATACTGCAGCGAGCTTCTTGCGACAGAAGAAAGGCCAGCTGCCACGGACACCAGTCGGCTGCCGCGCGCGTCTCATCGCCGACCCGAACCCGCGAATCGCGCTCACATAAGCAGCAACAACACCCAAACCGACGACCCGATCATTCCGGCCGAGTCCCCTTCCCCACTCGCTCATCGCCTCACCGTGACAAAGCGCCTCCAAAGCAAGGGTTCGTAGTTGAGGGAGCGAGAGAGAGCGATGGCGGACGACAAGGAAGCGGCGGCGGCGGCGGTGGCGGCTGCGGCGGAGAAGGATGCGACCGGCGCAAAGGTGATCACCCTCGAGAGCAAGGACAAGAAGCAGTTCGAGGTCTCGGAGGCTGCGGCGCGGGTCTCGGGGCTGCTCCGCAAAATGATCGAGATCGGCAGCGCCGAGGGCGTCGTCCCGCTCCCCAACATCGCCGCCGCGACCTTGGAGAGGGTGGTCCAGTACCTCAACAAGAACGCCGAGCCCGCCGCCGATCGCCGCAACAACGCCCTCCCCGCCGCGGCGGAGAAGGAACTGAAGAAGTGGAACGCCAAGTTCGTCGACGGCCTCGGCACCGGCGACGCGTTCTTCGACCTCGTCGACGCCGCCGACTACCTCGAACTCGACGAGCTCCTCGACGAAGGCTGCAAGAAGATCGCCCGCGTGATGAAGGGCAAGACGCCCGAACAGATCCGTACCATCTTCGACATCCCGGATGACTTCACCCCGCAGGAGAAGAAGGAGATGCGCCATGAGTACGCCTGGGCCTTCCCCATGACCCGCGGCGGTGGCAGCTCATCCGAAGACCACGGCGTGCAGGAGGAGGAAGAGTATGAGGAGCCTTAAAGCTCGAAGCCACCACTGCTGCGCGCTCCATATCGATCTGTTCGTTCTACTGCCCGCCCAAATTTCTCACTGACGTCCATCGTAGGAACTAGTGATCGCTGCTTCTTAGTTGTCTCGGATCTAAAGGGTTGGGATCAACTCGGTACGCCCATTTAATTAGCCTTTTCAATTCGTCCTGCCGAAGAACAAGAGAGTTCGATGTTGTCTGAAATTTTGAAGTACGGTTATGATGTGAATATCATGTTCTGAGGATTGTTAGTCGTTTCTGATCAACCCCATAATTTGCCGTGACTCGTTCCGTGTGTTTTACGAGATGCTTTAATCTGTTTTATTCTAGCCATCATTGGCAACATGCTTACTTGAAGTGATTATTGTTTGTGCAAAGTGCAAACTAATGTCATGTTTTTCTCAGTTCCATTTATTTGTCTGGCGCTAGTGTCAAATCGCATTGCATCGTTGAACTGCGTGCATTGCAGTTTTCTGAATGCTGCTGTGATGCCCGCACTTCATGTTAATCGATCCCATGGATTGCTCCATCTGTCTCTGTCCAATATGCTGCTCCCAGGTTAATCCCATGAAGTGAATATCATGTTCTGAGAATTCCTAACCGTTCTGATCAAACCCATAGTTTGCCGCGATTCAATCAACGTGTACAATGCTCGATCAGTTTTGTTCTGGTTGGCATTATTGTTCATTTATGCTTATTTGAAGTGGTTATTATTTGTCCTAAAATGCATGCCAATTGTCATGTCTTTCGCAGTTCCATGTGATTGGCGGTGGTATGATTGCTCAACAATTATTTGCCCTTGTGTTAGTGTGAAGCCACACTGTAATGTTGAACTCCTTGTGTGTCAGTTTCTCTGAATCCCGCCCTCTTGAGGCTTGATCAAACAACATAGGTGTTGTACCGATAATTTTTTATCTGTATTCATGAAGTAAATTTGTAATCCTGATTTGCCGTGTGATTCAGTCAGTGTGTTGATCCATTTTGTTCTAGCAGTATTGTCGATATGCACTTGAACTTATTATTGTTTGACCCAACAAATGTGTGCCATGCTTTTTTAAGTTCCATGTGATTGATGATAGTATGAGTTCCTCAACAACTCTTTTGACGTTGTGTGCTGGTGAAGTCGTACTGTATTGTTCAACTCCTTGCATGGCAGTTTCTGAATATTGATGGGCCTGTCACTTCGGGTTAATCCCATGGAATGTTCTGTGATTCTGTCTGACTATCTTTGTCCAATATCCCTCTTGACCAAGCAGTTAAAGTGTTTTAGCCTAATTCCTGATCTACTTGCAAGAAGCAAATATATATAGTCTTGACTGCGTGCTTCTCTCTGTTGTAGTCTGTACAGACATGGTTGCCTCGAGATAGTGATGAAAATTGGATGTTTGCATTGTTTTATCGGGTTCAGTCAGTTAAATTGAAGGCTTGTGGCTTCTAAGTAATTAATATTCTGCTGGCTACTGATGATTTCAACATGAGGGTTGTGCATCTCTGTTCTCTCTAAATATCGGATTGTAATTTAACTAATGTACTATTTGGCTAATGTCAACTATTAACTTGTTACATTTGATCATACCAGTCAAGTGTTAAAGTAGCTTGTTTTCTACCTTTTTAGATCGAACTGGAAAGGAAAAATAATCTCAATGCATCCAAACTAGTTGCTGTGCTTCAGTACATGAGTTTTGGCTCCACTGTGCTTCAGTACAAACGTGCTTCAAGATGTGGTCCACTCTGCTGTTTTAGTGGTATACTCCCTCCATCCCAAAATAAGTGTCGCTATGGGATCCGTGCTGAGTCAAACTTTCTTAACTTTGACTACATTTGTAGAAAATACGAGAAACAGTTATATCTCTAGATAAGTTTATTATGAAAATATATTCAATGCTCTATCTAACGATACTAATTATGTATTATAAATATTAATATTCTTTTGCAAATATTTGGTCAAAGTTAAAAGTAGTTGACTCCTCGAGAAGCGAGAACGACACTTATTTTGGGATGGAGGGAGTCCCATTTTATCGTGATGAATTGAGTTTTACTGCTGGTGCAAACTCGATATATACAGTTACATGAATTGAGTTTTAGATAGTCGAGTTTAGATATCTCCCAACGTCAACAAAAACAGCTTAAACATTTTCTTAAAAATAAAAAAGTTTAAAGAGAGTATGATGCGAGTTAATTTTTTATTACGCGCAGTCGAAAAGTACCATTGATCAATACAAACGAAAAGTACTACTTATTTGATATGTTTAACGGTACAATCAGAGATTTGACTAGCAAATATCGCGCGGCTTGCCGCGTGAACTATGTTATTTGTATTAGAGTTCGGGTTGTCACCATCATTTTTTTATTTATTATATTGAAAAGATAAAATAAAAAATTCTGTATATATTATAAATAAATATACCATAACATTTTACCTCTCAAATAATTTCTTTTACCATTCTAGGTTTCTCAACTAAATTGGTTTATGACAACGGTCCTTTCAAATTGTAGAACAGGTTCAGGACGTTCTTTATTTGTAACGATTTCATCAACTTCTATAACCAATTTTGCCATCACCTCACATGTTCCTTTTGTCGTTTGCGTCATTGATGGTGGCAAAGGAAAATAACTTACAGTTCATTATCTTTTTGGAAAATATGTCACATAATAAAATAAAATAAATTTGAATAATATACCGATAATAGAATATTTTTATGAAATTTAGTATTTAAAACAAACCACCATAATTTAATGATATTTGAAAAGTGGTTGAGTTAGCACTTGTTATTCCACGAAAAGAAAAATGTCTATGCCCGTCATGCACCAGCAAGAAGAAAAAGATTAAGTGCAAAATGATTTGAGGAAATTTCTAGGAGGGGATAAAAATAGTTACAAAACTAATAAATCTATTTGGATTCACAAGAGAGAAAAAAACCGTTGTTGTCGAAATCAACCACGATTTTGGATGCTATCGTTGAATTTAGCATTTGTTGTAAAATAGTATTTGTGCAGTAGGAGATGAGATAGTTAATACCTTATGTTCAAGTAGATAGTGATTATTTGATACTCATTTTCAGTGTAGTTACAGATGACAAACAATTCCTTGGCTTTATTAACCTATTTACCTTTTAAATGGTGAATATTACTTCTCGTCTCTATTGAAATATTTGTGTCAATAGCAATTGGTTACTCTCATTCGATGTATGTCAGAGGTCATCAATTGTTTTTAGGTATTGAATTATTTAATTGATTGTTTTGCATTGTAGGAGGTTCTCTTATATATTTTTGTCAATAGCAATTGGTTACTCTCATTCGATGTATGTCGGAGGTCATCAATTGTTTTTAGGTATTGAATTGTTTAATTGATTGTTTTGCATTGTAGGAGGTTCTCTTATATATTTGTGTCAATAGCAATTGGTTACTCTCATTTGATGTATGTCAGAGGTCATCAATTGTTTTTAGGTATTGAATTGTTTAATTAATTGTTTTGCATTGTAGGAGGTTCTCTATATATAAGAGATGACGTAGGAATGATTTAACGTGGGGTGGATTCTATTTTCCACCTTCTTCACATTAATTGTTCTTTACATAAGAGTTTGATGTAAGTCCAAAGATAAATTATTTTGTTTGGCTTGTAAAACCATCGATTAGGACAAATACATATTTTAATAGATTAAAAATATATAATAAAACTACTAATAGCATTTATTTATAATAATATAAATCAAAAGTTATATGTGCATTTAATTTGCTGTATGAATGCTGCATGTTTATGCCATTTTTTTTTCTAAAATGGATAATTCTATTTAGAAAACTTTCTATGCAAGCATCAAAATAATAAATATTTCTGTTATTAAAATGCAATAATAAAACAAATGGTAATTAGCTCAAGTCCTACACAACACATGAGTTACAATGTATGTGTTTCTTGAGAACACAGAGAAAGAAAGGATGGATTAATAAAATTTGGATAAAAGATTAATGTTGAAAGGATAGAATTAAAAAATTTTAATTAGAGAAGGACTTAAATGTATTGGGTCGAAGAATCTAGAGGATAATAGTATATTTCGGGAAGGATCTCGGATGCAATGTGTCGGTGTGTGAGTACACCTCCAAATGGGGGCTGTCAAGGCTCCCTTAGGATAGGCTCGGGGAAGAACGGATTTGCTCGCGCGTTAGTCGTAGATGATTCAAGTGAGTAAGAACACGGAGAGTTACCCGAGTTCGGGCCGCAGCGGGTGCGTAATACCCTACGTCCTGCTAGTGTGTGTGTATTCTCCGATCTCCCCGCTTTACACTGGGGTCTCCCCTCCTTTTATAGGATAAGGAGAATATCACCTGTACAAGTACCGGGAGTACCGGACACCGGTGGGGGTCCGGTCCTTCTTGAGATTTTCCGACACGATCCCGACTAAATCCGTTGCGGTCTCTTCTCCTCGGTTCGCGTTCCGAGTCTCTTCCATCCTATTGGACGAAAGCCTTCCCGGCACTGTAGCCGCGCGGCTTCCCGAGACGCGGCGCACGGGGAAGACGCGCGCACGTCTGTCGGGCTGCGGCGTCGCCACGGGCACTCGAGTGCCGCATTAACTCCGGGTGGTTGGGGCGTCGGAGGAAACTACCGCGAAGCTTCGTTCTCCCCAGACGCTCCCGCTCCTCCGGCTTTCGCGGGCCTCGTGGACTTCGTGGCTTCGTGGGCTTCCCCGCCCTGCGGCCTCCGTCTTCGTTTGTGGGCCGGAAGCGGCCACGCGCGGTTAGGGGGACCCCGATCCCCATACACCGACAGGAGCCCCGGCCCGATCGGCCGACCCGCGGGGTCGGAGCGAGGATTGGGGCCACCCGTCGGTGCCCGGTGCCGTTTGGGTTGCTTAGGGGTGTGGCTCTCAAGGAACGGAGCCGCTTGGGCTGCCGGGGCACGACTGCCCGAGGCGTCGCGTCGCTTCGGTTCGCGTGCGGTGGGCCCGCCCGGCGTACGCGCTCAAGTAGGGGGTGGCCGGTTGCCCACGGCACGTCTTCCACTTCGCCCTTCGCCTTCGCGTCTTCTCAACTTCCTTCCTGCTGCCGCGCTCCCCTTCGCCTTCTTCTCCGCCGATCCGCGCCGCCGCTTTCGTCGCCGTCGCCCCCGCCGTCAAGATGGCCCGCGGAAGGTCCTCCCCCGCCGCGGCGGTTCGCGCGCGCGCTCGCCGTCGGCGGATGCACCGCCAACGGCGCGGTTGCCCGATGCTAGGGTCGACATGTCGCGGCTTTCGCCCTTCTGCCGGTGGACGGTGATAGGGCCGTTCGCGTTGGGGGCCTTTGCCGCCGCCGACCGGAGGGCTGGAGATCCTCCACTTCGTATCCTTCGTCGTCGCCGGCGCCGTTCCCCCGCCTTCTCCGATTTCTTCCTGGAGGTGCTCCGGGCGTATGGGATCCGCATGGCGCACCTCACGCCGAATGCGGTCGCGGCGGCGGCCGTGTTCGCCCATTTATGCGAAGGATTTGTGGGGGTGCAGCCGTGCTTCCCCATATTCCAACGCTACTTCAAGATGACGCTTACCAACGCCTCGGAGGTGATCGGATGCGTCCGGCTGACCGCCGGCCCGACGGCGGGTACATAGAGTACTCGCCTAGCGGCAAGGTGGAGGCGTGGAAGAGGGCCTGGTTCGTGGTGCCGTACGAGAAGGACCTCCGTCGCCTCCGCGTCCGCCGGTCCCGGCCCAACATTTGGCCGTACGGGACGCCGTGCCCCGCCTTCCCGAGGGCATGATGCCGGTGGTCGACCGGATCGCGGCGCTCGCCGCGGCCGGTCCGACTTCTCGTGGGGTGGTGCACGACTTCCTCGAGCGCAACATCGCGCCCCTTCGCCGGAGATCGGTCCCGTCGTGGATGTATCGGGACTTCAACTCGCCGGGCGCACTCGCACGGGGGCGGGCTCGGACCTGCCCGAGGCCGCGAAGCGATTCGCCTACTCCACGGCGGCCGGGAAGAAGTGGCCCGCCTCCTTCGCGTACCGGAAGGTGCCGAGCCCCTTCATCGGTCGGCGAACAAGCGCGCCGTCCTCGACGGCATGCCCCGGCGGGGCCGCTCGGGTTTCTTGACACGGTCCCGGCTCCCACTCCTGGTCTCCGGGTGCCGGAGTCACGCCTTCCTCCGACCGGGTGCGACGGCCGCCCTGGGGGTGCCTCCGAAGCTCGGGTGGTAGCCCCGGCGGCTGCGAGGCCTGCTCCGGCGCGCGGGACAAAGGCAAGGGAAAAGGTCTCCGTCGCCCCCTCCTCCGACTCCTCCGGGCCCGCCTGCCTTCCACGGAAGCGGGCCGGCGAGGCTTCGCCGGCGCCGGTGACGGGGGCCGCTCCACGGGAGAAGTCCCTGCGGCCGCACCGGCGCAAGCGGCCGGGTGGACGCGCGACGGGTAGGAAGCTTTCCTCTCTTTTTTACTTAAGGCTGCGTGCACGGTGTGCTGCACTTCGTCTCACCGTAGGCTGATGGTTGCGAAATGTGTTCGATTTGCTTTGTTTGCGGGATTGTCCGGATCGAGCCGGACCCGGACACTGGTCCCTTTGAACCCCAAGGCGGCCGGTGCGGCTCCGGCGGCCGGAGCGGAGGACGGCGCGGGAGGGGCAACGGGTGCCCCTGAAGAGGTGGCCGCGGGTGCCCCGAGGAAGAGGTCGCGAGACGGTCCCACGGAGGTGGCCGCGAGTGCCGCCGGAGAGGGGCCGCGGGCACTCCCGAGGAGGTGGGCTGCGGGTGTCACCGAAGAGGAGGCCGCGGGTGCCCTGCCGGCGAGGAGGCTGCGGGCGCCCTGCCGGAGAGGAGGCCGCGGGTGCCTCTGCCGGAGCTGACCTTGGCCGGGTGTCACCTCCTCCGGCGGGGACGTGCCGGGTGCTTTCCCGATCGGCGCGCCGGCGTCCACCACGGTCTTCCGCTCCACGGCCGGGTGCCGGCGCCGCCGGCCCTATAGTCTTCGGAGGGAATGACTCCCCGCCGCGCGTTCGGTCGGAGCGGGAACGGTGGGCGGCGGAGACACTTCGTCGACCGCTGCCGCCGGTAGGGGCCGTGGGCGCGGCTGGACGCGGCCGGAGCGGGTCACCTTCGGGTCGCTCGGGCGGCATGGGTCGCCACAAGATTGGCGATGTGCTCGGGGAGGCCACCCGGTCGCTTCTTGCCATGAAGGCGGCCGTGGAGGAGGCGGATGCGTCCCTGGAGGACCGGGAGGCCGCGGCGGCCGAGCGCGAGGCGGAGGTGGCGGAGGCCGGCGGGCCACGGAGACGGGCTGTGAAGGCGGCCCGGCGGCGATATCGGCGTCGCATGGAGGAAGTCCGGCACGAGCTGGACCAAGCTGCCGGCATCGGCGACCGGGCGGCGAGAAGGCTGCGTGACGCCAAGGCCCGCGAGGCGAAAGCATGAACCGCCTCCATGACGTCCGGGAGCGGGAGCGTGCTTGTGCGGCTCCGCGGCGCGCGGTTGGAGGAGGCGGAGGCCCAAATGGACCTCCGCGAGGCGGCCGTGACCCGTCGCGAGGTGACCGCGGCGGCTCGCGAGGAGGAGGCGAAGGAGCGTGCCGGCGCGCTTGCCCTTCGGGAGGCTGCGGCCGGGCGGCGGGAGCGGGCCGTCGGAGCGGCCGAGGCGAGGATGCAGCACGTCGGTGACTCCTTGGCCTCCCGGGAGGCGGCGCTTAGGGGACGCGAGGCGCCCTTGCTACCGGGAGGAGCGGGTCCGGCCGCGAGAACGAAGCCGCCGTTCGAGAGGAAGCCTTGGAGACGGAGGCGGCCCGTCTCGCTCGGGCCGAGGAGCAGGTCCGCGGCATCGCCGACGGGTTGGCGCACCGCGTCCGCGAGGAGACTCTCGCGAGGGCCCAGAAGGCCTTCGCCGTCGAGCTTAAAGCGATGGAGAAGAGCCGGGACGAGTACCGCCGGCGAGTCGAGCGGTTGGAGGCCCGGTTGAAGAAGTCGGGTCGCGGCTCTTCCGCCGCGGCCGATGGCGATGACCTCCGGCGGCGGCTCGCGGAGGCGCGGTCCCGGCTGAGGAATCCGAGCTTCGGCGCGTTGAGCTGAGCGAGCGGGCGACGAGGCGGCCTCGGCGGCGCGGACGCGGGCGGAGATCGCCGCCGAGGTGCACCGGGCGGTTTCGTCGGCACTGTTCGAGGCGGGTCGCCTCGTCTTCCTGAGCCCCTTGACCGCGGCGCGGCTGGGTACGCCTTCGCCATGCGGGGGTGGTTGACTCTACGAGCAGCACTGAACACCGGGTGGCGGAGGTCTGGAGGAGGAGGGCGGCAAACCATAGCCGCGGCCCTGGAGGAGGTCTTGGCGAACGCGCCGGTGCTTGGTGCCGGGTTCCCGCTCCTGGCCGTGGTGAACGGCGACGTCCCTGCGGGTGAGCACGCCGCGGCCAAGGCGCGAGCACGCGCCGTCGCCCGTGCCTTTGCCGAAAGCTTCAAGCGGGGCTAAGTGCCCGCTTCCTCCACCTGCGCGTGGCTTGCTCGGCGCACTGTGCCTTTTTGTTTGTAATGAACCTGTTCTCCTGTGTAAGTTAGAAACTTAAGTTCAAACTTATCGGTGTCAATGAAAAGCTTAAAGCTGGTTGTTCCTTACGTTCCGTGCGATTGTCCGCGTGCGTCGTGTAGTCGTAGGCCGTTTGGTAATTCGTAGTTGCGCTTAGAGCGCGATTCGCGGCGCCCGAGCCTCAACTAGCCAAAACGCCTTCCGGCTTCCGACTAAGTCATTGACCTTCCTTGCCCGTCGAGAGGAAAGCAAGGTCTTAAACATGCACGACGGCGATCTGCGAGAAGTAGGAAAAGAAGCGGCTGGGCGCTGTTTTTCATTTAAAACATGTCGGTACAAGTGCCGTGGCGGCGTGGCCGTGGCGATGAGACTTCCGGGTACTACCGGGACCATTGGCTACGAGAATATTCTAAGGGTAGAATTTCTTTAGGTGCTCAATGTTCCAAGCGCTTGGTTCGGGTACCCGTCCTCCGACTCCGGACGAACGGATCCCGGGCGGGTGACGGCGGTGACGAGGAAGGGCCCTTCCCACATGGGAGTTAGCTTATCCTTGCCTTCACGCGTACGAGCCCGTCGGAGGACAAGGTCTCCCGTTTGCAACTCCGGGGCGCACGCGCCGCTGGTGGTAGCGGCGCAAGCCACTGGAGGTACCTCGCGCTTCGCGATGGTACTCGCCGTCTTGCCTCCTCGAGGAGGTCAATGTCGTCGTGCCGCCGGGTGCTTTGGTCGGCTTCGTCAAACGCGGCGACTCGGGGGCTATTGAACCGGATCTCCGTGGGTAGCACCGCCTCCGCACCGTACACGAGGAAAAAAGGCGTTTCGCACTGTGGCTCGACTCGTCGTGGTGCGCGGGGACCGGAGCACGGATTGGATCTCGGTTACCCACTTGGAGCCTTTCTTCTTCAACGGGTCAAATGATCTTGTTTTCAAACCCTTGAGGATTTCTCCGTTGGCGCGTTCGACTTGGCCGTTGCTTTGTGGGTGGGCTCTTGAGGCAAAGCGGATCCGGGTGCCGAGGAGTCGCGGTATGCTGCGAATGCGTGGCTCGTGAGCTGGGTCCCGTTGTCCGTGATAATCCGCTGCGGCACCCGAATCTTGCAATGACATTCTTCATGAATTTGACCGCTGAGTTTTGGTCTATCTTTGTCACCGCCTCCGCTTCTACCCACTTCGTGAACTTGTCGATGGCCACATATAGCCATCTGTACCCACCGGGGCGGTCGGAAATGGCCCTACAATGTCCAGACCCCAAACCGCGAACGGCCGGGATAAGGGGATTGTTTGAAGGGCTTGAGCGGGCAGGTGCGTACGCGGCGTGAAGCGGCATGCCTTGCATTGTTGCACCGGCCTGGTGGCGTCCTGGAGGGCTGTCGGCCGGTAGTAGCCCTGCCGAAAGGCTTTCCCGACCAGCGTGCGGGGAGCGTGGTGGCTGCCGCACTCGCCCTCGTGGATCTCAACGAGTATGTCGTTGCCTTCTTCCGTCTTTACGCACTTCGGCGAACGCCATTGGCACTGCGCTTGTACGACTTGTCATCGACAACGGCGTATCGCTTGGCTTGGCGGGCTAGGCGTTCCGCGTCCGTGTCGTCTTCCGGAAGGATGTCGTCACGCAGGTACCCGAGGATGTCGTCCATCCGGCGGGCGTCCTGCGGCTCGTTGGCAAGCGCTTCTTCGCTATTCTGCGTGTGCTTGCGGATCCTGCGGGTGCGCCTGCGCTTTGTTGTTGCTGTGCGGAGCTCGGTCGGCGTCGGAGGCCGAAGGGGATGTCAAGATCTCCATGAACGTCCCGGGTGGGATTGGAGCTCGAGTGGAGGCCACCGGGATAGCTCGTCGGCAATGTGATTGTCGCCCCGAGGTACGTGAAGCACCTCGAGGCCGTTGAACTTCTTTTCCATCCGCCGGACCGCCGCAAGGTATGCAGCCATCCGCGGGTCGTTGCACTGGTACTCCTTGGATACCTGGTTGACGACAAGTTGCGAGTCTCCCTTGGCGAGGAGGCGCGTGACCCAGAGGTCGGCCGCGATCCGCAACCCCGCCGGGAGAGCTTCGTATTCTGCCATGTTGTTGGTGCACGGAAGTGTAGGCTGGACCGCGTAGCGCAGCTCGTCGCCGGTTGGTGACGGCAGCAGCACCCCTGCTCCCGCACCGTTGAGGGTGAGGGAACCGTCGAAGAACATCGTCCGGTGGTCGCCGGGCGCGTCGTCTTGCTGCACCGGGTGCTAAGCTCTTCCCGCTCGATCTGCGGGGTGGGCGTCCACTCGGCGATGAACTCGGCTAGAGCCGGCTCTTGATGATGTGTGTCTTCGAGGAAGGACAAGTCGAACTCCCCGGCTCCACGGCCCACTTGGCCACTCGCCGGTCGCTTCCCTGTTGCGCGAGTATGGTCTCCGGCGGTGCCGTAGTTACCACCCGGACGGGATGGCCTTGGAAGTAGTGCCGTAACTTCGGGATGCGACAAGTACTGTGTAGAGCATCTTACGAGTGCTGTGGGTACCGTGTCTTGGCATCCCGCAGAACTTCGGCGATGAAGTACACCGGGCGTTGAATGCGCCGCGTGCGGGACTCGGATTCTAGAAGCTCGCTCTCGCTCGTCGTGGGAGACGGGGCTGGAGCCCCGGGTGATGCGGTGGTGACGCGGTGCTTGTCGTCGAGGGTAGGCTGGAGCGGATCCCGCCCCGCCCATAATGCGAGACGTGGTCGGAGCCGGAGCCCGGGTGGGGTGGGATCAACGCGTCCATCCTTGTCTTTCCGGTCGTGGTCCACTGCTTCGCCCAAATCATGCGACGAGGTCGGAGCCGGAGCCCGGGTGAAGGCGGGGAGCCACACCGTCCGCGAGAGTCGTTGCGCTAGGGACCGCCCGGGTGCCCCACCCGGGCAGGCCGGAGCGGCCGCGTCGCGCGCCATGTCGTGAGTGAGAGCGTGCGCAGCCCCGGGTGCTCCGGCGCCTGCGAGCTGGTTGCGGGCGGAGCCCCGGGTCCGTTTGGCCCGCCGCCTTCGAGCCGTCAAGGCACCCGCGCTTGCTGGTTCGCCGAGAACCGCGAGGCGCACTGCTCCGGCCGCTCGACCACCGGAGCCGCACCGACCACTTGCGGGTTGGCCGCTATGTACGGGAGCGGTGGTTCACCTGGTTCCGGGGCGACTAGAACGGGCGCGGAGGACAGGTAGCGCTTGAGGTCTTGCAAGGCTTCATCGGCTTCCGGGTCCACTCGAATTTGTCCGTCCTCTTCATCGGCTTGAACGGCGGGAGGGCGCGTTCGCCTAGGCGTGAGATGAATCGGCCAAGGGCCGCCATGCTCCCGGCTAGGCGTTGCACGTCCTTGAGCCGCCTTGGGGGCGGATTTCTTCGATGGCCGGATTTTCTCGGGGTTTGCTTCGATCCCGCGGTGCGAGACCGGGAAGCCGAGTAGCTTCCCTGCTCGGTACGCCGAAGACGCACTTCTCCGGGTTGAGCTTCACCCGGTTGCGGCGCAGATTGGAGAAGGTCTCCTCTAAGTCGAACGAGAGAGACGGTGCCTTGCGGCTCTTGATGACCAAGTCGTCGACATACGCCTCCACGTTCCTCCCGATTTGCGAGTCCAGGGTTAGGCGCATGGCTCGTTGGAACGTGGGGCCTGCGTTTTGAGACCGAAAGGCATGCTCACGTAGCAAAAGCTCCCTGCGGGAGTCATAAAGCGATCTTCTCCTCATCCTCCTTAGCCATACGGATTTGGTGGTACCGGAGTACGCATCCAACATGCAAAGCAGGTCGCAGCCTGCGGTGGAGTCTACTACGAGAATCTATCCGAGGCAACGGAAACGGGTCCTTCGGGCAAGCCTTGTTCAGGTCGGTGTAGTCCACGCACATCCGCATCTTGCCGTTGTTCTTGGGCACGACCACGGGTTGGCGAGCCACGTCGGGTGCGTGACTTCCCGGATGAACTTGGCCTCCGGTAGCCTCTTGACTTCGGCCGGATGAAGTCCTCGCGCTCGGGGGCTTGGCGCCTCGCCCGGCTGCTTCACGGGTCTTGCGGCGGGGTCGACCTTGAGTTGGTGCTCAATCACCCTCCTGGGTATGCCGGCATGTCCGAAGGATGCCGGGCAAAGATGTCGCTGTTTGCTTGGAGGAAGGTGATGAGCGCGAGTTCCTATTTCGGGTCGAGGTCACCACCGATGGTGGTGGTCTTGTCCTCCGAGCCCCGAGTGAGATCTTCTTGGTAGACACCTCTCCGGGAGCCGAAAGCTTTGCCCGCTTGGGGCCGGATTGCGCAGCGGGCTTCTCCGGGGTGTCGCGCGCTCTCTTCATGCCGGTGTCCTCCTCTGCTGCCATTTCGGCCGCCAAGATGTCCTCGAGGCAAGCCATCGCCTTGACGGCATCCGCCCTCTCCACGATGACACCCTTCGGGCCCGGCATCTTCGAGCGTGAGGAATGCGTGATGCGGGATAGCCATGAGCTGGTTGATGCCGGGTCTCCCAATGATGGCGTTGTAGGGGAGGCCGATGTCGGCGACGTCGAAGAGGAGCTTCTCCGTGCGGAAATTGTCCCGGGTGCCGAAGGTGACCGGGAGCTCAATCCTACCCAAGGGGCGGGAGCTACCGGGAGCACGCCGACGAAAGGGCGCGAGGGCTGCAGCTCGGCACGCGCCCAGCTGCGGAGAGTCGTAGACTTTCGGGGTGATGAGGTTGAGGCTCGCGCCTCGCGTCGATGAGGGTGCGCCCCACCTTCTTGTTGCGGATGGTGGGCGACACGACCGGGGGATCTTCCCCTTGGTGTTGTACGGGCCCACCATGTCGCTCTTGTCGAAGGTGATGGGAACGTCCGCCCACTTCGGCTGGGGAGCCGCGGCCTTGCCCTCGGTGATTGCGAGGACCTCGCGGCGGAAACGCTTGGCCTCGCCTTTGGACGCGAAGCTCGAGGAGCCCCGCTGATCACGGCGATGGAGTCGTCCGCGCTGCGGTACGCCTCGACTTCCTCTTTCTCCTCCTCTTTCTCCTTCTCGGCCTTCTCGGCCGCCCGCCGCTCGTCGCGCCGTTTGATGCTCGCTCTGGATGTAGCGGCACTCCGACTGGTCGTGGTCGTTGGTGCGGTGGAAGTAGCACGCGAAGGTCCCGGGGATTTAGGCGGCGACTTGCCGGTACCCGCGGGAGGTGGGCGTCGCGCCCCACTGGGGACGGGCCTCCGGCCGCGGCCACTTCTTCCGCCTTACGCTTGCGCGCGAGGTTCTTCTTCTGCTTCTTGGAGAGGGTGCCCCCGGACTTGGGAGAGGAGGTACCGGGTTGGACTTTGCCGGCGGGTCGTGCCACGCTTGGGCTTCCTGGCGACGGGCGCATACGTCGGCCAAGCGGAAGAGGTCCGTGACCGTCTCCGGCTGGTGTACGCCCGGTTCGCCCGGGACATCCTTGTCTCGGACACCGTGGCAGAAGGCGGAGAGCACCGGGAGGGGTCGATGCGCGGGATGGTGTTGCGGACTTGGCGAAGCGGCTGCATGAACGCTCGCGGCGTCTCGCCGGCTTACGGACGATGCGGTCCGGGTCGATCCGGCTTCCGGACGCTTCGCCGTTCCTTGGAAGTTGGCCATGAACTCCCGGCACGAGGCTCTTCCAGGAGCCGATAGACTCCGGCGCCGGGTTCATGAACCATGACCGAGCCGAGTCCTTGAGGGCCAGGTGGAAGTAGTTGGCCATGATGTCCTCCGAGCCACCGGCGGCCTTGACGGCGGTGGAGTAGATCTGTAAGAACTCGTCGGGGGAGCGGTGCCGTCGTACCTTTCCGGAAGGTCCGGGCGGAACTTGCTGGGCCACGTGACGTCGCGCGGGCGCTTTGAGAGGGCCGCGCAGCCCCGAGGAACGAGGGGTCGAGCTCCTTTCTCTTGCGCTTGGGGTGGCGCTGCGGGGACGTCTCCGCTTCCGGGCCGTCGAGGTTGTGGGCGGAGGTGCGCTCACGCTCGCGTCCCGCTCGCGCGAGCGCTCGATGCTCGACGCGTGCGTCCTCCCCCTCGCGGCGGCGTACTGCTGAGGTCGTTGCGCGGGTCGCGGTGCCCCGCGCCTGCGGGGAGTGGACGGAGAGCGAAGCCGCCGGCGGGCGCGCGTCCTTGGCGCGGTTGGCGCGGCGGTTGTTGTCGGTCGGTGGCTGCTGCGGCTGGCGTGACGGTCCCGCCTGGCGCTTGGCCTGCGCCGTGTCCGGGAGCTTGCCTACTCCGGTGAGCCACTCCCTTGCTTGCTCTCCCCCGCCGATCCCGCCGGCGGGTTGTTGAGCATGGTCTTCACGGCGGTCGGAGGGTCGTCCCCCTCTTCTTCCTGGAAGAGGCGACGCGCGATGGCACGCTCGGACGCGAGCGGCGTGACGGCTTAGGCGTGGCGGTCGGCGCCGCGCTGGTCCTCTGCTGCGTGTTCGGCCGCCGAGGCGCCGGGACGATTGTCGCGGGCGGAGCGGCCCGCGCGATGACGGTCGCGGCGACGGCGCCACTGTGGACGCCTGGCTGGAGACGCTATCCTCCGTCCGCGGCGTGCCGAAGATCTCTGCATGGTTGCAAAGCGAGGTTTCGCGGCGCAAAGCGAAATCTACGCGTCTCCCCCTTCTGGCGCGCCAAATGTCGGTGTGTGAGTACACCTCCAAATGGAGGCCTGTCAAGGCTCCCTTAGGATAGGCTCGGGGAAGAACGGATTTGCTCGCGCGTTAGTCGTAGATGATTCAAGTGAGTAAGAACACGGAGAGTTACCCGAGGTTCGGGCCGCAGCTGGGTGCGTAATACCCTACGTCCTGCTAGTGTGTGTGTATTCTCCGATCTCCCCGCTTTACTTGGGGTCTCCCCTCCTTTTATAGGATAAGGAGAAGATCACTGTACAAGTATCCGGGGGTACCGGACACCCGGTGGGGGTCCGGTCCTTCTTGAGATTTCCCGACACGATCTGACTAAATCCGTTACGGTCTCTTCTCCTCGGTTCGCGTTCCGAGTCTCTTCCATCCTATTGGACGAGAGCCTTCCGGCACTTGTAGCCGCGCGGCTTCCCGAGACGCGGCGCACGGGAAAGACGCGCGCACGTCCTGTCGGGCTGCGGCGTAGCCACGGGCACTCGAGTGCCGCATTAACTCCGGGTGGTTGGGGCGTCGGAGGAAACTACCGCGAAGCTTCGTTCTCCCCCGACGCTCCCGCTCCTCCGGCTTTCGCGGGCCTCGTGGACTTCGTGGCTTCGTGGGCTTCCCCGCCCTGCGGCCTCCGTCTTCGTTTGTGGGCCGGAAGCGGCCCACGCGCGGTTAGGGGGACCCCGATCCCCTACACCGACACAATGTTACCATGTGGTGGGAGGACCGGGAAAAATATTCAATTTCTTAAGGGATCTAGAAGAAACTATGCGAGATAGGGGTGGTGGAAGGACCGAAAACAATATGTTATTTTCTCGAAGGGTGTAGATGCAATACGCGACAGTGCATATGGAATGGATGAGATCTTTCTCTAGAGAGATCCGATGGCTAATATTTGTTGGGTGACGTGGCGTGGCTCTTTTGCAAGAAAACCGACGCATAGAGATATAAAAATTGTCTCTATAGTCAATAATTAAAATAGGGGGAGGGGAGCATACGCCCATATCTCACAAAAGTAATTATAACAGTAGAATGTTGAGCATGTTCTCGTGTATGTTCAATGCTTTATAACCTTTTGTTTTTCCACTTCTAAACAAAAATTTGTCAAAAATTCCAACAACATCTCATTTGAAAAAAAACGTTCAGATCAATTATTAACCATTGTTCTTCAGTATGTACGTACATGGTGCAATATATTATGTTGTTTTAGTAATGCCTTTTTCTTGTGATGAATCGAGTTTTACTGGTGGTACAAACACCATATATACAGTTCTCTCCAACTTCATAAAAAACAGTCTAAAGAGATTATGTGCAAGTGCTAATTTTCTCAGCGCAATCTGAAAGTACCCTTGTTGAGCAAGAGCATATTTCTACGGATAAAGCTCTTACTAGCACTCATATGCACGTATGTGTAAACGTGTTTACTTATAAGCACCCGGACTAAATTAAACGATGCAAATGCCAGTCCTTAGCGCGTGGCTAAGCTCTTATTTCTTCTTAAATAAACAATGCACAAAGCGTAGACCATGCAAGCGGCGCCGAGAAACGACACGGACAAGTTGTGTTTGTAGTGTACTGTATGTCACGGGGGTCATCGCGTTAGTTAGGTCACTAGGTCGTCGCTCATCACGCGGTATCCAGACTTTTTAGGCACGTTTCGCCTAACTGAAGTTACAAGGAGACAAATACGGGAGTATACAACGTACGTAGTACTGGTATGTGTGCGGTGCAGGTTCATCACTAGCTAGGTCGTTCCTCGTTACAATACAAGGAGACAGACACGAGAGTATGCTACGTACGTAGGAGTCGTGCTTGTGCAGCGAAGGTTCGCTCGCCCGTGATCCATGGCGAACGTGTCAAACGAAGCCTGCCGGATCGGAGTTAATGCGACCGGTTAGCAGCTGTATGTCACTTTCAGCAAATCATGCCTGCATGGACGGTGGTTGACGCCGCCGTGGAGGCAGTTCCTCACTCTCAAACTAGTCGGTGAGACAGCGAGGCTCTCCCATGCAGCAGTCAAAGGTTCAAACCTTGTCCCCCAGCTACGCACCTCTCACCAGCACACCCCACGGCCTTTCGTCGCTGATCAGACGGCCCGCGAGGGGTCAGTGGGGCGTGTGCCCCCGCGGCGAGTTCAGACGAAGCGCAAGTGCGCAACTTGATCGGGCGGCGACAAGACATCCAACGCCACACCGGTCAGCAGCGCAGCTTGAGCTGTAAGTACGCGCGCGAGTCCGCTCCGAGTGGAAAATGGCGTCCATGGCAACATGCGCCGCCCACGAATCGCGGCCCCGTGCCCATACAGGCGTCGCTTTCGTTGTCCGCCCGGCCGGGAGCTATAAATACGCCACGCCCGTTGCCGGAGCAAATCACACACTCCACAAACACGAGCGAGATCTAGGCCACCAGCCTAGTGCTAGAACCGAGAGGATGGCTAAGCTCTTATCGCTTTTCGTGTTGCTCGCGTTCCTGGTCGGGCCCGCGGCGTGCCAGGGCGCCGGCATCTGCTTCGGCGGCTGGCTGAAGCCGCTGAACCCGCTGCTGTGCCCGCGCGGGTCCAGGAGGAACCGCCTCCCGCGGCAGCGCGGGCCTAACCCCTCCGGGTTCGGGCTCAGCTACGGCTACTACAACAACCGGAGGTCGCCGTCGTACTGCCCCAACGCCGAGGGCATCGTGCGGGACGCCGTGCGGAGGGCCGTGGCCGCCAACCCTGGCGTCGGCGCCGGCCTCATCCGCCTCTTCTTCCACGACTGCTTCGTCAGGGTACAGTAAAGCCCGCCTCTTATTTATTTAGTACTAACTGGACCTGCATTGTCGTTTCAGAAGACCATCATCCGGTTAATTCCTTCTCCATGTTATTAATTAATTTCGTGATGACATATTTTCCAGGGGTGCGACGCGTCCGTCCTCCTGACCCGGACCAACTCCGGGAACACCGACGTGGAGAGGGAAGGCCCGCCCAACAAGGACAGCCTGCGCGGGTTCGAGGTGATCGACGCGGCGAAATCCGCGCTCGAGTCCGCCTGCCCGCGCACCGTCTCCTGCGCCGACGTCGTCGCCTTCGCGGCGCGCGACGCGTCCTTCCTCCTCAGCGGCGGCAGGGTGAACGTCCGCACGCCGGGCGGGCGGCTCGACGGCCGCGAGTCCTTCGCCAACGAGACGGACCAGCTGCCCGGGCCCTTCTCCAACGCCACCGAGCTGCAGGCCAGCTTCGCCGCCAAGGGCCTCTCCTCCGACGAGATGGTCACGCTCTCCGGCGCGCACACCATCGGCCGCGCGCGCTGCACCTTCTTCTCCGCCCGGTTCGACGAGATGGAGCCCGCGTTCGCCGCCAAGCTCAGGGCCCAGTGCGGCGGCAACGGCAACACATTTGTCAGCCAGGATGACGTCACACCCAACGTTCTGGACAGGCAGTATTACCGGAACGTGATCGCCGGGAAGGTGTTGTTCACCTCGGACGCCGTGCTCGGCAACTCGACGGAGACGGTCGCGCAGGTGAGGGACAACGCGAACAGGGCGGGCGCGTGGGAGAGGAAGTTCGAGCTGGCCATGGAGAAGATGGGCAAGATCGAAGTTAAGACAAGGGCCGGCCCAGACGCAGAGATCAGGACGGTCTGCTCGACAATTAATTAATACTAGTATTTGCTAGTACTGATGTCGGGTGGTCGCGGTTCCTTCTTATCAAAGAGGAAATAATTTTGAGCTTTGTTACAGTGCTTGGGCGGTACCTGAGGTACCGCCACCTTCAATTAATCTGAATCGTTGATTATTATTAATTTCGATTAGAGTTTAACTAATTACTACTAGGGCTATTTTGGTCATTGAACAGTACTACTCAACCGAACACATCCGTGGCTCCATCCCCCGCCGCGCCACCTTCGCCTGCTCTCACCGGCTACTCTCAATTTGTTGGGTTGTCTTCTGTGTTCGCCGCTGCCCCTTTGGTCGTCTTGTTGGCTTGCCTCTGCAGCTCTGCTGTAGTAGGATGGAAGGCATGACGAACACAGGAGGATAGTTGGGTAGTTTGGTCAGGTGGAGGCGTTGCGGGGCGCTCTGCATCCCACAGTCCATGGTTCTGCTGTCGTTTTGGTGATTGACGTGAAGTGTTGCTCCCACTCGATCCGGACGACGATTGCAGCGTCGTCCTCGTGTTCGCACGCCTCTACTGCCGCAATCTGATTTGATTGTCGTCAGGATCTCGGACGGCAACCACTGCGACCTGTTCGGCCACCATTTCAGTGGCGGAATGCTGTTGTGCTCATAGATTTCTTTGGTGTTTTGTAGTAGCAGCAGGTATTGCTTCTCTCATATCCTTTTTTTCCTTTTGTTTCTATTAATTTGTTACCAATGAGTTGATGGAGAAGTGTATAAACTCAGATTCGTCCTTTCATATTGATTTTGTAGTTGGATCAGGAAGCAGGGACCTTTTAGATGAAATTGTGGCGATGTTGATGTCCCATATAAATAACGAACATAGGAATAGTATTTAATTAACATTTGTGCTTATGAGATCATTTAATTTTGGGGCATTGTTGTGCTAAGAATGTTTTGAGTAAAGCAGTATGAGAAATTGTTCTCAGAATTGTTTCAGGGCATATAAATCATCCGCCCTGAAATATGAAAAATATCTGCAAATCATATCTTAGCTATGATGAATTTAATGAATTAATGCCTTGCTTATTCTTTAACTTTATGAGTGACTGGTTCCATATTATAGTTTTATTGCATAGGAAAAGTCACCTAATTTTTTAGCATGCCATGTACTTATATGCAAACTCCTTATTAATTTCCTTCGTGTATAAATCCTTTTTCCTTGACTATATTTGTAAAGATGCAATTTATGTCACTGCCACTAGTATAATCCGGGGTTGTTCAGTAAGTTTCTTTGTGTTCGACAAATCAAGGATATAATATCTTTATTGCATAAGTTGTTATCCTTTTACCACAATCTTGTTATCTGCATTTGAGTTAAGAATTAGTCAAACTTATATATCACCTATATGAAGGGCATGTTTCCTAGTAGACACTATAGAAAACATTAGGACCAAAACTTTTCTGCAAGAAAAGCACATTTTTTTACACATAATAGAGAAAAATCCTAGTTGATGTAATAATTGCTGCCTACAGAAATTGGAGGAAGCAAAATTATATGGTAAGCATATGCAGCTCAATTAGTTCGTTGCAGCGGCTGTCAAAATTGATGTACATTGTTGACTGATTTTAACCATCAAAGCATCATTTCCTTCTCATAGTGACAAGGAATGCTGAACTCTGGAGAGATTCCCAGATGACATTGCCAAACTATTTTTACTAAGTATTAAAGCTCTTAACTGCACATGGCAAATCCTACTAAACAGTAAACACCTAATAGCAGAGAACCTGTCATTTACATTTTATAAGCATCAAAATATTAATGACCCATTGGATGTAGGTTCTGACCACAAATTCACCATTCATTACAGTCTCGTTCAATTGAAGACAGAGAGTAAGAAGGCAAACTCTGAACTGAAACTGCATTGTTGACTGAACATATTCTGCATCAACCGATATTCAGACGCTACTAATTGGTTACAGTGTGCTGCACTAGGACCTTTGCCTTTCTGATTGATTTCTGCACGGCACGAAAGGCCATCATCAAGTGCGATGTTGATTCAGATAAAGCCATCATGTTCAAATAACTCCTAATTGGTTCTAGGAGCCACCTCCTTGCGGCCTTGTGCTCGCCGATGCCGGGAAATCTGCAATCCGCGCGGCTCTTGTTCCGGCAGGCCAGCCACGAACGCGAGCACGAGCCACGGTGATCCAAGATGTGGCACACATACTTGAATGGGACAACCTTCTTCTGGAGCGGAGCCGAGGAGCACAAGTGTTGGCGTACTTCCGGAGCTCCGAGGTTAGCGCCAAGGGAGATTGTGGAGTTGGCTGGAGGGCGTGTTGCTGCGGCGGAGGAGCAGGAGGGAGAGCAGCACAACGCCAGGCAACGTTCCTTCAGCAACGCAACGCCGATGGAGCACAAGACTAAGGTCGGGACTGGCGGGGCCGACAGGAGATCAACCAACTACGGGTTTTCGTCGTTCGTAATCGCGTGAGTCGCGACTCGATGGCGGAGCAACAAGATCCCGTGGAGATCTGCTGCCGCAAGCCAGATCGCCGTCGGCTCAGGCGTGGGTGGGAGAGGCGGCTCACCAGCGGGAGGAAGAGGCGTGGGACCAAGGATAGGCAGGGGACGACAGATCACGGGCTCGCAGGCGCAAGACGAGGCAGGCGTGGTGAAATCGGAGGGCTCATCAGTGTGGGGCGAATTGGAAGGACGCCGGCGGCGGGGGCGACTTGACGAATATGCAGTACACTATACGTATTTTCATACAATAATGAGAAGTTACTAAAATGCCCTTTACGAAAATAAATAAAAATAAAAATAAATTGGTACCGGTCCACTATTTTAGTACTGGTCCACAACTTTAGGTACTTTTTAATAGGTACCTCCCTATTATTGACTCTTAGATCTAATCAAATGAACGGTTAATATTAATTTCAAGTACTGTAACAAAGCTCAATAATTTTCATCTAGTGTCATAGTTGATTTTCTCATGATACTGCAAAAATATGTGTGTGTTGGCGTGTCAATAAAGATACGAGAAACTGTGTATTCATTTACGTTTAGTACTAAAAAAATGATTGAATCAGTGCAATGTGCTGTCATTCTTCTCTGTAGCACGAAAAGTTGAAAAGTGATTTGTTATGCTTCATCAGAAAGAAATATCCTCTCAAATATCTTTTTGCAGCAAACCTCGTCAAATATCCGCTGCTACTCCCACAACACTAGCATGCAAACAGAACTCCTGGGCCTACCCTGAAACAACTAGGAGCGGCTTGATTGGATCCATTTCTGCGCTAACATATCACCGGATCTGCCGGCCAAGTGGTTCGAATATGAAACATGATTTATCGCAAACGTCCTGGTGGTTGTTTCGTAGCTATATATATTGTCTAGGATCCATCGGTTCTGATAAACTTCCGCCATCTTCATGTTGCTTACCCTTGTTCATTTTATCCTACCGTAGTAATAAGAATAAAGTGTCGGATAAACTTTTGTACTGTTTCTATCAAGTGTATGAATGTGGTACCAGTATCTTGTCTACGATCAACTACTAGAGTTGCCATGTCGGCTATCTCCTTTGTCTACACTTGATCGAAATCCATGCTAGGATGGCTTGCAAAATGCGTATGTTTTCTCCACGAAAACATGCCGGCTTTCTGGACCAGCTTCTTGCTGTTTTGAACTATTTGCGTGAAGTTTGACATATCATTGTGCGCCTATAATAAGCTCTAATAAATCAACCTAAGTATGATGACCCACATATGCTTCGTTTCCACTTTCCAGTATGAGCCTTCCTTTGGGGTGTAAGATCTTGAAATGTAGAAATAAATAAATAAAACAATATTGAAGTTGCATGTCCTGCTGAATCCTATGGAATGGAAAAAATGTAGAAATTGCTCACAGGACGTTTTTTTTGGGTACTTCACACGAAAAAATACAGAAATTTTGATGTTAAGATGTTCACTAGCGAGGAGCTTGAAACTATCAAAGTAAAAAAAAATGAGGTTAAACCTCATGTTCGAATTCCTAAAAAATGTGGAGAAAACTTTCCTGTCCTCTAAAATTTTCTATCAAGTAATTCAACGTTCCAAATGACACACTTATTGGATTTAATTCCTCCATTTTTTATTCCACAATTCCTTAGCCAAATTCAATAGATGAGCTAGCAGCAACTGGAAATGTCAGTAAGCAAGTATCTGTGGATTGGCATAGCAAAATTAAGGTCGGGTAACTTTTTATTGTTGGATGTTTCATTTATCAGAGGAATTTGCAGTTTCCACTGCTCATCTGGTCTTGTTTTTATTTTTTGAGCAAAACTCATCTGCTCTTGTGCAATGCCAGAGGCCCAGAACACAGCATCGATGCGCCACCGGCTGGGCCAGTAAAACACAATTCTGATCATCCGAAAAATTTAGTCCGTTTCGATTGATCGATCGAGCCCACAAGAAGAGTGAACACAACAAACACCCCCAGCCAGTCCAGGCACAGCCGGCACCCTTCTTGCGGCAGAAGAAACGTAACCGTGACTGCTGCTACCTGCAGCGCACGCCTCTTCCCGGCCGACCCGAACCCGTGAGACGCGAGTATAAATTCAGCGCCATCCCAAGCCGGCAAGCCCCACCCACCACCATTCCGGCCGCGCCCTCCCCAACCACCCCTCAGCGCGAGCGCCTAGAGAAGCGAGGCTTCACCGTTGAGCGAGCGAGCGAGCGAGCGAGAGCCATGGGTTCGGAGGCGGCACGGAAGGCCGCGGCGGAGCTGGCGGCCGGCGAGAGGGTGATCACGCTGACGAGCTCGGAGGGCGAGTTCCGCGTCTCGGAGGCGGAGGCGCGGCTGTCGCCTTACCTCGCGCGCATGATCGGCAACGGCGAGAACGTCGTCGCGCTCTTCAACATCCCCACCCCGGCGCTCGAGACGGTGACCAAGTACTGCAACAAGCACGCCGCGGCCGCCGTCTCCGCCGCCGCCAACCCAAGCGCCGCGGCCAGCAGCAGCAGCAACGCCGCGCCGCCAAGCGGGGACCCGGAGCTGGACAGGTGGGACCGCGAGCTCGTCGACGGCCTCCGCCTGGACGCCGTCTATGACCTCCTCATGGCGGCCAACTTCCTCGGCATCGAGGCGCTCATCGACACCGCCTCCGAGAGGGTCGCCAACGAGATCAAGGCCTGCAAGACCCCGAGGGAGATCCGCGAGAAATTCGGCATCACCGACGACCTCACCGTCCAGGAGAAGGAGGAGATCCGCAGGGAGAACGCCTGGGCCTTCGGCCCCGACGACATCTAGGAGCCGAGCGCCTTGCTTCGAAGCCATTGCTGCCGTAACATCTTACTGTATCTGTCATATTCGTTGTTCTGTTCTGCACTTCTGCCTCCTTATCACTGACGTCATAGTGGTCTATGATCCTTCCATGTCTCAAGGTTTATCAGCGGAATTTTTCCTCTAGTTTCATGCACGATTGCCCATTAGTGCTTAGGGATCTTAAGTTGTGTGCAAGCAGTTTGGGACGGATTTTGTTTCTCATGAAGCACTCCTGCATTCTGGGTGCTTACTGGACATGGATGGATTTGGTAGTCTAGGTTTCTGAACTCTGATGAGGCATTCGTCCCAGTTCATTTTGTTCAAGTGAATTCCCATGATCCCACGTCTTGAATTGCATATATGTTTGAGTCTTGAGAATTCGGACTAGATGTTTGTTTTACACGAAAGTGCAGGAGAAGCTTTCTGAATCATGATGATACATTCCTGTCTTCTGTTATGCTTACTGAACATGGATGATGTTGGTAGTCATATTTACTCATATGACGCTCGAAATGACTAAGCTCGTGCTTATGTGTGGCTTTACAAAACAATAGCAATTTCCTGGCAACTGCATTTTTGTTTACGTTCTGTGGTCACTGCATTTGCTTTCTGCTGAAGTGTGTTTTTGGCCAACTCGTTTTATTTTTGTATATTGATACCTTCACATTTTGTCAGCTGTCTGAAGTGAATGGTTGGGCTATCCTTATGTGCATGTCGCTTCTGATTAGTACCATGACCCTCTTAGTGCGTTTTGGACTATTCCTTGATTCCTCTTGAAATGTGCTACTACCATTTCTTACCTGCCTCCATAGAGAATTGTATTTCTGTTTCTGTCCAGGTATATCCCTACCTTTTAAAAGGAATGTAGACTCATTTTTCTTTTAACAAAAGAGAAAACACTGGAAGGGGGAGTTTTAGTTGTATGCTGTGCAGAAGTAGAATGGCTACCACATCTAGCCACATGAAGTACAGTTCTCTGTCCAGTAATTTCTGATGTTTTCCTTTAGATTTTTCCAGTAATTTCTGATCAACCCAGTGAATGGTTCTTTTATCTAGTTTTTATTCGTTCTACTATCCTTGATTAATTTTCTTGTAGTTACTAGTTATTGTCAATCTGCTTGCACAAAGTGTTTATTATTCCTACCCCAATGCTGAAATGCATCTCATGTCTTGCTTTATCAGTATTAGTTCCATTCATGTCATGTCTTTGCAAGTCTTCTTATGTGAAGCTGCAGTGAATATTTTAACTACTTGCACGGTATATTCCAAATACTGATGTATCTATCACTTGGAACCAATCCCATGGATTGCTCTATCTCTATTCAATATTTTCTACTTCTGATCATACATGAAAATTATGTTATATACTTGTTTGTTCTGTGCAACATATTCAGTTGCAAAGCCTGCAACTAACCCTTTGCCTGATTTTGATTTGTATTGTGTTTTAGTATAATTCTGATTCAGACTCGTCAGAATGCATTTCTTCTCCTGTCAGTACATAACTGAAAGATATGGGTTCTTTCTTTTTTTTAGAATTTTTGAAGTTAAGGTAGGTTGACCTGTTATGAAAGAACGAATCAAGAAACTCTTGTTTGGAACAGACTTTTGATATTGAAACTGGGTACAGAATGTCTATATAAAACTGAATGTCATGCTTGTTCAGTCCTGAAAAATGTTGGTTGCATAATAATCAATCTATTCCTGCACAGTTGTACTGTTTGCATATGAACTGAGTTTTATCCTAATTTTTTGGCTGTGTTTTTTCAATCACATTTAGACATTAAATTAAACGAGGGCTGGTTATTGTGTGCCTGTCGTTTTAACTGAGTGTGAAACTTTCAGACGTTCATATAAGTATCCGTTTGGCTGGCAAAATCGCTTCTGATTCAGGCACGAATCTGTTGAAACTGTACCAAACGAGAAAATTGGAATGGTTTATTATTGCCTATAACAATGGAAAATACTTGTTTCATTTGTGATGGCTTCTGGATAAGTTGTCTTGGTAAAGGGATACTGTAACTGGGGTTCAGACTTGCCCTGCTTCTCGGATTCAGAATGTGGTTCTTTTCATTTCTCTTTTTTTTTCGATTCCTTTTTTGCCATTCTTCTTTGCATCTAAGAATCATTATACAAATTCATAAAATGTAGTACTGCATAAACACTTGGAGGAAAATGGTCTGCTTTATTTTCCTTGAAGGAAGTACTGTATTCTGCAACTGAATGGAAGGTGTGTCAATTCAGATCTGACCACAGCACTCAGTCAAACACTTCAGTTTCAGAAAATTAAGCAAGCCTACTTGCTGACTAATGGTACACTAATCGAAGTCAACTTGCTAGCTACTGATCGTTGTCTATGCAAACAGCAGCAAGAATGATTACCACCGTTGGAGAGTCAGTAATGAATTTTCGTTTAAAAATAAACTGGATCATCACTTCGTATGATTGACAGGTGCATATCATTCTCCGACAAAGCCATGCCAGTAGGCCACAGATAAGCTAACATATACTGTAATACAATAACCAATCCGCACCAAAAAGAATTTTAATATGACAGCAGGCAAGGCAGGTGGACACAGAAAACGAATAGTGGCAGAAAATGTCTCTCCCAGTGCAAGTCACTGACTCAAGGCACAACGTGCATACAAATCATAGATAGGTTCATGATGACGAATTCATGGAATGATCCCACGGATCTTCATCTTCAGAGGTAGTAGTAAGATAGCAGAGGCGCAGCCACGGCGGCTACGACGGCGACAGCTGAGATCGGCGACCGGGTTGCGGCTGATTTCGATTCGCCTGGGCTGCTGGCGGCCGGCGTCGATCCAGAAGAGGGAGCGGGCGCTGCAACACGGGAAGAGCAGAGTTAGTTTTTGACGCAACTCAAGGCCATAGAGTCAGTATATACAGCGGCAGCACAACAACTTTCTTCAGTTCAGAAGTTTCTTCAGATGCGAAATTCAGAGAGCGTTGAGAAACTGAGGACGGAAGATTCGGGCACACTTTAGGATGGATGCTTGCTCGTGGGAGGGTATGACGTAAATACGCGGGACAGATTTCCGCACGCAAACGAGTTTATTTAGACTTGGTTGATGGTGATTGTAATTGGCACTTCACATCATTCATCAGTGTATTGTTAGGCGAGACTCTAAGTTGTGTCATGCGTCAGAAAATTCAGTCAACATTCTGATGAGAAAATTGACTAGTACAGTACCTATGATGGCAATAAAGTGTCTTGGAAAACAAATTGGAATTCACACCTGGCGCACTAAAACGTGCAATTCACACCTCCCTATCACGCGTGCAACTGGCCTAGCGATATCACCAACTCCTATTACATGCTGGTAATCTCAACTACAGATTATTATTTTTTTCCACTTCCAGATTGCTATCATAACCGAAGGAGAAAAACAACATGAACATTCAAGAGCCTAAAAGTTTCATGTATCATCATATTCATCATCTAGAAGTTAGGACCGATTTTCTGTTAAAGATTACTGACACTAGAATTATTTGTTAAGCACGGTTTCTATTTCGTTTGAGGCCAAAACACGAAACGACCATAGATAATTATTAGAGCTTCTGATATCATCTTTTAGACCGACGCATAACCTTTTTACCGAGATGAAATGAGTGAAACTTGTAAGTACTACTAGATCAACAAGAACAAATACGATAAAGAAACAGAGGACTGAGGAACATTTGTTACCTCCAGTTGGGGGCGCACCGGGCACTTTGACTGCAACAAGATCGGACAAAAAATTCAATATAACAGAACAAAAAATCAACTGCTAAAAATTCAGATCACGTGGCGGCGGATACTGACTGTTGCACTTGCTGAAGGCGGCGGGATCGCCGCCGCACGCGGCGGGCAGCCCGGCAGCGCGGGTCATGTTGAGCGGGACGCCGTAGTCCTTGCCGAGCGCGTCGCAGAGGCACTGCACGGCGGCGGGGCTCCCCATCGCGCTCTTGACGCCGTCGCAGCACTCCTTGGGCGGCTTGCTCTGCGTGCTCCCGGGCACAACGTACGTCGCGCACCCCATCAGGCTGTTGAGCGCCGCGCTGCAGTCTGGTCCCGCCGGCCCCGGCGCCGCCGCGGGGGCCTGCGACGCCGCGCCGGACGCGAGCGCCAGGATGACGGCCACGGCGATGGCGAGGCGTGCCATGGTCGTGGTGGTGGTCGCGGCAGCAACTGCGAGAGGGCGAGGTGGAACACGCGGCGGCGAACGAGAGGCTTGGGTTGTGGAATGGAATGGCAAGTGGCGCCGTGGGGTGCGGGTGGCGGTTTTAAAGGCGGCGGGCGACGCGCCGTGGCCAGCGAGGACGGCGAGATATTCTAGCGAATCGCAGCCGGAAGCACAGGGATTCAGTTGACGTGTTAATTGCCGGGTCGTTGGTGAGTTGCGTTGCGTTTGAACGAGCATTGTTGTAAATTTGACTTGAACGGGTTTTCCTTCTTCCGAATAAATCTGACTTTGAACGTTGTGGAACGAAGAAGATTTGCGTGGGAAGACGTGCAAACCGGAGTTGAAATTCGTCACAGGGCTCGAAACCATCGTGAGCTGTACGTCCGTACATTCCGAGTTCAAATTTTACGAGTATGAAACTGTACCACTTTTCTGCTGCGCGGTCGCACATGCGACAGCGCCAAATATCGGTGCAGTTGCGTGCGAGGACTTGATGATGTGGAGCCATGATCCGATGCGTGCGATCGACCCAATTTCCAGGCTGCAGTCGCACATGCCTCAGCATTTGGTTATTACTCCCTCTGTCCAGAAATGTAAGGATTTGTTGACTTTCAGACTTCATGTTTGACTAATTCGTCTTATTTAAAATATTTGTTCAAATACAAAAATAAAGAAATCACACTTAAAATACATGTATGACAAAATTAAATTATAATTAAATAAATATAAATTTTATAAATAATTTAAATAAGGCGAATTAATCAAACGTGATCTCCGAAAGTCAACAAATGCTTACATTTCTGGACGGAGGAAGTAGTAAATTATAAGTATTGCCCAAATCATCATAATTAAATTCTCCCCATGGTCGTCCCCTTACCTTATCTTATTTTGCACAGTGTGTTCTCGATGTCATGTCAGAATCCCCAGCTAAGATCGATGATGAGGGCCACTTTCTTTTTGATGATAACATTATCGATTTGGTCAATATATGGACCACAGTTAGCAGCCTTTTCTCCAAAATTGTAATAACTTATTTTTGTAGGGACAACTTTATGTTGGGTCATCAGACATTCTCATAATGATATTTACATTGACAATACCTGTTATATGCTTTTAGACTATTTTCAGAGAAGCATACTGACAACAGTATTGGAGGTTGTTGTAGCATGAGTAGGTACGAGCTAACATCTGGCCATGAGCATGATGCTGGAGGTCGTCGCCCTCAAACTCTTCACAAGCTATGGATGGAAGTTTAATTACAGACTAAAACATCCTTAGCTTTTTTTCCCTCTTTTGAATCAGTCGTTGAACGGCTTATTGTAACAAAAAAAACAACTAGGTTGTATGTTGAAAAACAGAGGCAAGAATTAAAGTTTCCTTACTGAAAAAGCTACTTATACGATGTGATTGGAGCCACCAAAGTACATAACTGCTATGTATTCACATGAACAAATGGTAAAATAATCAGATGTATATAGATTAATTAAGCAGTAAGTGCTTATCTATCAACTAACGGAGTTGCAGATGAAGATTAGTCCTTTGAACATTTTCTTATTGGTTTTGAACAATAAAATTGGATGAACAAGAAAAATAAATCTTACCACTGTTTTCTTTGTGGATCATGTCAGTAATGAGATTACCTAATGGTGGCAGGTCGATGAGTTTACATATCAGCTCTGTACTCTGGTGAATAATATGAACATCTGATCCCAATGACAGGCAACATGATAAATATTCAAATTATATTTAAAACATTTTTTAGTAAAGTTCATTTTATGATTGAATCAGAAAATTGCTAAAAAGGATAATGATAAATGGGTTCTATCGTTCTGTTGTCCCATGCTCCTGTGGCCGACGTGCCGCCAAATTCTAGAAGCTAGGTGAAGATACGCGTGTATTTTTATTTTTCGAGGACATAATACACGTATTTTGTAACAAGTCACTTGGGTATTGACTTGGCTACTATCGCACGACAACTATTGATTGTGACAATTTGAAGTATAGACAAATAATATCGTACAGCAACAGTGTGCGTACAAATCCATGGAAAAATCGTGAGGGACAAATGCAAAGACGACGGGCCTTCCATGTCGAGTCATGAACGGGAGATATTTCCCCGTACCGTAGAAACCAAATTTGCACCAGAAAAAGATCCACATAGAACAGAGAATGCACCGTACAAAAAAAGGGAGTTTGAACAAGAATTCAGTCAAATGAAGATATTTGTGATAACAAGCCGAAAGGCGTGAGGAAGATGACAATTTCTCAGCTTTTTTTTTTTTTTGGAGAATTGACAATTTCTCAGCTTAAACAGTGTGTGATAAGTGATAGCAAGGCGAAACTTGGGGAAAGACATTTGTGATAACAAGGCGAAACTTGAGGAAAGACATGAAGGAATTGGCCTCGGCCAAGGCAAATTCAGAACATCGTGGTCAGGGATATGATTCTGATGATCCTGAATAACAGGGATAATTAACTGCCAGCTTTTCGTAAGCTGTTGCACTATAGAAGAGTAAATTCAGGATTTCAGGGATTTCAGTTAAGTGTATAGTAACTTTGTACCTGCACTTGCACTTTGTACTGGGCTTCGGGCTACCTAGTCAACAGCCGGCCGGTCAGCCAGCTATCTGCCACACATTCAGATGCTCTAGGCGAGAACATCGAAGTACCCAGCAAGCTCTCAATGGCTCTAATCGAGGGCCGGATATTTAACCAACGAACTAGATGGTCGATGCTAAGCATAAGCATAGTATAAAGCTTGATCGTCAATTCCTTTCTTCGTATATCAGTGATCAGCAAACAAAGATTACGACTTCATCATAATGTGCTTTACCATTAGCAGGAAAGCCGAAGAGCGCCGGCGGGAGGAGGAATTGCGGAGGAAGAAAGAAGAGGAGGCGAAGATGCCATGCTTTCGCATTCGGAGGAACCTTGCTGCCTACGAGATGGAGGAGGGCAGGAAGATGAGGGTGGCTGAGCAAGAGAGGGCAGCAAGGAATGCTAAGGCGATCGACAAGGGTAAGGAGAAGAAAAAGAAGCTAGAAGAAGACACGAGGAAGGAGAGTGAGAAGATGAGGAGAGAGAAGGAGGAGAAGAGGCTGCGAGTACAGAAGGAGAACGAGAGGAAGAAGCGGCAGGAAGTGAAGAATAAGCGGGAGGAGGAGGAGAAAGAAAAGAAGCAAAACGAGCTCAAGAAAAACAAGAACACCAAGAGAAAATGAAGCTCGCCAAGGCGGATCTGTCTCCTATTTTTTTCTTTTATTTTTGTTATTGAGACCTTATCGGTTCAAAATATTTGTCACCATGCCATGATCCGTTTGTGGCTTGAGTAGGCCATACCTCTGCGCAGCTCATCTGCACCGTATGAATCATGAACGGGAGCATCTCGTTGGCACTCTCTTTATTTAGGTAAACAATTTCTCTCGTTAACCGGAATTATTAGAATTATTGGTCATAAGAAGCAAAGTATGCTGTATGCCCAAACTCGTGAGCACTCTCTCTCTTGGATTCAATCCTTTCCAATGGAACGTCGTCACCTCATTCGTTGTCTCGTATGTTCAGTCTCAAGTAGCCTCATTTCTCTTGCTCTTTTCTATCCCTATATCTTTCAATTTATGATTCTCATTATATAATTAATTCTGCGACTGTTGATTTATAGACTAAACAAAAAAAATTCTATCATAAAATCGATTAAAGTTGTGTTACTGTACAGAGCATGCATTAGCAGTTCTTTACCTCGCTCGAAGCTCCATTGTCATTAGCAAGTTCTTCACCTGGAAGCTCCGTCTCAAGATGAATGAATTTTACCGGACACCTTGCAAGTCGTTTGGTCGGTTAGCCGACCTAATTTCTGATTAGCATGCAACGGAGATACGCTAAAAGCATGGAGCAACGTACAATCACCACTACCCTGCGGCCGCCGCAGCCAGCAAGCAACGGAATACCACGCCGTGGACATCGAACTGCAATCCGGCGGCGTCAAGACAACGACACCGAGGGCGGCGGCGCACGGCGCCAGCCGGCCGTGGGCGTCCAATCCGTTCCGACTGCCGCAGGGGATGCCGCCGGCGTCTGCCGCGTGGCGAACGTGGAAGTTCAGAGCGTGGCCATCCAATTCGCCGACGACAACACCGAGAGCTCCGGTGGATGCCAAGTCACCGTGAACGCCAACAAACCTCCAGACACCGGCAATGGCGCGGCCGACGACGAGAACTGCTGCGAGGTGTGCACGGACCCGTTGATGTGGGTGGCCGTGGGGCGGTGCGGACACCGCGTGGTGTGCGCCGTGCGCCTGCGCTTCTTCTACCGCAACAAGCGCTGCTGCATCTGCAGAGCCTACTGCTTCAAAATCACGGTCACCAAGGCCGCACCAGATGCCAGCACCGTGCCACCGTTGCTTGCTGCTTGCGTTCTGGGAGGACCGTGTCACGGGAAAGTACCACAGGCACACGGAGGCCTTCTTCGAGGACGAGGAAGAGTACAAGGCTGCCAAGAAGGAGGGCCAAGGCATTCTAGCGCCGTTCTACAGGCCCGTGGTACGTAACATGCGTTTATCATGCAACTATTCTCTACACATCTCAGATTAAAGATCAATCAGCAACCAGGGAATTCATATGGATCACCCTTTTTATTTGAGGAGTTTTTTGGTCCACAATACTTGCCAGTAGTTCTTCAAAACTACTTGGCAGTAGTTTGATCAAACGGTAGAGATTTGAGATCGAAAATACACAACTTCTAGCAAGTATTTTACTATGTTGAGGATATTATCGTCAAAGCGATAGATTTATCATGATTAATTTTTATTTTTATGATAATATAAATAAAAATCAGTAATGTAATTAATCTTTGATGTTAATAATGTGTTCAATATTATTCTTACGATAAAGTTGTGTTTCATATATCTAAATTATATTTTATAAAAAAATATAAATCTGTTAATTATTAGTAAAATTACAAAAATATCCATAAAGTACTTGCAAGTATTTTTTCAAAACTATTTGCAAGTATTGTAGACTGAAAAACTTCTCTTTTATTTTTGCAGTCTTAGTTTATGATTTCTTTGTTCATTTGTCTTACGTTTGGAGTATTCTGGGGGTGGACTGTTGAGACTAATAAGGCGACACGTACGGGTGTGAACACGTGTATTGAGCATTTCAATTGTATTGACGTGTTGTGCAGAGTTTGAAGAAGACGTGTGAGCCTCGAAGGGCACTAGGAACCACAAATGTCCTTAATAACTTTGAGACAAAAACGCTGCTAAGAGGGAAATTATCTTGATTCCATTACTTGTTCATGACCACAATAATAGCACCATTACACATGTATTTAAGCTCACAACATGGTGCACAACCTCTTGGACACAAAGAGACTCGTAACTTAAATCCTAATGACGCAATTGCTTAGTCTAACTAAATCATTAAGACAAACACTACTCGACTCTAATGGAATAACTAAAATAACTTATGAGAAAAGAGCCATAGCGCTAAATGGACTCAACTCGGATAAGACACAAGAGCAACTGACACCTAAGAATCACACCACTAACCACATCCTTGGGGGAGGGGGCAAGTGGACCCCTAGTGCTTCTTCCAACCGAGCCACGACCCCCTAGATTTCTCATGGTACTTGCAAATTCAAGCACCTAAAAATATACTAGTACTAATTATCGAGACAAATAACTAAGATTACAGGAATATAACATAGGTAATTGTGCTCGCTATCAGATGATGTATGCTAAAAAGTAAAAAAATGCAAGTTGTACTATGGAGCCATCCATTATGAACATACAGTGGTTCAGTGCTTCTTCCAGAAATGGAAGTTTTACATGCGACCATAGATGGATCATAGCTTCCTTTTAGAGTTCTAAGGAAAGTAGATCAAATTTTGCAAGTGAAAATCATCTATAGCCCTATATAGAACTTAGAGCCTTTCATTCATCACAAAACAAAGAAAAGAAAACTTAAAGCCTTTGAGGTTGTTTATTTGAGATTAAATCCTAAAGGGAATATAATGGACATACTACAACAACAACTCTTATCTAGGTCCTCCACAACCCTCTAAAGAAAATACTATGCAATTCTATTCTTCATGTTAGTACCAGGGTTCAAAGAACCGGGGTTAACCGGCCGGTTAACCCGGTTAACCGATAAACCGGTCCGGGCCGGTTGCACCGGTTGGCCGGTTAACCCCGGTTCAAATTCAAAAATTTTCAAAATTTGAAAAAATTTGTATAAAAAATTTGTTAAAAAACTAGAGAAGAAATAAAGATTTATAGTAAAAGAATAATTTGAAATTGAAGTTGTTTGACATAGAAAAAATTTACGGAATACAAATAAAGGTAAAAAGGCTATAGAACCTTATAACCGGTTGGTTAACCGGTCAAAGCGCTAGTTAACCGCAATAACCGGCCGACTAACCCTCCCTCTCCTAAATTTTCTTGATGTATAATATTTGTTGAAGACTATGTTTTGGACAACTATAGCCGAGACATGAGTGAAAGTCATATTTTCTATGTATTATGTACAATTAATCTTGTTGTTGTATGAATTTGTGAACAATATGAGTTAGACAACTATATTTGACTTTTCATTGGGCAATATGGTTGTGTTGTGTCCTATGAAGTGGATATAATATGAATTTATGTCTAAAATTATCGTTAATATTTTAGGGCAGTTAATGCATTTTTCCCTATTTTTCTGAATTTTTCTTGATTCTATTGCAATTTGCACTTGTGCCTAAAAACCGGCCGGCTAACCGGGCAAACCGGCCGGTTAACCGGAGAAACCGGCCGGTTAACCGGGCTGCGACCGGCGCGGCCACAAATCAAATTTCGTCCGGCTAACCGGTCGGTTTTTCCGGTTATCCGGTTAACCGGTGGACCGGCTCGGACGGTTCTCACGGTTCAATCGGTTATCTCAACCTTGGTTAGTACTAGTTTGATTTTCATCCCTCAAACATTGTCGTGGTTCTTTTTTTCTGTCTTGAACTACAAGCAATTTAAGTTCCTAAAGTATATAACCGTTTGATTTTTATTCCTCACGGATTTTGACCCACATATAGCATATGAGATTTACTTTGTCTGTCCCTTGAAGCAATTTTGGTACGCAAAACTGTTGCTGGTGGACCGGTACTAACGTCGAGGTTGCTTTGCGGATCACGTAAGTCGATGACGTGATAGAGCACGTGTGTGCATTGGTAGGGGTGGGCATAAAAACCGAGATCCAAAGACCAAAACTAAAAAAATCGAAATCGAAACCCAAATAACTGAAATTCGGGTATCGGATAGGGAATCTAACTAATCGAACTTTTAATTTCAACTTTGAATTTTAAGTCGGGTACCCAAAACTATCCAAATAACCGAATTTATTAAGCACATAGCTCATCCATAAGCTTTATACCATTTAAATTTAGTTATAATTTTTTAAGTCGACTTTCCAAGTACTTGCAGGTGTTATACTTATATTTACTTCTTAAGAAAAGTGGAGTAAATTTTAAAAACCTACAACTATTTGCACCATTGTAACATAAAACTATAACTTTTCAAGCCTATTTCATAAAACTATAACTATATTGTCCTTGGTTATCAAGAAACTACAACTTTTGTGATACATATGTGGATGACAAGTGGGACCAAATCATGTAGCACTTATGTCATTGACATGTGGGACCATGTTACAAAACTTGTAGGTTCTTGATACATTGGGTTAAAGTAGTTGTAGGTGTCGGTGTACTTGGGATCGGGGCCCCCACACCGCCTACTACCTAAGCGCAAGCCGTAGAAGCTCCGTAAGATGTCAAAGCCAAAAGCTAGAAGACAAAATCCTTGCATGCATGCAAGGGAATCTTCTCTCTCTCTCACCTTGGTGGCTTACGAGAGAAGGGAAAGGGGGAGGCCTAAGACAACTCCCAACCTCCAACCACCCGCATTTATTTTCCTTGTACCGCCCAATGTGGAGATTCCCTCTTGGCATATAAAAGAGGAGGCCTCGGGGCAAGCAAGGGGCGGGCTACTCTCTTACGAGAGGAGGCCATGCTCTTCTTCTTCCTCTAGATAGAGCCCCCATTGGAGCCTCTCCTAAGCTCCACCCTAAAAGACAACATTCGAATACACACACGAGCGGGACGTAGGGTATTACGCATCCATTGCGGCCCGAACTTGGGTAAACCTTCTGCGTTCTTCGTTTGTTCATCTTCCGCGCTAGACGAAGTGAATCCGTCCTTCCTCGAGCCTATCCGAAGGGAGCCTTGACAGGCCCCCATTTGGAGGTGTGCTCACACACCGACATTTGGCGCGCCGAGTAGGGGGTAAGAGGCGTTGTTTTCCCCATTCTTCGTTTGCGGATCTTGCTTTTCTTCGATTTGGAAAACTCTGTTTTTCCCCTTTCCGCCCGTATTGCTTTGTCTTTGATTAAGCTAACCTCACTTTGTTTGTTCTTGCTATGAACGTTGGGTGGAATCCTTGACTCCACGAGACACGCCCTGCCCACTCCTTTGTGCAGCAAGGGAGCCGAGCAGCGGTGGAGCGGCTCCTTCCCGCGCGTCTCGCTCGAGCTCGTGCGGTAGTCGCGACTCGGCGACGCTCGGGGGCTCCTATCACCCGCGGTAGCGGCGATGGCACTCGGAAGCGCGTCCACGACGACACCGGGCACGCCGTGTCGACGGTTGCGGCTACCGGGGCGAGCAGCGGGTCCCCGGGTAGCATGCGGAAGACCCGAGCGCGTCTCCGACTACTCCGGCGACTACTCCGGCGAGCACGTCTCCGGCTACCCGGAAGACGTCTCCGACTACCGGGCGACGTCTCCGACTACTCCGGCGAGCGCGTCTCCGACTACCGGACGACGTCTCCGACTACCCGGCGACGTCTCCGGCGAGCACGTCTCCGACTACCGGACGACGTCTCCGACTACCGGGCGACGTCTCCGGCGACTACTCCGGCGAGCACGTCTCCGACTACCGGACGACGTCTCCGACTACCGGGCGACGTCTCCGGCGACTACTCCGGCGAGCACGTCTCCGACTACCGGGCGACGTCTCCGGCGACTACTCCGACGAGCGCGTCTCCGACTACCGGACGACGTCTCCGACTACCCGGCGACGTCTCCGACTACTCCGGTGGGCGACGTCTCCGACTACTCCGGCGAGCGCGTCTCCGACTACCGGGCGACGGCGGCGGCTACTCGGGCGTGGCTCCGACTACCGGATACAACGGAGACGGTTTGGCCTCACCTCCGGCCACCTCACCGACCGATCATAAATGTCGAAAAAACTATGGTACAGTTGGAAGGGTTCTTGAAGTGGGGATGACCCTGCGCACGCCCTGGTCGTCTCGTGCACCGAGACGAGGCCACCGCGTCGAGCCTGTCAAAGGGCGAGACCCGGGGACCAGAAATCTTGCGCCCTGCGCAATGAGATTATGGTACCCGGTCTAACCCGACGGGCCGACTACCGGTTCGGTCAAGTCAAGGCGCACGTGGCACCGGTGTGGTTCGGGGACACCCCGGCTTCGAAACTCTTGTGATTGTGCCTAAGTATTTCCCATATATATGATCGGACAAAGAAGACATGACGACTACGACGGGGACAAGTTGACCTCATCGCCAACCACCTCGGCGTCCGGCAATGAGCTCGGGGGCTCTGTCGGTGTACTCGGGATCGGGGCCCCCCACACCGCCTACTACATAAGCGCAAGCCGCAGAAGCTCCGCAAGATGCCAAAGCCAAAAGCTAGAAGACAAAATCCTTGCATGCATGCAAGGAATCTTCTCTCTCTCACCTTGGTGGCTTACGGGAGAAGGGAAAGGGGGAGGCCCAAGGCAACTCCCAACCTCCAACCACCAGCATTTATTTTCCTTGTACCGTCCAATGTGGGGATTCCCTCTTGGCATATAAAAGAGGAGGCCCGGGGCAAGCAAGGGGACGGGCTACTCTCTTACGAGAGGAGGTCATGCTCTTCTTCTTCCTCTAGATAGAGCCCCCATTGGAGCCTCTCCTAAGCTCCACCCTAAAAGACAACATTCGAATACACACACGAGCGGGACGTAGGGTATTACGCATCCATTGCGGCCCGAACACAGGTAAACCTTCTGCGTTCTTCGTTTGTTCATCTTCCGCGCTAGACGAAGTGAATCCGTCCTTCCCGAGCCTATCCGAAGGGAGCCTTGACGAGCCCCATTTAGAGGTGTGCTCACACACCGACGATAGGTTTGTGAAATTTACTCTAAAAAGTGGCATGTCTGTTCAAAGAAAGAAAGAGGGAGGATAATCACTATTGTTTCATTACAAATATAAACACAACCGTCGATCGGCATGAGATTTTTCACTTCACCTCTTGAGAGTTGAGACACACACTAGATTCAAACTTAGTACCTTCATATAAGCGACTCACTGTACATACAACAAATACTAGTACAATTCTTTGCGCAATAGTAATGCTAGGCAGCTGCATAATTTGCACTTGTTTTCTCACATGACCGAGCAGGAGTTTGGGTCCTCGTCACTGAACATGTTGGTGAGCTGCTCGTCCTGCCTGCTGACTGACCTGCTGGGTGCTGGGCGCGTAGCCGGGCTCTGTGTTTCGGACGTAGCCAGGTGGAGCCCTCTTGTCGTAAGTGCCGGCGACGTAGGGCTGGCTCACCGAATTGTACGGCACGTACGGCCAGATCTCTGCCTTCTTACCTGTGGACTGGGCTTTCTTGAGCACCTTGCTCGCCTCCGCGTATCCCACCACAGTTACCTTCTGCTGCTTGCGGTTTATATTCACCGATTGAACCCCTGAACATGTCATGAGACAAGAGATATGTGAATTGATTGTTTTCTTCTGTATTTTTCTAAGTTGTTTGGGGGTGTGGTTATTAATTTCATCGGAACAAAATTGCATAGGCGGTTGCAAGTTTTGGTCTGCATTCAATCACAGGCGAAAGAGCTACAATTTCATTCAAGGCAAGGCCCTTGCCAGAAATTAAAAAAAATAACAGAGAGAACAAAAGTAAATCTGCACACTTGAAGCAAGCGAGAGGAATACAGAGTGAGAACCTTTCAAGGAGGAGAGGGCGTTCTTGACCTTGAGCTCACAGCCCTCACAGTCCATCCGGACCTTGAGCTCCAGCGTCTGAAGCTGCTTCCTCTTCTTCTTGCGGCCGCGACCTCCACTGCCACCCAATAACTCAGACAGGTATTCCAAGGTGCCGCCCATGGCAACTCACTGAATGTAGAGCAGAAGCACAACCAACACAACACGAAGCTATCAGGAGCTAGAAAGAGGTTTGAGGAAGAAATGCAAAGCTGAACATTTATATATGCTGGGCAATGACCAGGACAAAATGAAACCAATGATGTGAGGAAAGGGGTGATTGGTGAAGGAGATCAATTATCAGTGAGTGCCCAGTGGAAGCAGAAATCTGTCTGAAAGCTACCGTGTCTACGGCCTAAATGCACTGTCACTCTTCTCATGCCAAACCTGTGTGCATGCACTCTCTCCTACGGTAGTTGCCTTTCCAAAAGCAGATGGCCAGAGGGCCAAAGCTGTGAGCTGCAGAAAGCTAACATAAGTAGGCAGGCAGCTAGCAAAGGCCTCTGAATCTCTGTTGGAAAGAGATGAAAGTTGGGTTGTGGAGAAGAAGAAAAAAAAAGAGGCAAAAAGACAAACCTAAAAGGAAATGACAGCCTGTACTTGTCATTAGATATTTCTCGCAAGAGAGTGCTTTCTCTCTCGATGTAAGGTGAGTAGGCAACAGCAATTGATGGGAGCTGCATTTCCTTTTCCATTTTCAAGTTTGCAGGGTTGTATCAACCTGACAACATGTGTTCCCAGTGTTTATCCGTCTTTTACACGAACCTCTTGTCCACGTCTTGTCATGGTGCCTTTTGTTGGACGACAGCCGAGCGGCACTGTCGCCGGCACCGCGTTACTGCAACAACTGCAAAATCCAAAAGATCATTGTGCCCGCCGAGCTCTCCGGCATGGCTTTCGGTGGCCGCTTAATAAGACCCTGCGTTGCAAGCTACAGCCTGCTTGTGCTCTGCTGTCGCGATCCACTTGTGGTGTGCGGTTGGGCAGGGTTACCATCACCGGGAAACTTTGTGCGTGGTCGGCTCGGATTCTGGACCATTGCACAAGCACGATCATTGCGTTTCAGCATCGTTCTGTTCTGACGAGCAATCAGCCAATTAAGCTGTAGCCTTGTGGTTGGAACAAATACTACAAAATGATGCATCGTGCCCACACTACCTTGCGATTTCGGTTAAAAGTGACCGGCGATCAAATCCGCCGAGGTAGGGGAGGATGATACTCCTCCGTTTCAAATTATAAGACGTTTTTGACTTTTAGAAATTATGTTTGGCCGTTCGTCTTATTCAAAAATTTTATGCAAATATACAAATAAATAAGTCATTAACAAAATATCTTTAATGATAAAACAAATCATAATCAAATTAATAACATCTACACAAATTTTTTAAATAAGACGAACGATCAAACATGAAGTCTGAAAGTCAAAAACGTCTTATAATTTGAAACAGAGGGAGTAGATCTCAGGATCGACCCCATCGTACCAACCAACCCATTTTAGCCATGACGTTGACGAATGCACTGAAACCCAAATGCAATGGTAGATCGTCGTGCCCACGCACGAATAGATGCAGCTGTCAGGGCCCCCGGATATCGTTGCTTTTACAGAATGCTTTTTCTACTACAGTGTAAGTCTCCCACATTTTGGGCTACTCAGTGAGATGGCAGAGGGCAAGTCTTGAGCTGAATGAATGGAATCGGGGCAACGAAGAAAGCAGTGATCGTACGTAGGAATGACAATCTATTTTGGTAGGACCAGAGACCGTCTTTTCTATATCATTAGCACCTCTCTTGCTGTTGTGGTGAACCAATGAATTGGCGTGTTGGGGATTAAGAACAGTACAGAGGGCACTTTATGTCAGTCCTCCATGGTAACTTTCGACAGTGAATCAGCAAGACCATTACTAGTTAGTTTCGGCATGAAAGGCCCCAATCCAAAATTCTGACGTGTTTTAAGCACATAGCAGAGCTAAGAACATATATATGTATATCTGGCAACACCTTCGCCATCTTTCGAACGGCAAGATGTTCATTAGAATGGTCAGATATTCATTAGAAAGGTCTCAGGTACATGGTTCCGGGCTTCAGCTCAGGAAACAGGGTGGGAAAGAACATTTCGATGGCACCGTCATGTGTTTACTTTCCACCGTTTTTTAGCCAACGAGTGAAAAGAAGAACTAACTAAACAGTGATGACAATCTGTGAAAAAGAACAGCTGACTTTACCAGTAACAGAGGTGTCAGAATTAATACCAGCAAGAATAGAAAGAAATTGCTATCATCAGTACAAATTAAGAAATATTCTGTGGAAAATTGCTGAGACTATGGGCAACGTTCTTGCAAGTAGCTCGTCGAGTAGTTAAAGTAGCCATTTGATCCACTGAAACAAAAGGAGAACTGTTCTATATGAGAGCTTTGACGCCAGCTTGTTACATCTTAGGAAGCAGCCAAACAGGTTAGTACTTGTATGTACAAACTGAAACTGAAAGCATTTCAGTTGCAAAATGTTCATCTCTCAAGTCAATATGTTCAATATGTCATGGGAAAAGCTGAGCATGTCAAAAATTTGATAGAAATAATAACTTTGGATCCAAATTGTATTGCTACTGTAAGTATTCCAAAGTACAGAGAAGAAAAATATCAAATAATTGCATTAACCAAAGGAGCCAAGAATTTCGCCTTGTTTCAAACCACTATCGCTGAATAGCAGCAGTTGCAATGAAAAAGCATCAATATGAAACAGCCAAGCTCCAATAAAATGACTAGCAGAGGTAAATAATAACTGAAGAAATAAAACAAAGAGAAAAACATCGTTATGAAACAGCAGAATAGCTGCAGAACTGCATCACCCTGGTTTCAGAAATTAGATTCATTAACAAGCCTATACTTTGCCAAGCACCATTATCTTCTACACCAACAAACTCGGCAACAAGTTCAGTCCAGCTTCTATCATAAAACAAACAAGTGAACAAGTTCAGACCCAGCTTCAACAGCTATTGTAGTGCAAGGTCACATATCCCAGTAAATGTAACATTGACCTTCACTCATTATTCATGGCAGGCATCATAAATCATCAACATCCATCTGCCACTGCATCGAGAGGAACACATGGTACAATAGTACTAACGGTTCTTGAGCATTTTTCATGCTAAGCAGGGTGCAAGGAGGAAGCTACAACACGAAAAGTCACGGTGCATGACAGTCTCTTAAAAAAACAATTATAAAAAAATTATATTGATGTAACAAACAAGCAAATTTTTCCTTACTATCCCAAGAGTTGCCACCAACAAGTTTTAACTCAGTTAGAATTGGCAGGTATGATTGCGGATATACAGCCACCAACCCTGCCTTCACTGCCATCCAAATAACCACTCTAACAGTAATGGCAGTTCAAACAGCACAAGAAAATAAAGTACTGAGATAACTTTGCTCTAAATATTAACTCCTGCAGCGCCCATGGATCGAACCAGAATTAATCACAACATATAAATCTTCCAACAACAACAACAACAACAACAAAGCCTTTTATCCCAAGCAAGTTGGGGTAGGCTAATATATAAATCTTCCATGAAGGGTAATTTATAAGACTTGTAGTTTAATGGATGTGTTTGATTAGCGATTTTTAACTACAAATTCCATTGTATTTTGGTGTTCATTCATTACAAAAAAAAAATCACTTCAGCATTGGATTCCAGGCAATAACTTCACAGCCAAACAATCTATATTACCATAAAGCTAATCAAGAAATAAGCATTGTAGGATCAAACACAAGGACCATGAAACACCTGATGCTGTCTTTTCTATTTCAGTGTTGCACACATAAACGTTCATATAAGCTGCATGTATTTGGAGAAAATTATACAAAACTGTTCCAGCCTATAAACATGCGACCTATCCTTGGTATCCAATATCCTGGATTCAAATGTGATACACATTTATCACAAGAGAATAATCTGAATCAGAGGCAATGTTAAAAGACATCACTACCAAGATTGCAATTAAACATAGGCATTACATGGAGTTAACCATTATTGTGAGCCTAATTGTAGACTGTCAATTCTGAGCAGTTCACGAAACTAGTCGCAGCTAAGGCTGATATATGACAACATGAACTTCGTGTTCACATACATGTAATGCAGCTTTCACTTCAGCATCATTTCAAATCAAAAAGGAAAAGAGAAAAGAAATGAAAGGATGCTTGAAGTAGCCGGATACAAAAACAGCAACAACAATTGTATCGCTCTATGCTCCCAGATAGTCAGGGTGCCCAATCAAATCAATATAGGCGGGTAAAATGAAGCGCATCAAAATAACAGCTTATTGTGTGATCCAAGAATATCTATCAGTGCTAAGGCTTGAGGTTTAAGGCTAGTCATAAGCTACAACAATGCAAGCAAAAACCTGCATCTTCTTGTACCCCTTTCAAACTCCATTTCCAATTCAAACAAATTAAGGCGCACGCGTACGTTGCATCATCATCTAAGAACAGTAAGAACAAATGAGGTGACACCTTCTGCGCTGGATCACTCGAGCGCGACGGCAGCGCCTGCGGCCTTGAGCTTGGCCGCGAGCGCCTCGGCCTCCTCCTTGGGCAGACCCGCGCGCACCACTACGGGCGCCTTCTCCACGAGCTCCTTCGCCTCCTTCAGGCCCAGGTCCGTGACCGCGCGCACCTCCTTGATGATCTTGATCTTCGCCGCCGCTTCGTACTTCTCGATCTTCACGTCGAACGCCGTCTTCACCGCGGCGACCTCCTCTGCTCCCGCAGAACCCGAGGCGGCATCCCCGGCCCCGGCCGGGGAGGCTCCAGCCGCGGCGCTGGATGTGAGCGAGAGCCTGAGCTTGAGGCGCAGAAGCGCCGCGTAGTCGTCCAGCTCCGCGGGGGATAGGGCGAGGAGATCGTCCGCGATGCGCGAAAGCTTAGGGTCCTCGCCGCCGGCGGCCGTCGCCGCCGTGGAGAGGCGGCGGAGTCGGGGGACCAGTGGTGCGAATTTGGAGAAGAAGAGTGGCATTTCTGAAATTCTAGGGAGTGACGTGGTGGACTGGTGGGAGTTAGGGTTCGAACCCCGTTGCGGTCGATTATAGAACAGGGAGACGTTAACCGAGAAATACGCGTCCTAGGAAAAGAGACGTATTCCATGTGCACGCCACTAGGGAAGGCGCATTCATTTGTGCGTGGCCCACTGTCAGTAACACCACCACCTGCCTCTTGGCTGTTCCCAATGACATGGCCGCGTGACACTTCGTCGCCTCCTTCTACTGGGCGCCACACGCGGCGCTAGCACCACGCCACCTGCTGCTGTCCCTCTCGCACTCGGCGGGGGAACAGGAAACACCCTCGTAGAAACCGCAATCGAAGCCGCGGCGGCGGTGGAGGTGCGGATTCACGAGCGCGCGGACTGCGATTCCCTCTCTTCCTCCTCCACTGTACTCCCTCCATCACAGTTCCCGATCTCACCCTCGAGACTGTTCTTTTCAGGGGAGTTTGGGGATTTTTCGGGGGTGCTTTTCTGGCTGCTTCGTTTCAGGAGGGCGCGACTTAGGCGATTTCGCCGTGGCTGGTTGGTGCATTCGCCCATCGTCGCGTGCTTGTGACTTTCGCTAGGGTTTTGCTACCTGCGGTTTGATCCGATGGCTGCATCCCTGTAGGTTTTGCAATTCCGCAGCTCGAAGGAGGGGGTCGTGTGCGCGAGGCCGTTCTGAAATCTCAGGTGCGTTGTTTGGTACCTGAAGCGCCGTCCGATTGAGATTTGTAAGAGTTTTTTCCTGACTGCATTCGGACCTATTTCTCTGGATATTTGGACAATGCGCTGTTAAGAGCATTAAGGGTTTAGGTGGGGTTTTAGTTTAACGATGATTTAGGTGCGCGATTCTTGTGATAGAGATTGAAATGCGATACAGTGGGTTTCTCTGTGCTGTTCTGGGATATGTGCATTGTATGTTGTGATTTTGTCACTGTGAAACCTTGCTTCAGGATCCAAGTTGTTTGTTCAACAGTTATACACATAGATCGTCATGGCACTTAAGTTGGTAAGTGGCCTGCCAAATTTTGTTGCTATATGACAGCTGCATGTGAAATTATGAGTATGCATTCCTACATTTAGCAGCTGTGTTTTGTTAAATTCACAATTTTTGGCATTGACATGGAACCTGCAATTACGAAAATAGGAACATTTATGATAAAGAGTCACCAGAATTCAAGCAAATATAAGATGGTGTCTTCTTAGATGCTCTCTAATCCTATAATTACAACAGAAAATATATACCAATTCTAAATGGATCATATGCTACAGCCTGATAATTTGGATCATTTTGTTTCTCTAGATTACTAAAGTTGTGAGCCCCCCTAACTTGCTCTTGGAAATTGCAGTCTAATTTTCATAGTAATCTTTTATCGAGTTTGCTCATGTTTTTTTTTTGTTCTGTTTTGTTCTTGCAGTCAGAATGTCAACATATCCTGTGTTGAATGGCCGGCCCATTGATCAGTGGATAGTCACCGAGTTGGAGGATGAGCTTCAGCAGAGGAGTCTGCCTATGACAGGTTTAAAAGATGATCTTCTGAAGAGGCTCCATGAAGATATTCAAGGTGAGGAAAATATAGATGGTGAAACTCCCCTGGATGTGGAGATGAAAACGGGTGCGACTCCTGGTTCTGTGAATGCACCTGTTTACCAGGATTCAGGTGAACGAAATGTTGATGGTGTGTCTGAAGTTATGAAACAGGGGGAGATGCTGTTATGTCTGCTACAAAGTCTACCGATGAAAGTTTAGTTCCCACTACTGAAGCTAGCAAGGAGCCTGTCACTGTTACTTCAGAAAGTAGTCAGAAAACTCTGGATGCTGTTACTGAAGTTCAGCCTCCTCTGTTTGATATGACAGCAACTGATGAAAATCACACTGAAGCTAATGGAGTCGGCCTAGCTTCAAGTGGTGTTACTATAGAGAAGGAAGTAAGTCCACATTCTGGATCTCACAATGATATTATTGAGAAGACATCAGAAGATGACACCAGCAGGAAAATAGTGGTTGACAGTGTACCTTCTGATATTAGTGGTACCAGCATTGAGTTGGATGTGGATGCAGACAAGAATATGCTCGAAATCAGCCAGGACGCTGTCATTGGTACTGCAGAAGCTAGTAAGAGGACTATGGATGCTGTTGTAGAAGATGAGTCTTCTGTAGATGATATTGCTACAACTGATGAAAATCTCTGTCAATCTAATGGGGTTGTCCTAGAATCATCTATAAGTGACCTCACTGCAGTGAAGGAAGTAGATCAACTCTCTGAATGCAACAATGATACAATTGACGATACCCCAGAAGATGAAACAGGTTACAAAAATGGCTGTTGATGGTGTATCTTCTGATGTTAGCATAAAGTTGACTCAGGAGGCTTTCATTGATACTGCAGAAGCTAGACAGAAGACTTTGGATGCTGTTACAGAGGTTGGGTCTTCAGTAGTAGCTAGGGCTGCAGTAGCAACTAATGAAAATCACTGTCAAACTGATGGAGTTGTCTTAGAATCATCTTTAAACGGTATCACTACAGTGAAGGAAGTAGATCCACTCTCTGAATGCAACAATGATACAATTGACGAGACCCCAGAAGATGAAACAAGCACACAGATGGCTGTTGATGGTGTATCTTCTGATGTTAGTATCAAGTTGACTCAGGAGGTGTTCATTGGTACTGCTGAAGCCAGTCAGAAGACTTTGGATGCTGTTACAGAGGTTGGGTCGTCTGCACTAGATAGGGCTGCAAGATCAACTAATGAAATTCACTATGAAATTGATGGAATTAACCTAGAATCTGCTTTGATTGATAATACTACAGTGAAAAAGGTAAATCAACATTCTGAAGGTCGAGGCAATACTATGAAGAATCCAGAAGATAACACTAGCAAGAAGATGGTTGTTGTTGATGTACCTTCTGATATTACCAATATCAACACCAAGTCAGGTGTTGATGACGCGGACATGAAATTGCTAGAACGAGAGGCTGTACTCACACCACCCAATGCTATTGCTTTGCATGCTGATAGTGACGCTGATGCTGCTTCAACTGCCGCTGCAGAAACAGAAGGGTACACTGGCAAGGAAATGGTCCTTGATGATGTATCGTCTGATGTTTCAGATGTCGATGCAGACTGCAAAAGTGGGCATGAAGTAATACCAATTATCGATGTAAACTGCAATATTGGACCGAGAGAAGTGCTGCCACCACCTGATGCTATTGCATTGAGTGCTGATAATAGTGACGCCGATGCTGTTGCAACAGCAGCTGCAGAGACAGGAGATTACACTGGCCAGGAAGTGGCCATTGATTATGTATCATCTGATGTTATCCATGCCAATGCCAATTTAGGTGTTGATGTAGACTGCAGAAGGGAACAGGTAGTACCAACTGTCGATGCAGACTGCAATATTGGACAGAGAAAAGTGCTGCCACCATCTGATGCTGTTGCATTGCACGCTAGTGTAGATGTGAGTGCAGAGAGCATGATTCTTAAGAACAGTTTCAGTGAGAATGCATTGATAAACGACACGGACTCCGAAGACCCTAGACACACTAATGGGGATTGCAAGCTTATATTGTGTGGGCCAGAGGACCAGGCATCTGAGGTTAAACTAGATCTAGCATCTCAAACTAAGTGTGCATCAATTTTCCATGATAATGAATCAACTAGGAAACACAATAATGTTATGGGTAACCTGAATTCTGACAATTCTGATTTAGAACTGGAGGCTAAGCATGAGATTGTCAATCCGTTCTTCACCATTCCCTCTGTAGGTGATTGCTTGCAGGCGCTTGATGGTGACAACGAGCTGCATAAGAATGGAACTATGGAGGATACAGGTAATATGGACTTAGACACGAAAGAAGACAGTCCTGATGATAATTCTCCTGAGAAACATTTAGATCGGAGCCTGAGTAATGAATCAATGGATGAGGATCTGATGGAAGTTATGCATGATGTTGGAGGAAAGACAAAGGCTACATCCGAGCATGTGTTCGAAGAGGTGACTCCCATAGGTACTATTATCGAGGGTTGCTCTGGACACACAATGGAAGTTATCACTGAAGAGAAGCCACCAAATCTGACTGAAAAGAGGAAATCTGAAGGTATTCTTTTCTTTGCTTCTGAATATTGACAATCCATATTGTTGTGGCCCTTACGACTTGTTTCAATATATATGTACAATATCTATGAGCATTGAGTCAAGGGCACTGTTGTGTGATCCTTGTACTGTCTTTCTTTACTATTGGCATATATGGACTAGTATAGTTATGTTTTATTTCCTTCTCATCAGCACTTTTTAGATGGTGGAGTAGGGCTTGCATTGATTTTTTATGCAAATCATCAATGAGTCTTATTATCTACCACTTGTTGCATTTCTCATGCAAGTAGACAGTTTATAGTTTAAATGTTTGGTAGCATTTTTTTTGTCTCATCCTAACTCATTGGCGAATGAATAGGTCGTGAAATCATTGCCAATGAGCAAATCAAACGTCAGTGCCAATGGGATGTTGATACGGTCAATAGTTCTGGCCAAAAAGCTTCCAAACTAACTGGAAGTGGCGCTCCAAAGGCTATCCGGTCTTCTACCAAACGTTCTTTTGGCAGGTCTAATTCAACAGCAAATGGAGATTCTCTCAAGGAGCGGATAGGTGAGGTCCTACCCTTCTATTTAATAAAGTATATAATGCACTTCTGTAATCTAATTCTTGTCCTATTGTAGTACCACCTCCTAAAAATCCTGCAACGACTTCCTTGAGAATTGATCGATTCGTGCGTCCATTTACTCTGAAAGCTGCCCAAGAGCTTCTTGGTAAAACTGGATCAATTTCTAGCTTTTGGATGGATCAAATCAAGACCCACTGCTATGTCACAGTATGTTATCTTTTATACAGATATACCTTATGTTCCACCTTCTTGATATTTTCTTAAATGAAATGCATAGCATTTTTGTTATGTTGCAAATATTATCTGTGTGTAAACTATAAAGCTAACAGTTTCAAAACAAAGATAGGAACTGGTCGCAATGTTATCTGAAGAACATTTGAAAATTGCCCCTATTTGGCCTTTCCAAATTTTGCCTTTTAATGGAATTTATCATGATTAATAGTTGTTTTTTAGACAAATTTCGTGTGTATCTGATGCGTTGAAAGTGTATCGGATGAGATCCAATGTGTGGCTGTTGATAGTTCCATGCACTTTATGATGGAGTACATGTTTTACAGTGTATACCTTGTATTGTTATGGCACTGACTTGGCTGATCCTACTCCTGACGTGCAGTACTCTTCAGTGGAGGAAGCTGTGGCCACGAGGAAAGCTGTTTACAACCTTCAGTGGCCTCCGAATAATGGCAGTTGCTTAGTTGCTGAATTTGTTGATCCACAAGAGGTGAAGGTCAAGCTTGAACCCTCACGCCCAGCTCCAGTGCCTGTAAACCCCAGTACAGCAACAGCACCAGAGGCAGCAACCTGCCAACCATCCAGTGCTGACCAAACCATACCTCCCCAAGCTGCTGCTACTTCAAGGGGCCTGTTACCTACCGCTGCACCTCTTGCCAAGGTGCCTCCTACTGACCCTACGGCAGCTAGGGAGAGGGTTTCTCCACCTCCAAAGAATCTCGAACCTGCCCTGAAGCTTGATGATCTCTTCAAGAAGACGCAGGCATATCCAAGGATTTACTATATGCCCTTGTCGGAAGAGGATGCGTTAGCTAAGAATGCAGCTCGCGGATCCACCAGGTATTTGACGCTTCTTCTTTTTCTTCTCGCTACTGTTTATAACTGAAAACGCTGGATGACCTTACTCTTTTTTTCTCTCCATGTAGGCGCAAACGTCGAAATGACAAGGTCTTCAAGGGTTTCTCTTCTCGCACATGACTCCTTGCACCTATGAAGTACTAGTTGTTGGCGATGGCGTGTTGCCGTGTGAACAGATTTCTAGTAATTGCAGTGAGGGATGACCTGGCTGGGTAAGGGTAGTTGGAATTCCCGGTGGATACCATGGTTTATGTGAAGTATGATAATATCAAAATGTTGGTTGTTTGGCTAAACAACTCTCCATACTGTTAGATCAGCGCTCTAAATCTCGACTTCATCTTCTTGCTAACTGGTTGTACTGTAATGTAAGAGCATATCCCTTCGTGAGTCTCGACTCTCGACCGTCCTTTGGCTCTGTTCGTGTTTTATTTCCCTTCTCCAAACAACTCATTTGTTTGGATAATGTCTGATGCATTGACAGCTGATAAATTGGTAAATGCTAATTTAAGCTGGCAGCGACCGCTTCATGACTGTCACGTTACCGGTCGACGCCGTGCGCCGTTGTTTTCTGGCGAGGCACTTACGGTTAGCACTGCACCAAAAGAATTAAGAAGGACAAAAAAGATGTGTATTCTGTTCGGATTCATCATGGGCTTGGAAAAGAACTCCAACTCAGCCCATATCTTCTTTCGGCCCGGAACAAGTTTGTGTAAGATGATAGGGTGGTCGTCTCGCTATGCCTTTTCTTCTCCGCGATGGAATTATCTCGCTCACGCAAACGACTCGCACGGTAACACCAACTCCTCGCTCCCGGCGCGGCGGCCCGGCCGCCGGTGATCTGACCTCCTCCGGCCCCGCCACCAGATAGGCGTCTCCAACCATCACCTCATATCCCTTCGAACCGGCGCGAAGAGGATGGCGTCCCGGCGGGGCAGCAGCTGCGCGCTCTGCGAGGGATCGAACCTCCCCTCCTGCTGCGCCATGTGCGTCAACGGCAGGTACGAGTCGTCTCGTCACCTTCTATACATGGAATTAGAAGCAAGTTTGCATCTTTCTGGTCTGATCCTCACCCTCCCGTCTGCCGCTGCTTGATTTGGGCAGGTTGATCGAGTACCACACGAAACTGCGCATGATGAAGAGTCTTCGTGACTCCCTCCACTCCCGAATAGCTGCACGCCTCAAGGCCCAGGTTGGTCGTCCTGGCCTCTTTGGATCACCCCTCTCAATTTGGTGACCAATTTTACAGTTTCCACTTAAGAGTACATATAGTAATTAAATTCAATATTAATAATGGGTTAAACTTTAGCATTGGCAGAAAGCTTGTTGAGTTCAGACGGATGTATGCCTGAACCTAGTATGTTGGTGTCTATAATAACTAGGTCTCCACTGTCGACAATGAAATGTTATAGCATTTTGTGCTTTGCTGGGGATTTTATGTTTTAACCCTGTTGGCATATTTTTCGACAGAGTAAAGCAAATGAGCAAAGGACTTGGAGAGTGAGAAAATCTCAGGATATCAAGGAGATGAGGGACAGACTCAGTGAATTGAAGAGAAAAACTGCTCTAGGTTAGTTGTTTGCTCTCATTCATGATGGTGATGATGACATTTGCCGACTGGTTAGTGATACTAAGCTGTGATTGTTGTTTTGTTTTTTTCTTTTTTGCAGAGAAGACCAAGGTCGAGCAAGCAACGAGTGATCTGAAGGCGCAAAAGGCATCATTGAATTTGGCTTTTGTTACGGTATAAATATGTATATCTCAGTTTATTCCAAAATCAAACTCAGTAACACCTTACTAATACTGCACATGCACATTATCTTGCTTCTCAATGTCAGCTGAAAAAGAGGCGAGGCGATGTCACGACGATGCACAACAATGCCATGAAACTCGCACAGATGAATCTTGTGAGTATTATGACATTATATGTTCTTAATTGTTTAGTCAATGGATGGAAACATCTATAGTTCTATCATTTTTAGTATGTGTACCTATGCATTTTCCCATCCAATTGTAATACATTTTCTGTTGGCAGATGACAGCGACCTCAGAACGTCTGAAAATGCAATCGAAAGCTGTGAAGCAACTTTGCAGGTTGTTCCCAATGCGACGAGTAAGTTTCTGCATTTATATTTGCTTTTGAGGTTCTTTTGATATCAGTAAGATTCCAATTGCATCACATTTGAGAATTTAGTTAAAATAACTTATGTTATTACAGTTTTTAGTTTTTTGCATCTGCATGTTCACCTATAAATTTTAATACTTTGAGAAATCAGCATTTGATTTTCATGTTTATATAAGTAGTTATAACCTAAGGTTTTAAATATTTTTAGGTTATTAAAGATGGAGAAAAGAAAGGTGACTATAGTGGTCCATATGATTCAATATGCAGTGCTCGTCTTCCTCGTGGTCTCGATCCACATTCTGTCCCATCTGAAGAATTATCAGCTTCATTGGGGTAATAACTTTTTCGCTTCAAGTTTTCAACTGCTACTTATTATTGTCCTGATCATTATTTTTTGCTCATTCAGTACTCGCTTTGGCATGCTATACTCATGATAGTAAGAATGACTAAATGAATAGATGTTATTTAAGGAGTTATTTGATCTTACAATGGTCAGCCTGATGCATGTTCACTCATTTGTTGTTGTTAGTTACTTACAAGGATTGGGAACTGTTCTAGATGCAATAGAGAAGCAACTCATGGAAGGAAACTAATAATGAAGACCAATAGTAGTCCTTGTAATGGACCATTTAAAATTTTAAATTAGTTCTCTTGGGTTGTGCAGATGACATAACAGTTGATTGTTCTCCAACTATGTCAGTGATAAATAGGCTTTCAAGTAACAATTTGTGAAAATACGACTTTATATCACTGGAAGTTGAGTTTTTCTCTTCTTGCTTACAGGTACATGTTACAGCTAGTCAACATTGCAGTCCGTGTCCTTTCTGCACCAGCTCTTCATGTATCAGGCTTCGGGGTGAGATCCAGTTTCCAACCCATCGACTTATAGTGACATTGCCAGATTACCAAATCCATTTGGCTAGTTCTGACACTTAATAACATGTTTCACGGAATGTAGAATGCCCTTTACATTTGGTTATGTTCATTGAGAATATCTGTTGTTTTATGAAGTAACTGCAACCTGTCTGAGCATACATGATAACACTTTGTGGGTAACATGATCTGTCATCCAAACCTTCATGTGCCATTTTCATGCAACTATGTGCAAAGTGTATTCTGCAAGGTGTTTAGATTTATGATTTATATATGTTGTAGCATGAAAGTTTAACATGCTGTCTAGTTGGTTCATTGGCTAAAATATTTGTAAATGTGTTGCACTAGGCTTCATGCTCTCATATATGGCAACGAAATTCCTACTGGACCACACGACGATCACAAAGGTATTGTTTCTAGGAAAGCTCTTATCTCATTAACATGAACACATATAATTACTGACATGATATCTTTTTTTCCCAGCAAGGTTTACCCACTTTTTATACCCAGGAGAAATGTTTGCACAGGAGGTGAGGAAAATTCAATGACGGGAAGTGGTTCAAGTAACTTTGGTGTTGATTCTATGGACTCTGTCAAGAAACCATCTCTTGATTCCAAGAGAAGTAATAGCTTCAACTTTTCTGCTACATCTTCTCATTCCATGGAGAGGCATCAAGATTTGCAAAGAGGAATAGCACTACTAAAGACAAGTGTTACCGCTATTACTACTTATTATTATAACTCATTGGGCTTGGACGTGCCATCCAATCTTTCTACTTTTGAGGCATTTGCAAAGCTGCTGCATATGTTATCGTCATCAAAGGCCCTTCGAGCTGCTCTTGAATCAAACATCGCTTCAAGGTACCCTAGGTCTTCATAAGCATATCTGTGACATATTCTTGGTTCTCAAAAGTAAGCCTAACTCTGTATGCTGCTTGTAGATCAGCTGAGCAAGCACAACACCTAAACAGGTCGATTTGGAAGGCGAGTTCAGCCATCTCATCTGAGAGCAGTATTATGGACAGCATGCACACAGTTATTACGGTAAGTTCGTCCTTTGCTTTTGATTGCATTACTTCTACTTCTATCCTGTTACATCCCAAATTTGCCTTGCCTGATGGAATTTCTTTTCTTATCAGCCGAGCTCTCTAGACAACCTCCTCCTGAACTCTAACGGTAGTTTCTTGTACACTGGTCAGCCACCGAAACACGGTGGCATTCCCGACAGTATCTTCGATGGCTGGGATTTTGTAGAGCGTGAGGTTCTACCACCGCCACCCTCGCAGGTTGAAGACGTTGCGCAATGGGAAAGGGCCATGTCTGCTGGCGCCAAAAGGAAATGAAACCTATCCATCCTCTCTCTGAAGGACGACTAGGTTGTGGGAACACTGCAAGAACTTCAGATAGAGGCACTCTGAATCTGATCAGGATGTTCTCATGATGCATGTACAGGAAACAAAACTAACATCGACCGTAGTGGTGCGGAATTGCTGACTGCAGAGTTCAGCTCTCATGTCGTTTGTACATCACCTTAGATTTGTGTATATGTACGGATTGTTTCTGTAGCCTTTACCAAAGGAAAATAAAATAGCTGTAAATTTTAATGATACTACTACCCTACCCTCCTGTCTCCTGCAACAGAAAATATTTCGTTTTACTTATGTGCATATACGTACTGCTATACAGCGTTGGTAATCAGAAAAGAAATATGTAAATAGCAGCTATATGGGGTAAAAATTTGTTTTATTTTGCGAAGGGAACTGGTCCACGTATGCAACCGGCATGTCACCGTCGAGAGGCGTTCCCTCCAGTCCACCACAAAACAGCGCCTCCGTTGCGCCTCCGCTTCTTCCTCCTCGGCTCCACCACGCCCTAGCTCAACGCGTCCCCGGCGATGAGCAGCCTCCGGGCCATGTCCTCCCTCCTCCACATCTATTCCTCGTCGGCTGTAGCTGCCGGCCGAGGCATCAGTCGGCTTAGGTTGGCACCGCGGCTCGGCGGGAGCTTCCGAGTCCCATTGAAGGGGCCGTCCGCGTTCGTGCTGGACGAGGTCGCGGCCGCGGCGAGCAGCGCGCAGAGGAGGGCGTCCACCCGAGCGGCAAACTGGGATTCCGAGAAATCGCCGTACGAGACGCTTGGTATGACGCTATGCTATTTGTAGCCCGTGCAAGTGAGAGCGATACTGGGCATTTTCTGCGTCGATCCTGGAGATCTACTTGCTTGTTTGATGTTGATCAAACCTACTGAACTCTTCAGCCTTCTCTTGATTGAAATTTGGTGATTAGTTGCCAATTTTTTATCATTTGTTTCGTGTCATACTTGTCGTTCGGTCCTAAATTGGGATACTTCTACTAACAGTACCAATTTGATGTTCCCTTGATTCTCTGGTTTAAGATAGTATGGACTTGAATTTAGCGGTCAAGCTGATCTGTGTTTTTGTTGCTGCATGTGTTCCAAGAGTTGGATAGGGATGCAGACGAGGAGGCCATAAAGACAGCATACAGAAAACTGGCCAAGTTCTATCACCCAGATGGTTGGTTTATTCACTTCTCAACTTTCCTAATTTTCAGCATTGCACCCTACAATGATTCAGGCACTACTTGATTTAGTGCTATTCGAGACTTACAATTTACATGCCCATGCGAATTTCCATAAGGAACGACTCTACAATCTTTGTTTTGTTAGTTCTATGTTTGCTTGTGAGTTATCTGTGTGCCACAACACATGCACAATGCAGTCTGTGTCGATCTGATGGACCACAACCATTACTTCACAGTAGTTGAACCCTTGTTTGAATTGTTCAGTTGAATAAGAAAATGGTCATTTATAAGTTGATTAATGTGATATGAATTCAGAGCATTATGTACTACAATGTGCTCCTCTCTCTTAGGAGAATGTTTAACACAATATTTATCTATGTTTCATGCATAATATGTGTCTATGTAGTGGATGTCCTCTGAGCAGAAATTGTAGCATGATGAAATAAATGTTTTTGTTAGAGCTGTGGTGGTAGTGTATTGGGGCTGTAAGATTGTGGTGAAGCCATATGATAAGTTTGTATTCACCAACACAGTTGAACCCAAACGCTTAAGCTGATGGGTAATGGTGGGCAATACATTTGTACTTCAACACCATAAACAAATTCCTCTATCCATAATTATCTAACATATATAATTCTCAAATATTCTCATATAGTATCATGACGGGAGAATATGCACTGATAGAAAAAGGACCTTAAGAGTAACGAAAGTACATCTAACAAGTAACTGTGTTGACAGCTAAACTAGTGATTGTGGAGCAAAAATGACGATGTAGGGCTATTTGAGCACATGGTAAATAGAAAACATCCTCTTTTACTCCATATAATTATGTTTCTTTGTATAGTTTATGATGGCAAGGGAACCCTTGAGGAAGGGGAAACTGCGGAAGCCCGTTTCATCAAAATCCAGGCTGCATATGAGCTGTTGATTGATGATGAAAGAAGAAAGTCATATGATAGAGAGCATCATGTGAATCCAATGAAGGTTTGAATTCTGTTAGTCCACATGTTTATCTGATTAGTACTTGCAATTGTATTGTGTCTGTTTGTTAATTGCTGTTGCCACTTTCTTACTCTATCACTAGCAGCTTTAATCATATTTTTATTTTTCGACCCTCAATTTATTCCATGGTTCAAAAACCAAGACTAGAAACTACTTTAAGGAAGTACCATTCCATCTTTGTGATATAAGCTACCAAACAACGTTGTGTTCGCATGCTTTATTTATTCTTTCTGTAAAACTAGACAATTAATAGTGGCATTCATCAAAAACTAACAATTGATGCTACTTGAAATAGTTAGGTTATTATTCGTGAACTGTAGAGTATTTTTTGTTTCACTGGAAGATTATTCCTGTTGTTCTGAAAACCATCTCTCCATAATTAATCAGGCTTCTCAAGCATGGATGGAGTGGGTTATGAAGAAGCGAAAAGCATTTGATAAACGTGGTGACATGGCTGTAGCTGCATGGGCTGAGCAACAGCATCGTGAAATGACACTACGTGCACGACGTCTCTCAAGATCAAAGGTGACATCAGAAGTTCAAAACGTTGCATTTCTGTCGCTCGTAGTGACTAACCTAACTCTGTTTTTAATCAACACTCTAAACATTGGACCTACTAGGTTGATCCTGAGGAGGAAAGGAAGTTATTTGCCAGGGAAAAGAAGGCATCGATGGACTTCTACAGCACGACTCTGAAGAGGCATACCCTTGTCCTACGGAAGAGGGATATTATGCGCAAGAAGGAAGAAGAAGACAAGAACCAGGAGATCAGTAGGCTTCTAGCTGCCGAGGGTCTTGAGCTGGATACAGACGAAGATGACAACATAACATTCCTAAAGTAATCCCTTTTGATGAATCTCCCGTTTCTGCCTCCATCCGCCAAGATAGTTGAAGGATTCTTTTTTGAAGAAAAAATAGTTGAAGGATCCTTTGTATTTTTGGGAGAAGAAAATAGTTGAATGATCAAGGTTTATGTGCAGCAACAGAATTAATTTAGTCTCTTCCTCTTTTTCTTTTCCTTTTCACTTACCCGCTCATTTATGTACATAATAACTTTGACTTATGTATGGCAACATAGCTGCATATAATACAGAGCCAGAGTGGGATTTGTCAGATTTTTCAGGGCTGTAACAGCTCTTACTCCCGGCCCCTAGTTCTTTTTATTCGCAGAGCAAGGCGTGCAGTCCAACTCGCTCTTGTTCCGTCGATTTTCAGACTGTGGCGGCTGAGCACGAGGGGCTTGGTGATGCTGCCATCAGCTCTTACTTCAGAACGTGACTGACGGGGAAGAAAACGTCATGTCCGCCGGCTCTGGCTGTTCTCGTCGCCGATGGCCCCTGACTTCGCCCGCCTTCTCGTCGCCGACGGCCTGGCTGTCCGCCTCCGCAAACAAGCGTTATAGGCATCACTATGCAAAACTTCTCTTCCCTTGACTGGCATTTGTGAGAAACAGGGGTTGACTAGGAGTAGATTGGTGGAGAGATCAATCTAACCGCATTCAGTGGAATAATTTCTGAGACAAAAGGATGTCCCTGCTTCTTCTATTCAAAGCGAACAGTACATTGAAGGATCATCCAGAAAACAACAAGCCAAAGAACGGCTTTGTACGAACCCACAGTGATCCGCTCCGGAACAGAGGATCACGCAAAGCAGTAACAGAGTAATGCAGCACGCACGAAACTAACGAATCAGATGATGAGAAATAATCGGACAAATTAATCAATTGACGACCCTGCAGTTCTTCCTGATCTCGCCGTTGGCGCCGGTCTTCACCTCGATGCTGGCCATCTTCATCATCGCCCTCGCGAACTTCACCTCGAACAGCTCCGGGAACATCGCGTTCAGCATCACGGACACGTTCGTTCTCCCCGACGAGAGCAGCGCCGCATCGGACGTGAACAGAACCTTGCCATCGAGCAGGTTCCTGTAGTACTGGTTGTCCAGCCTGTTGGGCGTCACCACGTCCTGGTTGACGGTGGGGTCGTTCGCCGCGGTGGGGTTGGCCGGGCACTGCTGCCGGAGCGCCGCCGCCAGGGCCGGGTTCATGGTCGACGTGGACGCGTTGAGGCGGCCGTTGGGGACGAAGGAGGAGCAGTGGGACCGGCCGACGGTGTGCGCGCCGGAGAGCACGACGAGGTCGTCGAGGTTGAGGCCCTTGGCGGCGAAGCTGGCGGTGAGCTCGGTGAGGTTGAACGAGGGCGGCGGGAGGAATTGCAGCGCGGCGCTGGAGAGGGACACGCGGCCGTCGCGGCGGCCCGCGGGCACCGGGAAGCGGACCCTGCCGTTGCTGAGCGCGGCGGAGGCGTCGCGGCCGGCGAACGCGACGATGTCCGCGCAGGAGACGGTGTCCGGGCAGGCCTTCTCGAGCGCCGCCTTGGCCGCGTCGATGACCTCGAAGCCGCGCAGGCTCGGGTTGTTGGGCGGGGACAGCTTCTCCGGCTGCGGGTTCGCCGGGGTCGGGTCGAGAAGCACGGACGCGTCACACCCCTGACCAAACCACATCATTAAAGCACGTGCATATATAGGGATCACCGGCACTGAAGAACACTTCCGGAGCTAGCAACATATGTATGTACATGTACCTCGACGAAGCAGTCGTGGAAGAGCATTCGGATGAGCCCTGCGCCAATGCCAGGGTTCTGTTTCACCGCCTCCACGACGACGCCGCGCACGATCTTCTCGGCGTCCGGGCACGTTCTGTGGTAGAAGCCGACGGCGAGGCGGTTGCCACTCGGAGCCGGGCTCGGAGGTGGCAAGGGGATGCTGCCAGGGGGCGGTAATCGGCATAGCCAGTCCCTGCAGCTTGGCGTGCCACTGAACACAGCACCGCGAGCAGGGCCACAACGGCAAGTCTCGCCATCTCAGTTTTCACAGAACGCCAAGTAAGGGAGCAAGATTGAGAGAACGAGTGAGTGAGTAGTGGTGGACTGGGCCTGCTGGTTCGCACGTCTATTTATAGCCTGAGGAACGCACGGTGGTTCGCAGGGAAGAATGTTTGTGTCGTCGTGTTGGTTGATTGAAGTTGTTTAGCTCAGTGTTTCCAGCGAGAACATGGGAGGCACAGCTCAGCATTGTTGACTTGCGATGCGATTTCAACGCTGTAGGCGTCTCATTGGCCTCCTCGCCGTAGCCGGGAACCGAAAAAATGTTTAACTTCCAACGAATATGGCAGTGATAAGGTTGTAGTTTCTCTCTTCCTGGGTTGAATTCTTGTCAGAAGATATACTCTGCGTACCAACAGCAGGTTGGGGATTCCTTGGCAATAATCGCATGTTTCTGTGAACGTGGAATGTAAAGGTCAGTGAAAACTCGTCTCATGTTTAGTTACGGGGCGGTGAGCCTAATGCACGCCGTGATTGCCGATCGGTCTGGTAAGATGCCAGGGTGATAGATTGGAGAGACCAAACTAACGGTGGGTGCGTAACTACTCTCGCTCAAGTCTCTGATGACCGGTGTCTTCCCGTGATATCTTTATTTCTCCATGACCCATTTCTTGAAATATTATTGCTCCATTATGATTGATTTTCTTATGGATAATACTCGTCACAAGAAAAAGAACACTGATCGTGGCAATACTACACATGCATGGGGCTTTCAGCAAGTGATGTATATTAGGTGTTAGAAGGATTCAGGCTCCCATACAGAAACCTAGTTCTACATCTGAGCTTCGAGAGTTACTGAAGCTACTCGAGCACACAAGTGAATTGGGTGATGACAAATGCATGTCTCTTCATAATTTTGCATATTTCGTGCCTTGGCAACTCATTGTCTTTTGTGCCTTTTCCTCACTATTGTGTTGTTTCCATTCTTAGTTGCCCACTCTGCTTCCAAGTTCCAATCATGGACCCGGGAAAACTGGAATTTACCATGTCGAGAAAACCTTTATCTATAACCATGGATTCTTTTTTTCACAATTCGCTTCGGTGCTGCATGTATACATGCCCTGACTTCGACGTTATAACTATGTCTGGTCTCGCTTCATGACATGTTTCTATTGTCCTCCTATGGCATGTTTACTTCTATATATATAGCCGTGACTTCCTTTTAATAAATTTGTAAATGCTGCGTGGAGCTGAGAAAAAGACTGTTAGATTCACCGTATTTAAAAAGGCTGTTGAACTCGACGCATATTTCGTGCCTGCTGCAGAGCAATTGAAATCGAGTTTATTTTTTTCTTTTTAGGAAAAAAATAAACTAATTTGACATGTTTAATAGTATAATCAAATATTCTATATTTATATTGAATCACAATAATTATATTCTATATTTATATTGAATCACAATAATTAAACCAGGGTGGACACATGCTCCTACGCACATAAAAATCACTCTAAAAAGAACTTCTTACCTTGACTGGCGTCACCAGTGCATGGCAGCATACAAGACAAACGTCTGCCATGTCCCTAGGCATGACCAGTTTTGTCAAGTAGTAGCAGCAGTTTTGCTGAAGAGGATCTCATCTATGGGACGATGATACAAGACTTTATCTCCTGGTGGACTAGCTAGTTGAAGTCGAACCGAGCCAAGCACAAAACGACACATCTGCGCTTGCCCATCATGGAGCTCAACTCGCCATGGCTGCTACTTCAAAAAATTAATTCGCATCCTCACAACTTTGATCCAAAATTACTCATCAAACGGTGGCTCCACAGCTATGGATTCGATTCCTCTACTTCCCATGCACTATCTCCCCTCTCGTGGTGCCCATTTGAGGTTCTATGGCTCGTCAATGGCGGCCAACAGGAAGGGAACGACATTGGAAGAATATTTTGCAAAAAGGCCCTCACAAAAACTTTAGCTATGGAACCTCAAATGGGCCTAGCCAGGAGTCCATACAACCTACCAAACGCGTCCTTGTTACACATCCAAGGGCCCATACTAATCTACATCGGATCCGACGGCTATGTTCGCTGCAATCAGCCCACCGTAGTACGACACCGTCCTCCGCAGCAATTCCCACGCCAAACTCTCCGGGAATCGGCGCTCCCGCACCCATTGAGGCCTTGATAAAAAAACCATCGGTGACAACTACCGCCTAGAACCGGCGCTCCGCCGATCGGCTGGTTGCGTCGGCCGCCGGTCGCCTCTCTTCGTGGCAACACCGATCACTCCTCCGACCCTGTTGAAGATCGCTCCTCCGCCCCCGTTGCAGGTTGCGCCGGCCGCCCGTTTCTCCTCTCGTCCGCACGGCGAAGCCAATCTCTCCTCCGCCCGGCCGAAGGTTGCGTCGCGGCGCTGCCGATCTCTCCTCCGACCCCGTCCAAGGTTGGTTGGCCGTGTCTCTGTCTTCTCATCTCTCTCTATTCTTTTGTTGCTTGTGCATTTGACTATGTTGTCGACGAAGACGGCGCTCCAGAGCTGCATGCCGCCAGGAGACCGGACATGATGTGCAACCATACATAGCAGGCAACCACCGCGCACGAATCGCTTGCATTGTACGCTTACGGCTTGTCGAACGCCGGTCGTCTGCATGTCCTCTCTCTATCTTGTTTCTTTTAGATGGTGGATCGGTTGCATTTTGCATCGCTTTTGTGTCATGCCTGTGAATTCTTTGTTTCGTAACTTGGAATCCCGAATGAGCAGCAGTTGGGGTGATAGTGGATGTTGTTGGCCTTTCCATTCCATTGCACCAACAAAAGAGTAGAGATTTGAGTTTTGTATCCTCACATTTAAATCCAACGTCACGGCAAGAGCTTGTTTAATTTTCAAATTAGTTTTGCTATCAAGGTTTGTTGTCTCTATATAACATATTTCATCCGGATAGTTAGATGAAAGTAGAATCATGTCAGCAGGAAAGAAAATATCCTTCTCCACCTTTACTATATCTCCAACTTTGATATCCTTTCATTTTGCCTCTTCAAAACAACCATTGCCTCTATCACAATTGAGTTAATTATTTTCTTCCGCTCAGTAGTCAAACTGAAAAAGTGATAATGTATGGTTCGAAGTTTGCAACTATCGCAATTGAGTTAATTATTTTGTCTTGCTTAGTAGCCACATTGGAAAAGTGATAATGTTCACATGTTGTACTTGTCATGGAGATTGAAAGGATCTTGATGTCGCCTAGAGGGGGTGAATAGGAGAAACCTGAAATTAACATAACTTTTTCGCACAGAGTTAGTTCAACCCGGTCCGACCTCCTTGTCAACCCGGTCGGACCGCCTTACATAGGGCGAAACAGGTCAACTCTCCAAAATGAATTCTAGCTCAAACCAAAACTTGAGTTGATGCTCCAAAGGTTTTTCTTAACACATACACGAAGTATCTGCACACAAATGAGCACATCAAACTAGATCGAAGCGGAAGCACAAGTATAAACTAGAAAACAAGAAAAGCAAGGGAGACGGAGACACACGAGTTTGTTTACCGAAGTTCGGAATCACCTCAACGTGATCCCTACGTCTCCGTTTGAGGAAGCTTGAGCTGCTCACTAGCACGCTTCAAGCCGGGTCTCTTTCAACCACTTCCCTCAATCCACTATCTTGATCTTTTCCACACCGGAGGCAAGATCACAACCTTCACAAACTTTCCCAAGGCTCACCACAAGCTTGGGAGCTCTAGGGTGACGCCTAGCCGTCTAGGAGGTTCACCTCCAAGAGTAACAAATGAATCACGAGTTTCTTGACGTAGCCCAAAGTGCTCAAGGCTTAGGATTTGCTCACTTTTGCTCACACACTCAAATCTCTCAACCCAACTAAAAGATTTAGCTCAAATCACTTCGATCTCACAAAGAGAGGTTGGAGAGAGCTCAAATGGCCGTTGGAATGCTATTGAGTAGGGCAAGAACCAGCAGCAACCAAAGGGAGAGGTGGAGGGCTATTTAAAGGTTGTTTCAAAAACTAGCCGTTGGACCTGTCAGGCTCAGGGCGGTCCGACCGCCTTGACAGAGGCGGCTCGACCGCCTTGCACCGGCGAGCAACCAACCACTTGATGCGAAAACCTCTACAAACCACAAACTTGATTGCTCAACCCACTCATCCTAACTATGCTTCACTTCTAAGGCCAAAAACTCACTAACCAAGAAGTTGAACCCGGAAAACTTAGTTCAAGGCGGTCCGACCTCCTTGACAGGGCGGTCTCACCTCCTTGACCTACTAACCCAAAAACTCGGTTCAAGGCGGTCCGACCTCCTTGACAGGGTGGTCCGACCTCCTTGACCCGGCGAACACACTCGTTTAGGGTTTAGGTCACTCGGATTGGTTTCTCTCTCGGGATTTTGAGCACTTTGACATCGTCATTCAACACACGTTGCATCCCTCTTAATAGTACGGCATTCCTATACTCAAGAAATAGATAAAAGCTATTTTTCTTCCACTTGAGCTTGTGATAGAGATATATGCCGAAATTCTTCATATTTTGCTTCTTGAGGGTTGGCAACAATTCTTTACTTGAGCATATCCACCTTGAGCCGATGACCATGGACTTTATCATCAAATAGACAAAACTCCATATTTTATCCATGTCACCTCTTCTTTCGGCATTGAAGGAGGAGCTTGAAGGCTTCGCTTGGTTCCCCCATTGGCGGGCATGGCGCCCATGCATGCGAGATGGAATTAATTCGATTAGTACCGTACGTCGGTTGGGCGGGGGATTAAGCGGCAGCTCGCTGAGCCGTTAATGCATATGCCCCCGCGATCGTTTCGTACCATGCGCGTCATGGGCTGAGTACCCACTTTGTACGCGAGAGTCGTGTGGTTTGCTACTCCCTCTCGTCCCTAAATGTAGGGTTTTTTAACATTCAAATAAGAAAATAGTCAATGTGTTAAAATACTACCATACCTTTCATTTTTATCTTCATCCATCTACTCATTAACTCTTCCACCAACCTCAAATTTTGTCATATCCGCAAAACACGCTACATTTAGGAAAAATTTCAAATTCCAAAACACCCTATATTTAAGGATAGAGGGAGTAAGTGGCAGGCCTCGTCGTCCATTTTTTTGTGTCGCGTCGGCCGTGCGTCGCCTTGAGGTGACCTGTTGGGGCAAAGGCGCCCGTTGGGCCTGCTCCGAGCTTTCCGGCGTTGTACCGTACGTGGGAGCTAGAACAACGTGCCAATCTATGTACGATAGGAACCAGAAGAGATTTTCGCCGGATTTCCCCGCTCCTCCTTTTGGGAAACCGTGCACCATGCTCGATCCGCTCCTGCCCTGGCCGAGATCTATTCTACTCCCTCCGTCCCATTGAAAGTGTCGCTATGGTATCCGTGACGAGTCAAACTTTCTAAACTTTGACTAGATTTGTAGAAAATATTAGTAATATTTATATCTTTAAATAAGTCAATTATGAAAGTAGATTCAATTATCTATCTAATGATACTAATTATACTTAATAAATATTTATAATTTTTCATATATTTTTGGTCAAAGTTAAAAAGGTTTGACTTCTCGGAAGCGAGAACGATACTTTCAATGGACAGAGGTAGTACTATGCACCAAGGTACATGCTGCTAGCTGGCATAGTTCATTGGCGCAGCCGACTCGCATCGGCATGCACGCGCAGCTATCTGTCATCCGTTCACTGCTTGGGTTGCACCTCTCGTTAATCGTGCAGGAAGACGGCGCGTTGTCACGGTGGACGTAGCAACGGATGTGCGCGGGTGTTGCTTTGGCGTTTCGGCCAGGCCGCCGGCGTGTTACCGGGACGCCGTCTGGGTGCCAGATCCAAGTGGAAAGGAGGTTTGACTGCGGGTGCGTGGCAGGACAAGGAGATCATGGCAACTGGCATGCTGTGAGTGCACCCCGCTCACCACAAAACAGTAAAACAATTAAAATAAAGATTGCAACAACCGTAACGGATTCAACATCCACTTGCTCTTCTCCACCACAAAGGTTCTTCGGCGTCAAGCCTCTTGCTTGCCCTTCTCCAATGTATGGTCTATCGTAGCCAAGTTCTTGCTAATCCTTCATCAATCTTACCATTAAGATCCACACATTTCTTTGTATCATCCATTAGCACACACTTGATATTTATCTTCATGTTGTATTGATTTTCGTTGTAATATATATTGCTTGCTTGATATGACACCAAGAGTTGAGTCACCAATCTGAATATGGTGATACTTTCAATGACCAATATGAGACATATCATCCAAGCTTCATTTTTCTTTGTGTAACTCATGGCGTGAGATTTTCAATATTGATCATCCATGTAGCTTCATCTTCATCATATTCTTTGTCATATGGAATACAAGAATATACATGTGAAATATCCAAATACACCCATGTCTTGATACAACAATGTTCACAATAATTTTACAAGACGTATTCCTCGTTACAACTCAGCAAATTTCATTAGCTCTTTAATCGTGTTGTTATCAAAACACCAAAAACCCACTAGGCGTGGGATGGGTAGCTATCTACCGTTCGGCATTGAAGGAGGAGCTTGAAGGCTTCGCTTGGTTCCCCCATTGGCAGGCATGGCGCCCATGCATGTAGATGGAATTAATTCAGTTAGTACTGTACGTCGGTTGGGCAGGGGATTAAGCGGCAGCTGCTGAGCCGTTAATGCATATGTCCCTGCGACTGTTTCGTACCATGCGCGTCATGGGCTGAGTACCCGCTTTGTACGCGAGAGTCGTGTGGTTTGCTACTCCCTCTGTCCCTAAATGTAGGGCTTTTTAACATTCAAATAAGAAAATAGTCAATGTGTTAAAAGACTACCATACCTTTCATTTTTATCTTCATCCATCTACTCACTAACTCTTCCACCAACCTCAAAGTTTGTCATATCTGCAAAACGCCCTACATTTAGGAAAAATTTCAAATTCCAAAACGCCCTATATTTAAGGATAGAGGGAGTAAGTGGCAGGCCTCATCGTCCTTTTTTGGTGTCGCGTCGGCCGTGCGTCGCCTTGAGGTGACCTGTTGGGGCAAAGGCGCCCGTTGGGCCTGCTCCGAGCTTTACGGCGTTGTACCGTACGTGGGAGCTAGAACAACGTGCCAATCTATGTACGATAGGAACTAGAAGAGTTTTTTGCCGGATTTCCCCGCTCCTCCTTTTGGGAAACCGTGCACCATGCTCAGTCCGCTCCTGCCCTGGCCGAGATCTATTCTACTCCCTCCGTCCCATTGAAAGTGTCGCTATGGTATCCGTGACGAGTCAAACTTTCTAAACTTTGACTAGATTTGTAGAAAATATTAGTAATATTTATATCTTTAAATAAGTCAATTATGAAAGTAGATTCAATTATCTATCTAATGATACTAATTATACTTAATAAATATTTATAATTTTTTATATATTTTTGGTCAAAGTTACAAAGATTTGACTTCTAAAAGCGAGAACGATACTTTCAATGGACAGAGGTAGTACTATGCACCAAGGTACATGCTGCTAGCTGGCATAGTTCATTGACACAGCCGACTGCATCGGTATGCACGCGCAGCTATCTGTCATCCGTTCACTGCTTGGGTTGCACCTCTCGTTAATCATGCAGGTAGACGGCGCGTTGTCACGGTGGACGTAGCAATGGATGTGCGCGGGTGTTGCTTTAGCGTTTCGGCCAGGCCGCCGGCGTGTTACGGGATGCCGTCTGGATGCCAGATCCAAGTGGAAAGGAGGTTTGACTGCGGGTGCGTGGCAGGACAAGGAGATCATGGCAACTGGCATGCTGCGAGTGCACCCCGCTCACCACAAAACAGTAAAACAATTAAAATAAAGATTGCAACAACGTAACTGTAACGGGCAATCCCTTGAATCAAATAAAAGTGAAAGATAAATCAATATCCATATCCTCTTATTCACTTGACCGTGTCGATTTGTAAGAGAAAAAAAGGGAGACCAGGAATCGAGCTGGTAACTGCAGAATAGCACATACTACGAAGTGGTGCGCTGCGGTGCAGCCTGCTGGCCTCTGCACTTGCGCGCATGCAGTTTCATCAAGCCCTCAAACTCCTCGTCAGAAGACGGGCAGCTTGACCCGGTCAGAGCACTTGCTGTTCATGGTCACCGGGCAGTCGATGAACTTGTTCCCCGTTTTGTCGACGCACTGGTACACCTGGAACAGCTGCACCTCGCCGTCCGCGTCGCGATTACACTCCAAATTCGCCTTGAACCCGGTCCCTTCCGCGATCGCGTCCCGGATGCTGCTCAGGAAGTAGGTCTTCGTGTCCGACGGCACGATCCCTGCTCTGGCAAGGACGTTCGTGAGGTTGTTCTTGGCCTTGAGCGCCAGCGCGGTCGCGAAGTACTCGTGCTGGTCCATGTTGGAGCAGGTGCCGTGCTTGCTCCACTCGTGGCTCCAGAACTCGAAGCTGCGCCTGTTCTTGCACGACAGCGTGCCCCAGTTCTGCTCCAGGGACCTCAACAGGTCCCGGATCTCAAACGGCCGCAGCGCGTTGCCGTCGTCGCAGTTCTCCGGCCAGCACTTGCCGCGACGCTCGAGGCCGGTGATGGAGAGGAGGGCGGAGTTCTCGGCGCGGGCCAGGCCGCCGGGGCCGCGGCAGTCCACGTAATTGGGCCACAGCCCGTGGATGCCGAAGTCCGCCGCTGGCTTGCCGGCGTCCGGGAAGCAGCAGCCCTGACGCGTGTCGCAGAAAGAGCCCGGCCACTGTACAAACACGAAATAAATATGAAACAATGAGCGTTAGAGCCTTGGACCATATGCGAGCAACGCGTTCAAGAAACATGTGGCACGCAGCAGGAAAAAGAATTCGTTGCATTTCACAACACCTGCTGAACAAGGTAGAAGAAATCGAACCGCTCCGCCGTAGACGAGACGGCCAAGAGAGAAAGCAGGAGCGCCACGGGGAGCACAAGCTTCGCCATCTCTGCCGGTCTTGGCGGTCGAGTTCTGCGCTGGTGTGTGGCTACAGCTACCTATTAGCTAGGTCAACTATTTATAACCGCTGACGACGCAAGAAACACACACAAGCTAGATGCGACAACTTGTCGATCTCTATGTATGTATATACAAAAACATTATTGCACGCTAACGTGATTCATCCGGTTCCTAGACGATAGAATATGCTCCGCTTCGGGCTTCCGAGAAACAACTTGCATTGCATGATGAGTTCATGTAGAAAACGGGCAAGGCGAACCAATCGTGCGCGGGTTCGGTAGCATTCTTCTCTCAGATTCGGAAATTTTCAGGACTCGTTCGGGGTGTGCGTTCACGTTACATGATTCCATTCCATTCCATCCATTGCTTCCTTGGCCACGCTAGGTTGGTGCACAAACAACGGATCTGACCGAGCACGCAAGCCAATCATCAGTTTCGGCAAATTGGCCGGCACTCTCTCAGATTATCGTCAGATCCATGGATGAGAGAAACCGGACAAAGGAACGTGAATCAGCAACTACCCGCACATTATTGGTACAACAAATTCATATTGACCGTCTAGTCGATCAATTCAATAGTAGCATGTAGTCCCAAAGAAGTATGTGGTACTCTTCAGACAACGACAACTTGTAGAAATAATTAATGCCGGCTGGATTCGCATTAGTCACGATAATCCCAGGGTTACATGGTATTGCTGAGTGCTGATATTGGGGAGCAGGATGATGAGATCGAACCAAGGAATAATGCAAGCTGTTGGCTCAAGTTATTATCCTTTTCTGGCACAGGGGTCACGTCCCACACATGGTGGACGGCTGTCTCTCAATACTCCGATATGTGGATGATATGATTCTTCTTTTGGAAAATGATGTTAACCATGCCAAAAATATTTAAACTAGAATTAAGTATTGTTTGAGTAATTATTGGAATTAAAAATAAATTTCCATAAAAGTGAATTGTATTGTTATAGGGAAGCCAAAGATTTTGAGCCTGCATATGCACAGATATCTGGTTGCAACAAAGGATCCACCACGTTTAAATACCTTGAGGTCCCCATGCCTCACCATCACCGGAGATTATCAAATAGTGATTGGATAATAATCTAAGAAAAAGTTCAGCAAAAGTCTGAGTAGTTGGAAAGGAAAACTAATCTCTATGGGAGGGAGACTTGTTTTGATCAACTTAGTAATTATGAGTCTAGTGATGTACATTCTAAGGAGTCCTCAAAAAACTGGATTAATATCGCTCTAGATTTTACTGGCAATGTGATGAACACAAAAAGAGATATAAACTCTATAAGTAGTGTATCTTGTGTCAGCCAAATTAAGGACTATGGAGGATTGGGTATTCAAAATTTGGAAATTCAAAAAAAGTATCTTTTGAGCAAGTGGCTTTTCAAACTAATCAATGAAGATGACATTTGGTAAGCCCTCCTAAGAAGAAAATATTTGTCAAACAAAACCTTAACTCAAGTTAAAAACAACCGGAGACTCCCACTTTTGGTCAACACTTATGAAAATCAAAGATCAATTCTTGTGGTGTGGTCACTTTAGAGTCCATATTGGTACCGAAATAAGATTTTGGGAGGACACTCGGATAGGAGACCAACCTTTTAAATTGTTCTACCCCGGCCTTTACCATTTAGTGAGAAAGAGGACAACAATGGTGGCTGAAGTGCTAAGCACCACACCATTGAAAGTGTCCTTCCGAAAGGATCTTGTCGAGGAAAATCTAAAAGTGTGGTATGAGCTGGTGGCAAAAGTATTAACAACTAATTTAACTAGCAGTAGAGATGTTTTTATTTGGGATTTACGTAAGAGTGGTGTATTCACTACTCAATCTATGTATATGTCTATCCTCAAAACCGGTATTATTTCTCATAAGTGTCCATTGGGAAATTGAAGGTGCCACTGAAAATTAAATTTTTTTATGGTATCTTAAAAATGTTTGAGTTATTGTTCATGTGAATTGTTAGAGACTGTACAAGGCCTTTTCATGAATTTCCACTCCGCTCGTTTTATTTGGAATACAATTCATATCACCTTTGGAATTCAACCTCTGTTCAACATCTACTAATATGTAAAAGACGTAACATACTAAGAGCCATAACTCTTATCTTTCTCTACAATCATGTTGAGCCACATCATCAAGATAATCTAATCCATTGAATCAGTTGATTTATTCAATCCTAGCCGTTCTCTCAAAGTAAGTCCTCCCGCAGACATTCTCCAATGTGCAACCTTTAGTTATACTACTTAAATTCTAGGAGGCAATGTTGAAGGGCAGTCGTATGGCATGCGGAACCCCTAGCATGATGACACCGTAGTGCCATCGTGAAGAGAAACTTCCACCATGAAGATACCATAATGCCATCAATGGAGTTAAAAGGTGAGAGAGAGGACAGCTTGCTAAAATTGTCACCACCATTTGGCGATTAAGAGACAAAAGTCATTAATTAAAACCCGATATATTCATGAGAGAATTTCCCTATATGGCCCTAAAATAATGCTCTCTTTCCTTCTTGGCTCTAAAACAATTGAACTTGCCTATATAGCCTAGAATCCAATTTTAGTTCCTTTCTTGGGCTTTCCATCCATTTTAGTCGTTAGTAGTGTTATGTCAGGGTGGAAATGACCATTTTGCCCCTGACATGAATTAGTGTTTTTTTCCTTGCTTCATAATTTTTGTACACAAATAAAAATGGACCATTATTGTTATACAACAGAATATACGTCTCTTTCAACATTATTTTCACACAAACAGAATTTCAATATTTTTTGCATAGAAATAAAATTTCAATGTTATTTTTGAAATAATGATGTTGAAACCCTTCCTCATATGGGTTTTCAATGATGGAAGGTGATCATTGCATATATTCTAAAATTATTGGTCAAAAGTTTGTGTTGTTATCTCTATATGTTGATGATATCCTTATTGCTTCTAATGATAAAGTTACATTGACGGAAGTTAAATCTTGGTTGTCTTCTAAATTTGATATGAAAGATATGGGTGAAGCTTCCTATGTGTTGGGAGTAGAAATACATAGAGATCGGAATAAGCGGCTTCTTGGTTTATCCCAAAAGTCGTATCTTCAAAACGTTCTAAAACGATTCTCTATGCAAAATTGCAAATCTGTTAATGTACCTTTGTTGAAGGGAACTAAACTCAGTAGGAAATTATGTCCAAAAACTCCTGAGGAAAGGGAAAAGATGGCAAACATTCCTTATGCTTTGGCCTTAAGGTGTCTTATGTATGCTATGTTGTTCACACGATCAGACCTTAACTTTGCAGTTGGACTTCTAAGTAGATATCAAAAGGATCCTAGGGAAAAGCATTGGGATGAAATTAAAAAATGTGTTATGTTATAGCAAAGGAACTCTTGATTATTATTTACTCCTCTATTCCGAAATTTATGTCGTTGGGACATGAAAAAATGAGTTATGGCCAGTACAAACCCCTTGTCCTAAACGACATCACTAAAGGATTGGAGGAGTATGTTTTAACAGTCATAACCTTCAACTGCATGGTTACACTAATGCTGATTGGGAAGGTGATGGATGACCAAAAATCTACGTCTGGATATTTATTTACAATAGTAGGTGGTGCTATTTCTTGGTGTAGCGGAAAACAAAGTTCCAATGCTCTTTTCACCAAGGAAGCTGAATACATTGTTGCATCTGAAACAGCAAAGGAAGGTGTATGGCTAAGGGAATTTCTTTCATCACTTAAGATCATGAAAGTTCATCATAACCTATCACTATATATTGTGATAATCAGACGTCGATCAAGGTCTCCAAAGATCCTAAATTTCATAGTAAATGCAAACACATTGAGGAAAGGTGTCATTATATTGGTAATGTGATGATAAATAGACTCAAGACTCTTCGTTTGGTTTATTTGCCTAGTTTTAATATGATGGTAGATCCACTAACTAAACCAATTAGTTAGGAATTATTTGTTAAGCATGTTAGAGACATGAGTCTTCAGTTTATTGATTAATAATGTTATAGATAAGTGGGAGATGTTGAAATTATTATGTCTTCCAATATTTAATCAATCTATTGGTATTCTGATTGTTTCTATATACTCAATGTGGAATTAATATTATTGATATATGACAGAGAATATTTGATATGAAACTTAATTACTCAAGGAAATCATGTACTCAAGGTGCTGTGAACGTTTATGCTGAAATAGTAAATGAATTAATTTAGATTGACTCTACTGGAATTTTGGTCATGTACGTACATATTTAACCCGGGTACAACATAATAGTTGGATTTGTATTGTAGAATCAGCTCTACAGACTGTTAATCCACACGATCATATTAGAATTAATCTCAAATAAACAATCTGATCATAGCACATGACTCACACATGTATGTTGAGGGATTGTACATATTTTAGACTCAATAAACTAACATGTTTGATCGTGGTTGGTGTGACATGGTTCATGAGTCGCATTACTGCCCTTCTGTAATCAGTTTCCTTGGACGAGCTGGTAAAAATATTTTGGAATTTTTCCCTTGTTTTCATCGAGATTTTGTAACTTCATTTCTAGATGGAGACACTGAAGACGCAGTCTACCGGATGGTGGGGTTGTACCCGACGTCTTCGCGCTGGTCGGCCGCACCGGCAGACTCTGGCCTCTGACCCCCGCTCGCCGGACTGAGGACAACCCGGCCGTCCTCGTGCTCACCGCCGCCACGCTCTCCTTCATCAACGTCGGCCTGGTGTACCTCGTGAGGGCCCAGCGGGCGGCGGGCGCTCCCATCACAAAGCGCGAGCTGTGCTGGACTGCCATCATCCTCTGGGGCAGCACGGTCACTTGCTTCCTTCACTACTTGAGCGCGCCGAGAGGTACGCCAGGCTCCCAGCGATCCGTCACCTTGGCTATCCTTGATCAGTTGATCCTGCGCGACAGAGGTGGCAGGGTCGACACCCGCTCAACCTGAATTCTTCAGTTCTTCGACAGAAGTACAGAACATCGTCAGTTGAGCGTGACTGGAAACTCGAAAGAGCCCCACTTCGAGCTGCTCACGAGGCACATGTCTGTTCATCTCCTTTGTGGCGTCTGTTCCCAGCATAATTTCCGTCAACCGTCATGCTCCGTGAACGGCTTTCAGACACGTTCTTCTTCTTTTTTCAGGAGAGAAGAACGACACATTCATCTTCTCAAAACTCAAGCTGGTTCTGTGTAGCCACACACAAGAGGAAGATGGCAACAGAACCTGCTTCAAGCAACCGTTTTGAACGATCACTCACAACCTTCTCATCGTGTCCTCTATTCCAGCAATAGCTGAAGATCCATTGATGTCTGATGCAGTGAGCATACTTGGCGAGAAGAATTGAGTTCAGGAGACTTCTCAACAATTCTTCGACCAAAAGATCTCGATACAGGTGTAGGATATAATTTACATGATCTTCCAATATTGATTAACAGAAAAAAGATTGACCTTCCTGAGATATTGGATTCTACTCCCTCCGTTCCTAAATGCAAGCATTTTTTTTTCTTTTGAAAATCATGTTTTACCGTTCGTCTTATTCAAAAAAATTTGTAAAATTATTCTTTAATTTTTATATGATACGAAAAACCTTTGAATAAGACAAATGATTAAGTGATGTCCAAAGAGAAAGAATGCTTATATAAAGGAACGGAGGTAGTACTAATTATTCTGTTGAAATAAATCATGCTAACACGTGACTTCATCAATCATAGCGACATTTCAATTTCACCCTAACAACATATGTTCTACTAGTATATCATTCAGGTGTCACACTGGCATATTAGCTCAGAAGTCATAAAATACAGCGACCTCATATCACAGTTAGAGATAGTGCTAATGAAGCATGCAGGGATACAATTACAAGATTGAATCAATGAAAATGATCACATGTAGTTGACCTGTCCAACAGTAACATCAACTGCAGCTAATGGAGCATGCAGAGATACAATTAAAGGACTAAATCAATGATAATGATCCCATGTATTAGACTTGTCCGACAGTAACATCAACTGCATTCAGGCAATCAGTAGTCATATGGTGCTGAAGGTCTTTTTTTTTCCTCTCGATATCTAATCTTAAAGTTCTCCTTCGAGATGACCTCTGTGTGAAGTCATTTTATTCCCGTAACCCTTGAATATTCCAAGTCTTCTATCTCTCATATCATTAGCAACACCCATTCTGGCACACCATTGTTTCACATTGTTCTAAGGACTAAGCTGTTACCATCTCGTACAAGACATGTGTTCCTTCCTTCATGTCACTGGCTTGAATGGGAACTGGCTAAGATGGGAAGTCCAACTTCCAACTTGTCCAAGCTTGAATGTTCATATTCTGCTCGCTCTAGTACAGTCACAGATCAGATAAACGAGAACAATTTTTGGGGTCGCTGTGTTGTAAAGTATTTCTGTGCGCCAATACGGACATGCTGCAACTTCAGATTGCAGGCAAGCATCGTATACATGTGTGGATACAAAAATGACGGATTGCGTCTGCCTGGGGTTTACAGGCCAGCAAGTACTACAAAGGACAAATGGAGTACTTCGCTTGTACAAACAGAAGCGTGGATTTGAGGAACATCTCTGGTGCAATTCATATGAGTGATTTTATATCTTCAAAGGGCTTAGGGTATAAAGAGAAGTTTGGGGATGAGAAAATGCAGACTGACAATACTAAATTGTTTTGCCAACTCAACATCATCCAATATGGCAATATCTGCAGCCTAGATACTACTCGTCGCAGCCTGCATTACGATGACAGCTTCAGCAAATCAGCATTGGCAAATTTGCTTAGCATGCGAGCCAGGATGCGTTGCTTCCGAACTGTTCGCGTTCGTTGATATGCTGGGATATGCAGAATGGTTCAGAGGGCTCGCTTTGAATGAAGGACCCCACAGCCTCCACAGAAAAAATTGAAGGCTGCAGCATGGACCTGTTGAGTAACTCCTGTGTTTCGTTCAATAAATCTCGTGCCAGTATGGTTGCGGGGAGGCACTAGATATCCCACACATGATGCAGCTGCTCCAGGAGTGCATGTGCCTCGTCCAAAAGCTAGTAGCTATTGGCAGGCTAAATCGAAGTAACTTCACACGAGCAGCAGATCAGCTGCAGGGTTGCACGTTGCAGCTACAGTATTTGGCAGGCAACAAATGTATTACAGCGCAATTCAAAAGGAAATGTTCAGTGGAAGAGTTTGGACCAGCGGACAGCAAGGATCCGTGTCAAACACATGAAGAAAGATGGCAATAGTAATCAATCAATCAATGGGTGGATCGAATCCTCTTTACACTAACAGTTACCAATCAAACAAACCCTGGCTACAAGGCTCTGGAAAACCCAGAAAAAATCGGGACAGAACGAAAAATCGGGTTACATGTACACAGGGGGAAACCAATCAAAAGGAACTCACACTGTTATGGAACACAGCTCGTCACAGACCGTCTTCATGTTAGGCCTCTCATTTACAGGAAGGATACACCTAAGCGAGATAGCAAGCAGCTCGTCCATTATCCTTGGAGATTCTTCCAAACCAGTGATGTCTCGATCAAAGCAGTCAGTTCCCCGCCCTTCTCTATTGCACATCTGAACCCAGTCGGTTAGATCAACAGCACCAGACTGGCCTGAGATGATGTCTCCAGCACTCTTCCTGGTCAACATCTCCATTACAATCACCCCAAATGCATATACATCAGCCTTGAAGGACGGTGCAGGCTTGGCTGTGTTTGCAAGTTCTGGTGCTCGATACCCTAATGCTCCTAAATTCAGTATTTGCTCAGCAGTGCCGCTTGGAGTCATGAACTTATGTAGCCCATAATCAACCAGCTTTGGAGATAGGTCAGGACCAGTCAAGAATATATTAGTTGGCTTTAGGTTGCCATGAGGCAGGCCCTTCTCATGGTGTAAGAACTGGAGGCAGCGAGCCAGGTCAATGGCAATTCTGAGACGTTGACTCACGGACAGTCGGGAGTATCTTCTAGGAGTCGACTCTGCAGCACAAGAAAGGAGACTATATTTTCAGTGACTGGAAGTAAATAAAGGAGACTATTTTCAGTGACTGGAAGTAAATAAATGTTAAGTCTGGAAGTAACAGTGTAAGATAAAATGTTGTACATGGGCAATGTATATTAACCTAACAAGCTGAATATTTATGCAGACTGATTATTCAAATGGAAAATGAGATAGTTACCATAAAGATAAAGTGCCAAGCTATCCCCACTGATATAGTCTGAAATAATTAATCGTTCTTGCTCCTTAGGACCCCAATAGAAGGCTCTCCATGGAATTATATTTGGATGCCTGATAGTACCAATCCTCTTTATCTCCTTAGTGAACTCCTTTTTATGCTTCACTAGACCAACACGTAGCCATTTCACTGTCAGCACATGCCCACTTTGTAGCACGGCTTTGTATGTAGTGCCGTGACTGCTCCTTCCAAGAACCTCTGCTGGTGCACGTGACAGGTCTTCAGCTGTGAAAACTAAAGTGCTATCCAGGAAAATCAATTCACCGACTAACCGATCTGGAGAGTATACTTCAAATGCTACAGGTTCTTCATGGAACCTAGGATCGGCAAACTGTGGTGATGTTGGTAGCGCAGACCGTGGAGATGACTCTCGAGCCTGGACTGCAGCAGAAGTCTCAGCCACAACAGAACTTGTGGATTCAGTAACTTCCTTTGGATCAGAGTAGCCGTATTCAACAGAAGCTTCAGCCAGTAATTCTTTCTGGGCAGACATTGATCTAGCAGCAGATGTTAGAAGATGGTCATTTGAAAAACTTGTTTTACTTGGTATAACATTATCTTTGGGTGACTTGAACAAATTTGGACGGCTTAGTCTCCCCTTTAGATCCCTGATAGTAATCTGACCTCTGAATCCATTTCTTCCACAAAGTTCTTGAGATCTGACCACATAGAATGCCAGTGCTATGAAGATGACTAGCAATACTGCTCCAATACAGCCAATAATAAGTGCAACTCTAATGCCAGCCTTATGTCCATGAGATGTTTGACTTTGACCAACTCCAGTGTAATCATTATTTCCAGCAGGCAGGCCATCTGGGAAAACTAATAAGTCATTTCCAGGTCGAAAGCAAGATAAAGGAAACCTTTCGACACTTTTAGGAACAGTCCCCCTAGATTATTGTAAGATACATTGAATATCTTCAAATCAGCTTGAGGCATATCAGGAATTTCACCGGTCAAGTGATTATGTGATAGGTCGAGATATTCCAATCCTTCAAGATTGCTTATCTCAGTTGGAATTTCACCAGATAATTCATTCATTGCAAGAGTAAGAAACATAAGGTTTTGCAAGTTAGAGATGTCTGGTGGCAATGGTCCAGACAAAGAATTACTGGACAGATCAACAATCTTGAGAGCAGGCTCAGAAGTTAGCTGCATTGATTCTGTTGAATGGGTACTCTGAAATGGAATAGTCCCAGTAAATCTGTTTCCAGAAAGATTTAACTCTGTCAAAGTTGGTGACAAGAAGAACGTAGGCAATATAGGTCCCCCAAGTGAATTCAGACTGAGATCAAGGACAGATAACTTTTGATAGGTTCCCAACACTGAAGGGAGTGATCCCGACAACGAATTGTTATGCAACTTAAGGGATACTAGGTTCTGAAACTGGGAAGCATCATTTGGGTAGCTTCCCTCCAATTTATTTGAGCTCAAGTCAATAACCTCTACAGTCCTATCCCAGGAACGCAATATAGCTAGTTCCCCAGTAAACAAGTTCCCACTCAGATCAACTGAGACGCACGTGCCAACAGTAGCTGGTAAGGATCCTGATAGAACATTGGAGGAGAGATTCAACACTTTCAAAGTAGTAGAGTTCACAAGCGGTAGTGACCCTGCAAAATAAGACAGTGCTTAGGTTATTTACAGTCACAGATGAATGTTAATGTCCCAAATATATGTGAATGACTGTAAACAAGACAGGTAACATGGTATGTTGGCCTAAATAAATACTGGAGAAGTAGTATTCTCAAATGTCACGAAAATTTCCAAATAGTTTGCCACGCTTTTGATTGAAGAAATGTGCTGCGAAAATTCATGTTTTTTTTTGAAAGCGTGAAAATTCATGTTAGCCGGCACAGATCCGGCTACAAGGCCAAAACTGAGGAACTCAAGTCGCACGATAGTGGGTTTAGTAAGTACAACAAATGTTTCCTAAACTATTTCATGCTAATATGACAGAGAAAGAAATACATTGCACAAAACCAAGGAAATAAAAAATTATCAACTGTAAGCCGATTGCAAACTCTCTACATCAGAAGGAGCATTCATGCAAGAGTTTTTCTTATTTCATATGTTCATCAAATCTTCAAAGAAATACAGACCTATATCCTCAAGATTTAGTAAATAGTTTGCAATGCCATCACAAAACGTTATCAGGAACATGCACATGCATGATACGGAATGCAAACTATAGTATGCTCAGCTTGCAATTTAACCACCAAGTTGTGGGAGCTCACTGGAAATCCACATTTTCAACCATTCAGAGAACACAAGAAACAAACCAAAAGATCGCCACCACTCAATTCATGTTGGGATTCCTACCGGTAGATCATAAGAATCTGGCAAGACATATCCATTGACTAGAAAACATGAAGATACCTGAGAAGCCATTCCTGCTGAGATCAACTTCAACAAGCCGCATCGAATTCTGGAGGAGTGCCTCGGGCATCATCCCAAATAGCCCATTGCCGGCAACCTTGAAAATCTCCAGCGAGAACCACGAATCTAGCTTGGGTACTGTCCCACCAATCCCATTGTTGCTCAAATCAAGGACCGCCAAGTTCTTGAACGCCCCCACCGTCTCATTTCGGAAGAAGCCGCCCTCCAGATTGTTGTGGCTGAGGTTGAGATACTTCACCGTGTTCCCGATACTGGTCAAGCTCTCCAATTCCAAATCGACCCGGCCGTTGAAGAGATTGTGGCTCAGATCGATGTACTCAGCATTGCGGAGCTCTTTGAGCAGATCGCCGGCATTGCCCCAGAATGAGTTGTTGCGGATGTCGATGCGGCGGAGATTCTGCAGCTGCCGGATCCCGTCGGTTGGGAACCCGGAGGAGAAATTGTTGTGGGAGAGGTTGAGGTGGACGAGGCCGGAGAGCTCGGCGAGGCGGCCGGGGATGGGGCCGTAGAAGCGATTCCCAGACAGGTCGAGGTGGCGCAGCGAGCTGAGGTAGCCGATGGCGGGGGCAGGCGGCCGGAGAAGGCGTTCCCGGCGAGGGAGAGGTTCTGGAGCGCGCGCATGTCCCTGAGCGTGGCGAGCTTGAGCTCCCCGACGAGGCCGAGGCCGTCGAGCGCGAGGCCCACCACGGCGCCGTCCTCGCACACCACGCCCCGCCACTCCGCGGGGCAGCCCGCGGCTCCGTTGCCGGCCTCGGTGGTCGCCGGCTGGGACCAGGACCGCAGCACTGGGTCCTCGGTCCGGTCCGCGATGCCCTTCTTGAACTCGAGCAGCGCCGCCACATCGTCACCGGCGGCGGCGCCGAAAAGCAGCACCAGAACAAGAATGGAAAGAACAGCCATAGATGCAGGGAGGTAGTACGGCCACGTTAGGGTTAGGGTTTGTAGGAGCAGGCGGCGGAGGTGGTGGCGGCCGCCATTGGAGAGGTGGTGGTGTGAGGAGAGAGGTGGTAGGGAAGTGTGTGTGTGAGAGAGAGAGAGAGAGAAAGGCCAAATTTTTGGAAATGCGAGGGGATGGATGGTATTAACAAGAGAGGGATGAGGAGACTGGAGAGTACAGACTGGAAAGTCACAAGTGGTTGTGTGGAGTGGTAGCAGAGTAGCAAAGCGGCTGTGTGTGCTTAGCAGTTTAAGCTGGCTGTGATACTGCCGTGACTAGTGTTTTTACTTCTCTGTTACCGTGGTCTCACTCTCGCATGTGTTTTGTACAGTATATAACTGAATTTGAACATATGCACCTTCCTGCACTCATTTCTCCTGCTTTTTTATGTTTGGTTTCCGTGTTAATTTGAGTATTTTAGGTGTGATGTTTTATGTTTGTGTATTATTTTTGGTATTTCTTACCACTGGTTTTGCCTTGTTCTATTATTCGCGCTTTGTTGTGGTACATATACTAACAATTATATATTTCTAAACAGAGGAAGGGGTCTCATAAAATTCAAGAAATTCAGTTTTTCATATAGGAATATTATACCATTTGATATGTACCCCTTTGAAATAATAGTCGTGCGATTTTGAACAGTTGCAAAGGCAAGAACTGCTCTTGCATTCTTCAAACCAAAAGGTGCAAAGGGGAAATCAAAAGAATCTAGAAAAATGATGTGTGCAGACACTGGGTACTGGTAGGAAAGTAAGAGCCCCACATGCCCCTAGGCTGTTTCAGACTTTGACCCCTTTCCTCCAGCTCACTTGAGCTGCCTTGCTTTCTCTTCTCCCTTTGTACCTCACCTCCTCCATGCTTTCTCTCCTCCAGAGAATATCAAGATTTCACTCAACAAATCCAAAGAGGCTGCATCTAGTATATACAAAAACAAAAGAACAACAAAACTGGGAAAATCCAAACTCCTATCAGGTTTACACTTTTGTGAGGACATGTAGCATCAGGTGAGTCACTGCGGTGCTGCATCCCTTTTTCCAAGGTTGATGTGATGAATAATTATTTTATTTCGGTAGCTCTCGGACGAGTTTCAGAGAGACATACGGGCCTCAGATTCAGGAGCCTGTCCACATGTCCAGCTGCTTCCAATTTCTGTACCAGGTAGATGCAGAGAAGTTTTAATTCCTCTCTCCAGCAAACTTACCTGGGACCAAGATAAAATACAGTATACGGTATTTAAGACAAGGAAAATGCAATCTTCATATATTAAAGGAATTTGTTTGCTCGTTTTCCAACAATCTTTTCCTGGCTGAAGAATAAAAACACTGGATGGCATGTTAGAAAAGGCAGTGGATCACATCCTAATCCTGGATGCTTGCTGTTAGGAGGAAAATATGCCCTGAAAATGACCGCGTGTCGCCCATACACGTCAATCAATCCTGGAGGGCGGGTTTTGGAGTTTGGAGTTTCTTGGCATCCACGAGCTGTCGCGACAGGGACACCTGGAAAAATCATGAGGACGAGCGAGTGATGGCAAAAGAACATGAAGCTTAATTAGGATTGCAAAGCGCTAGGTGCGGACAGGGAATATATTTCTAGTTTAGAAGCAGCCAGCAGCCCGGCATGATTGCAGCTGCATGCACAAGTCAAATATGCTTCCTAATTTCCCTCCTTTGATTTTGCTCCCTGTACTGCTAGCTGGATGCAATGGCAACACAATTACTGCACTGGAAGCCTATCGGTGCAAGGACCAAGCTAGTCCGAGAAGCCATGTGTTAGACGCATCCTGCGACTACGTTCGTTATGGCATTACGCAGCGTGTGACCAAACATCAAAGCTCACGAGTTAGTAGTAGTAATCACATTATTATGTTACACGTCGTGCCATGAATCCAGGTTCCAAATTAGAAAATTCGTGCTAGTACTTTTATCTTAAAAATAAAAAAATTCGTGCTAGTCATTCCGGCGTGAAGTGGCGAGGAAGTTTTCTCATGTCGACAGATTAGTTGGATTCATCATACGCCGTGGTTGCAATGAATGGCAATTGTTGGAGCAAATCCGGCCGATGCGGTGCGCCGCTCAGCTGATTTGGAGCATAGTAATTCAATTATGCAGGGAAGAATAAATCGAGCTCCGTCTCCACACGTAGTAGCACTGAACCGAAAGAATCGAATACCGAGTGGGAATTGGTTGAGAGGCTGGCTACCGGACCGGCGGCAACCCGGAGCACATGAGCTGTAGGTAACGGCACCAAACCGTGTTAGATTTTGAGTTAGATGACCGGACGAATAAACATTATTTCCGGGGAAGGTCGGTGAGTTTAAAATCGAACGAACAGGAAGTTTTTGTTGCCGGTGGATATTCCAGTGAACGCAGCAGCAGCAGCAGCGGGAGAAGGAGAATTATGGCAGCAAATGGGGCGAGGACAAGCGCAGAGATTTGGGCGGTGCAAAGCGCGGGGATTATTATTAGCAGGGCGCTTTCAGTGTTCCGCTGAAAGAGAGTAGCAGTAGTAATAAACCTGGGACTGTTCACGCGCACTCAAGCAAAGCTGACATCGATGAGCCTGCAGGGACGGACACACTGCAGCAGGGCGCAGGCGAGAGCTTTGCTTCGGTTCGAATCATCCGGTAAAGCGGCTTGTTACTCGATGAGACGTGTTTTACATGTGTCCTCCGCAGCTAAACCCGGGCCGGTTCAGCATCAGTGAGCCACGCAGCATAGTAGTACCATCACGACATTGATACCGCCGGCACACCGCACATAACACGGCGCAAGGTCCAGTCGCACCTGGCTTGGTTGATAATAACGCATCATTGGCACCAGCAAAATCCCGTATCAGTACTGCACGTAACACTTGGCAACGGATACGGTGGTAGTATTCCTGTTGGTACACCTTTTTCGCACAAAGGGAAGGGGATTAGAGGGGCCCGGACACTGACGGTCCGTTCTGTCCACTTGGAAAAGGCGGGGATGAGGGTGGGCCCGGCATGGCAGGAGGAAGGATAAGGGATGAGCGTGACCGCTGATTGTAAAAGGGAGTCCCTGCCTGGCATCGAGAACTGGCGCGGCTTAACAAATTTGCTTTTCCAAAAAGTCCAGGCTTCCAGAGAGACAGACGCGCAGGCGGACAGCGAGAGCGAGTGCTGTGTTATTTTCTTTTAAAAAAAGGAGAGATAAACTAACGAGGCGACAGAATATCTGGAAGCGAGCGACGGAGACCACCGCGGCGCGTTCCATTCCGTGGCGGCATCTGCATGCGCCGTGCAGATGCAGCGCACCACCTCCTTGCCCGGTCATGGACGCCATCACCATCACTGGCTTAGCTTGTCCTAGCCTGCTTAGTACTATCGGCCGGGAACAGTTAGCCTGATTAGCACTATTATGTGCGGATAGAATGAAAGAGGCAAGTTCCGAGACCACGCTGGGTTCGTTCGGTTCCGTGCGAAAACGATGCCAGGGGTGGTTGTGTGCGCGTGGGGTAGCAGAGTAGGTTCCGTTGAGCGGCGAGGACGAGACGTGGCCGGTTATTCTATTAAGCCCTCTCTCTCTCTCTCTCTCTCTCTGACTAAACAATTCTTTGGGACGGTACAGTATAGCCGCGCGCCCTCGTGACGGTGCCACGCGATGCCAGGGAGCACGTGGGCCCCACCCGCCAACAACAACAACGGGGCGGGCGACCGGAGGAGGAAGGTGAAAAGAAGGAAAAGGCCGGCGGCCACAACCAAGAACCCGAGATGCCCTTGCCCGTCCGCTCAACCTTGACAAACCGGATTAGTCGTAATCGCTGCTGTTAGTACTAGTAGACAGCAACACCTGTTGTGGGCGCATGATTAGGGCTCGTGAGGCCGCATCGGAATTGGCGTAAAGCGGCACGGGTTGGACGGAGCGGCGCCAATGATGCGCGCGTGTGTACCTCCCGCTTCGGTTACCAACACGCCTCTGGCGCCGCTCGCTCCCTTTGCTCAGCAGGATCTTTGCTTCTGCTCCTCTCATCCTCCGGCGTGAAAACTGCAAAGCGGTGTCCTCGACACGAATGCATGGCTTGTCTGCAACAGTGCCATGAGCGACCAGTTAACCATCCCTGTAGCTCTCTCGCCCTCCTGGTGCTGGGCCCGGCGGGCCTGGCGGAGCCTCGTGGACTGCCGCGTTTGCAGGTGGAGCGCACGAGCCCGCACCAGTGCACCACTCGTCCTGTACGTGGACACAAGCGGTATTGGCCCCCACGCCGCCATGCTCAACCTGAATCAATCCCCAACTGCATCTGTCGTCTCCTCCCCATCCCCTAGCTCTTCCCCACGCATCCATCTCGACCCATGGGCGCATGCCCCCACCGCAACGCATGGGCGCGCACGGAGAGCGAGCGCCTACTGCCAAATGTGCAACGAAACGACGGCAAGCATGAACGAGTAATAAAGCGAAACTGCCCTCCTTTCCAAATTCCAAGCGACTGGCCCGGCGGCATCTATATCTGTCAATCAACACCCTACTCCGGCACAGTCAGCAGGCAGTTCAGCACCAGCTAGCTGTCCCTTTGAATCATGGGCGGATCAAGAGAAGAAGACCAGTCTCGCTTCCCTGCTGGTTCCCAGCCCAGAATCGGCTATCAAGGAAAAGAGAAGGGGAAAGGCACCACGATTGATGCCAATATTGGTGCCAAGCCAACGGATGGAGTCGACTTCTTTCGCTTTCAAATACTCAACTCACTGCAGCACAATGTTAAGGTTCTACATACCACAGTAGCGGTACACGATAGCGAGGAGTTCCTCCTAGCGAATGTACAGTATTGGATTGGTCAGTTTCGTCTAATCTGCGGTGCAAGCTGCTGCGTCCTTCGTTAGCCTTGCTCCTTGTAGGGCGTCCAGATCAGCTTGCTAACGTCCACTTCCAGCCCGCCACGGCCCGCAGCCTTGAGGTGGCGGTCGAGAACCTTGGGGTCGGCACAGATGACGTGCTGCCCTTTACGGTACTGGATTAAGTCCAGGCTCTGCAGCGTGCTCAAGATGTCGTCTGCCTTAATTGCCGTCATATCACTTAGTTCCTGCACGAAGAACGACCACTTATCAGACAACCCGAATGACAGCATACAAGTTCATAATAACCATATATGTAACGGGAAATAGTGATCAGACGATAAAGGGTTCTAATTTTGTTTGGATTCATGACTAATATAGCAAGTATCTCTTCATGAGAAATGCAAACTGTTAAGTTCCTGATGAAATATCTGTAACGTCCATGTGCATCTTCGCCAACAACCACTGTGATATAGGTCAGAGACAAGAAGGCAACAACAATTGACGTTCAGAATCCAATTGTCCTACGTACTATAGTCAAATTGTCTGCTTTGTAAACGTCCAAAGGTATCAAGGGGCTGGATCAGGATGCACAGGATCAGGGGCAGAAAACACATGGATCAAATGTCCTTGCATGGAGGAAGTTTCTGCAGATTACACTAGTTGCACGTGGCTCTGTCAACCAAGGTTGGCTTCTCGAAAATAAAGGTACTCAGTACATCTATTTACTCGATACGAAAAAAAAACTCTACTAGGGAGAGAGATGTCCACCCTAGCATAATTAGTAGATAGAAGGTGGGAGCCTTTTACTCAATACAGACAGTTAAGCTTCAAAAATATTAATCTGATCTATTGTTTGTTGTTGTAATCCTTAGTTTCTTACTTCTGACATTACAGGTTATATAACTGCTTATGATATATATATCCCTGATTACAACTACTTATAACAGTACAAGTTCTACTACCTATGACATTGTAGTGGTTCTGGCTACACATGATTTTTACAGTGTAAAAACACTACCAGCACGAAACTAATCTACAGACCATATTTTCTGAGCAGTGACACATCACACTGCTGAAACTACAGTCCATCAACGTCAAAGATACATAGCATCAACTGGTCCACTTCACATACATCTAAAAGTTTTCAGGACCCAGTACATAGGAAGGCTAATGTGGAAGTTGGAATTACAAACAACATTGTTATGTGGAGGAACTTACTGCACTCCACTAACTTCAACCGGTTCTTTAGGATATGTTTGTTTGCTAAGGGGGATTGGAGTTTACCTAAATCTGAAATTTGAAACTATCTGTTTAATTGGTCAAATGTGAGCGTTGAAACATAGTACCCTTGTGTCATAGAACTAAGGGGATCAGGTAGGGTGGTCTGAAGAGTTATACCCAAAGGGAAGAACTATTTTCCAGATTACAGAATTATGATCAGCCTCTCAAAAACAAAAGCAACTGAACTCGATAGCAGGAAGGGTATTACCTTTATTGATATGTTGCTCTTATGCTTCTTTAAAATTTCCAGAAGCACTCTAGTCCAATAACCTCTATAACTGAGCAGTCCAAGATCAGAAAGAGGGCGCTCTGGTGTCCCAACCTTACTTTCCTTCTTGGAAAGTTCATAAGCTGCAATCGTTAAGCTATGAGAACAAAATGCAGTGGTCCACACGACAGTCACCGTTTAACAATTAGATGATGAATTGTAATAGAGGACAAACTTACAGAAAGCTATCAGGAACTTCCCGTATCCTTTTCTTTGATATGGGGGAGAGTCAAAATGCAAGCCAGATTATAAGATTCCTCGGAGTGTTTTTCCTGCAAAAGACAGAACCCTATTAAAAGAGATAAAAAAAAAGGAATGCGGTCATGTGCTTCCTAGCATCATTTATTAATTTCTACTGATGTGAATTATATATTGTAAAATAAGATAAAATTATGTCTCTTGCTAAGAACGTGTAAAAGCATCAGAGGTTTATAAATACTACAAAAGAGAAAGCATTGCAAATTATACCTTGGAGAAATATCCAACCATATGACATCCCCGGTCATCACATTCACAGAGTACATAAAACAAGAACAAGTCAACGTCGTAGTATAGAGTTTTGTGATCAAGAAAGAGCTTGGCCAGATAACAAAGGTTCTGTCCATAAACCTTATTCTTCTTGCCATCAACCTGTCATTGTGCAATATCTAGTTACTACACTATGAAAAATTTAACAAATGATGCTTACAGGACTTCATGAAAAACAGCTAATGCAGTTTGGTAACATATTGTTTCTTTCACACACACGAAACTGATCAATGTCACCAGATACGCTCCTAACACAAATGTTATTGAATAACGCATTATCACCTATATCAGCAGCATGATTTTTTGAAATCAATTAACTAGACGTAACTTGTTGACAAGTGATGCATGGGCCTTTAATCCTGTTTTTTTTCTCAAAACTTTAAGACAACTTTCCTAGAATTTTGTAAGAACTGATTGCAGCTCGAGCATCTTCTTGGAATTTGCTCAAAAGACACAACGGTAAAGTTTTGGTAACAGGATCACAGTTTGAGCACGTAAGACTGACAGGATCAAGAACTAATACTCTGCATGGCAAAGGCAAACTTTCAGAAAGCTACCATGGATATAAAAGCACAAAATTACCTCAAACATCGACAGTGTTCCACTTCTGTAGATTTCATCACCAGGGGGATGTTTAAGATCGCACTTTTTCTGCACAAATAAAATAATATCAAAATTTTCGCTATACTCATGGAATTATAGTGGTTTATTATGTATAGTTGTATAGGGTTTGAAACCACCAAAATAAACAATGTACAAGCAAGCAGGATACATAAAATGCAACACAAATAATCATAGACGAACTCTAGAAAAGAGGATGTTGCATATGGTACAATGCTAGCACGATTCAAGAAAGCTCTGTAATGAGTTAATGACAGTGAATAGAAGCATATCAGCTTGTAAAGCATGCTTTGTTGAAGAAAAAGGAAAAAATAACTGGTGCATTGGGACAGAGTTTAATAACCTAATTATATTGCAGGAGTAGGAGGGTTTTTACTAATGTATCTCCTTGTACCGAATGAGTGAAATAACAGCGCTCAGTTATTGCACAGAAGACAAATAGACTTAAACAATGATGATGCCGCTAAATATATAGGTTGAGGTAAACATAAAAAGAGGTAAGAAAACATGTGGATTTAAAATTCTGATAATTGCAAGACCTATTTGACACTGGGATAAATTACTTAATAAAAGTTGTGTAGCTTACCATGTGCCTCTGAAGCTGTTCTTTACGCTTCATGAAGTTGAGACAAAATTCACAGAAAAACAGCTTCGGGCAGTCATTGTACTCCGGTGGAAAAGGAGAGAAATACCAAGTATCGATCTCGTATCTCCCAAGTTCTATTTTTGCTATATTTTTCACCTTCGTGAACTCTTCATGCTCACGCAAACTGGCAGCATCAAGCTCCTCATGACCTTGCTACAAGGGTGAAACGGATGAAAAGAAACATTTGGTTCATTAACTAAATCGGAAGAAATGATCCAAGTACAAGACAACCAACAAAACCTAGGCATGTATGTATTTAGAGAATTTCTTTAAATTTGTGGAAGTTGTAAGTATAGCTTGTAATAACGATTTGAAGCATACCTCCACATGTGTTTCGTCAATTTTTCGCTTCTGGTGACGTGTCATCTTTAAACTTGTTGCCTGGAAATGTAAATGGTAATCATATGAGCATTTATTTCATTGCATGTACCAAGTATGTATAATCATAATAGAACAGCAGACATTTCACTTACCTTATCTTCCACCTTCTCATCAACATCTGTCTCAACAGTATCAAGATCAAGTTGCTCAAGTTTAACCCACTCATCAAGCCTTCTGTTGACTGCAAGTTCACATTATTTGAGCTATCAATAATTCAGTAGTGCTAGGAACCTGAAGGCAAAATCTACTATCTCTAATTCGAAATAAAATTTCGGGTACAAGTTTAAGATTGTACTAGCAGTCTCAAGCACAGAAATGAACATGGCCCAGATGTGCAGAAATGAACTAACAGCTAAGTTAATAACTGTAACCATTCCAATTCCAATTCAATATCCTAAAGACTGGAACAAATAGTTAAATAAAACTGATGCACCCTAAACCTAATCCTAGAAATGAAAAGCATCCTGATGAGGGCTATTGACTTCTATTGACTGCGAGTTAAAGACATTTGAGTTACCAGTAGTGCTTGAGAACCTGAACACAGAAGCTACAATCTCTAATTGAAACTAAAAAAAATTATTGTAGATATTTGACACTGTACTGGAAGTCTAGAGCACCGAAATGATCTTGGCTTGAATGTGCAAAAATGAACCGACGGCCCAATTCATCACTAGACCATTCAATTGGATATCCTATTGACCCAAACAAACGTTAATCCCAAGTTTTCCCCAAAACTGGTGCGCCGTAAACCTAACCCTAGAAACGACAAGCGTGCGACGCGGGGGTTGGCCCTTACACTCGGTGTAGTGGACGTAGTACTCGTAGTCAGCCGGAGATGAGGAGGCCGCGCCCTTGCGGCGCTCGATGACCTTGACGGGGTGAAGCTTCTGGTCGCGCCACCGGCACATGACGCGCGTGCCCACCTCCAGGGGCAGGTGCGCCGCCCATGCCGCGGACGCGGTCGAGGACCTGAGCCTCCTCTCCAGACCTCCTCCTCCGTTGGACACCGCGCCCGCGCCGTTGCACGCCTTGCCCCCGCCGCCGGCGGACGCGGCGCCGTTCTCCGGCGCGGTCGACGCCTCCATGGAACCCATCTCGCCGTCCGAGTCGGAGTGGACAGTGGATCGAACGAACTGGTGTTGGGCCTCCTGGGCTTTCGGATCTGAGCTTTATCTTGTTGCGCACGATCGTAGTGGGTCCCACATGTAAGCGTGAGGTCAAGACCCGTCAGAATATGTGGGCTCTAATGCGCCACGTCGGCCCAGTTCTACATGTTACTATTGGGCCTCGTTCGGTGAACAGCAAAACAGTAGAGTAGAAAGTCTTCGTAGCTACAGTTTCAGTTCAGTTCAATAGCTTCGCTTTGAGTTCTAGCCTTTATGCGGTGGTTGTATTGCAATACAATAGTTTGTCATAATGTCAAGCAAAGCCTCTCTCTTAACATTGAGTCAATTTTCGAACATGAGTACATATCAGAACTTACAGGAAAAAAGTGTTTGTCTCACTCAAAAGAATCCTCATGCCGTCGCCTGTGCAAATTACAAATCAGAATTTTGAGCCAAGTTTCGAAGCGGAGTATACAAATCAGAATTTATACAAGAAAAAATGTTTGTCCCACTCAAAAAGAATCCTCATGCCGTAGTAGCCTGTGCAGATTACAGTATTCCCACCCAAGTCACAAAGCCGAGCTAGGAGCCGAGTCCCCTGTCCTTGGCGAGGGCCTCGGCCGCTCTCCTCCCGGACACCATGGCGCCATCAAACGTGGCGGAGCACCAATGATCCCCGCACACGTACACGCCCTCCCCCACGCGGGGATCCCGCCCCGCCGGCGCCGTCGGCGGCGTCTGGTCCGGCTGCGCGAACCCGATCCGGTACGTCCTCAGATGGCGCCACGCCGCGACCTCGTCGGCGCCGAACCACCCGGCGAGCTCGCTGACCACCTCGGCCGCCAGCGCGGCGTCGTCCGGCCGGTCGGCGAACGCGCCCACCAGCGACACCGACACCAGCACCTTCCCCAGCGGCGCGTACGACGGCGCCACGCTGCTCGCGAAGAACATGTTGTTCACGATCCCCTTGCCCGAGCCGTTGAGCAGCAGCACCGGGTCCTGGATCGGCGCGCGGTCCGCTGAGAAGTAGACGCACACGGTGCTGCGCTCCGATGACGAGCTCGTCCTGGGTTTCTCCAGCTGCGGCAGGAGCTTGTGGGCCTCGGGCTGGTCGACGGCCACGATGACGCCGAGCTCTCCGGGCACGGTCTCGCCCGTGTCGAGCGTGACGGCTGAGATTGGCCAATGGCGGCGGCGCGGGTGTTGAGGCGGATGGACGCGGCGGGGAGGCGCGTCGGCGAGCTGGTGCGCGATGGCGGCGATGCCGTCCTCGGGCAGCGCGTTGTCGCCGAGGGCGAGGCGCTTGAACACGAGCTCGAAGAGGCGGGAGCTCGTGTCGAGCTTCGGGTCGAAGAAGATCCCGGCGAGGAACGGGCGCAGGAACCGGTCGACAATGGAGGGCGAGAACCCGATCCGCGCGAGGTGCTCGGCCGTGGTGGTCTCGGGCGCGGCGAGGATGTCGTCGTCGGGCGTGGCGGCGGCGCGGAGGCGGGCGAGCCCGACGAGGAGCTTGTCGGGGAGCGTGCCCACGGGGGAGAGCAGCGCGGGCAGGGAGCGCAGCGGGCGGCGGAACGGGTCGGAGAGCAGGTGGAACGCCGGGCCCGCCGCGCCGCCGGTGGGGCCCACGTACACGAGCGCGCCGGGGTAGAAGGGCTTGAGGCGGAGGGAATCGTAGTCGAGGAGGCGGCGGCACTCCGGGTACGCGGTGAGGAAGATCTGGAAGCCGCGGTCCAGGCGGAACCCGTCGAGCTCGTCGGTGGCCACGCGGCCGCCCACGCGGTCCGAGGCCTCGACGAGGGTGAAGGGCACGGAGAGGGAGGTCAGGTGCGCGGCCGCGGCCAGGCCCGCGAGCCCGCCGCCCACGATGACGGCCTGCGGCGGGTTGCGACCGGACGCGGACGAGGAGGCGGAGACGGTGAAGCGGAGGTGCGCGGCATTGTGGTGGTGGTGGTGCGGCTTGGGAGCCGCCGGGCAGAGGGGAGGAGGCGGTGGGGGACGTGGACGTGCATGGTGCCGGCGAGTGGCGGGAAGAGGACGGGCGGTTGGGCCATTCGAGCGGCTTAGGAGCGCGTCCACGGGGGCATTGTGGATATGGTGCTTTCCTGCATGGACTCGGTGTTTCGGTTAAGAGTCTGTGTGCATCAACTGGTGGTTTCTCCACGGGTGTATGTGGGCTGCGCTCACTGACATCGTTCAAGTGGTGCGCGCGTTATCCTCTGTGACGCTTCGGCACCGGGAACAGAGGAGGAATTGCTCTGCTCTGTTGACATCGCGAGAGGACGAGCCGGTGGGATTCGGTATTCCTGCAACGGCATTGGCGCGCAGACTGGCTTTCGCAGTTCCGGACATTCCAAGCGAACATCCACTCCGTTCGTATTACTACAGTACAGTGAAGCGTGATGGTGAACTTTACCTGCCCGGCGGTGAAGCTGAGCAACCGTGTTGCAAAGCATCTATCCAAATCGAGGCTTTGACAGCGGCAGGTCACTAGGGGATGGTGGACTCGAGAACAGGGCGCGCCACTAGACCGATCTCTCCATTCCAGCGCGGTACACTGTTGCTTCGGAACGGGGAGGGAGCGGTCGCTGGCGGCGAACAGCTTCGACGCGCGCGGCTGGAAACGCACACGCACCGCCCGCTCGCGAGCCTGGCACCGAGCGCGCGTGCTGACGCGGCCGCACCGGAGCGGCACGGCATCGGCGTGTGGTCGCGGCTCGCTGCACGGCACCGCGCGGCTCGTACACGCGCCGGGCATATGCCTCTCGTAGCCCCGTGCCGCACGCCTAGCTCTCGGCCGTTGCTTGAGGCGGTGACCATGATGACGTCGCTCTCGCGCCGTGTCGATTCCGGAACCAAATATTAATTAACAAAACATGATTAAATAAACATCACTAACATCCGCGTGCTTGGCTAGAACGCTGTTCCGATCGTTTTCGCTCCAGCTCAGGACTGACACACGCCCCTTACTAGTATGATCATAAGCGACGGCCCAAAGATCACACGTGGTATAATTCCATGTGTTTCGCTACACTGCTCTGCCCCTTCAAAAATGCGCCAAGAAGAAAAAAGGAAACCGGAGCCGTCGAGAGGGACCGAGATAAGATAGGAAATCTTGCTTGGGAAGCAGCGTTCACGTGCCGAATAATTAAAGTAGCAGTACTCCGCCCCGTGGTGCGCACATCGTAGCGGTGCGACGAATCTTGTGCTCGTAGGCTACGTCTCTCTCGACGTATGGAAAGCGTCACAATGCGCCTGGACCTTTCTACGCCCTCGATTCCCTAATTGTGTGGCAAAGCGAGCGAGCTGTGTGTAGTTTGAGATAACAAAAAAGATACGGTTTCATCGTGTCCGGTGTAATTCCAAATTTCCAGTGAACGGATAGCTTCAAGTTCCGAACAAACGCTATAGGAGTACAACTTATCCATACTTTACGGTGCTGTGTATTGCCGCTGTAGGATTACCGTAGCGCAAGACGCCAAGACCGGCGCGTGATGGGTTGTTGAGCTCCGAAAGACCGGCGCACGCGTGGGCAGCTTTCGGACACGGGCAACCGCACCCAGCTGCAAGGGGAAAACGCAAAAGGGCCTGTCTCTTTTTCCCTCGTTCGAACGTTTCCATTCGCGGTTTCGCACGGAGCCCCAACCGTTTCTTGTAATTGCTTGCTATTCAAAATGATTCGAGGTTTCTTGGTTCCAATAACTTTGGAGGCCGACTGGGCATGTGTCGTAACCATTCGAAATACTATGTAACTAAGTACAGCTATTCAATTAGTAATGATGCTTGACGTAGATTGGAGAGAGAGAGAGAGAGAGGCAGGGAGTCAACTTTACATAATGCTAATGATCAGCAAAGCATAAGAAATCTAGAATAATGCAATTAGGCAAAGTTAATATCTAATTTTTCTAGCGTCGATTATCCTACTTGGATTACCTATACAAGCAGGCATTATGAAAAGCTAGCTTGCTGCTGACCATTTTTCAAATTCGCATGGTTAAAGTTTGAATGTTTCAATCCTTACATTTTAGATGGATTAAAGTGTAGATTGTAACACAAAACAATTAAAAGTCGATAAGGACAACATGATGGATTATAACGACATAACTTGTAGAATTTTAAAACTACACTTATTTGTTGTAGCTTTCTTAGAGGTTGAAGAAGTGTCGATAAAAGGCAAGCCTGTTTCTTCCCGTGTTGAACAAGCCAAGCTTATGGTTCATAGAGAATATAATAAAATAATTTATTAAATCTAACTTGACACCTAGAGTGATTTTTATCATATTGGTTTCAAACTAGTATAATAATCTTATGTAATGCCACAGAAAAATAAATATATATTTTCGAGTAAATCTCACAAAACTACAAATATTTTATCCAACATATCACCAAACTACATGTTTTAGAGATCATTTCACAAAACTACACATGTTATAACAATTTTTTTCACGATAGTACATATTTAAGGTTTGTAGGTTCACAAAACTATAAATTTTAGGTTATGGATTAGTGGTTAAATATGTAATTCTATGAAAAAAATAGTTCAAAATCTGTAATTTCGTAAAATATCTCTTAAACCTGTTATTTTGTGATAGTTTGATAAAAAATACTCATGTATAGTTTTACGAGATTTACTCTATTTTTAGTTGAGAATAATAACAATAAATATATATTAATTAAGAGTACAGTTATAGGTCCAATCTGATCGTCCTACTCATGTATAACTCGTGCTATTATAGAAACTAGATATCATCATTTAAAAATTTAAAATACTTAATTGTCATATATTCATTCAGTCGAACGAGAGTTGAACATTCGGATTAACCCTACAACAATTCCCATTAATTAAAGCCTAAAACAAAGCAAATGTGGCAACATCAGCGACACCGTCCTTACAGCCATTCATTCAAAGCGGGGTTGACTATTTTTGCTGAAGAAGAAGAGCTGGTTGAATCCCACACAGCATACGTCCACGACAGACCTGTATTTTCCACGAAAGGAAAGGTCCAAGCTGAAAAAAGTTTAACCAATCCAATTTTTGTTCCCTTTCTCTCTCATCAGTCTCTCCTCCCCGTCTTCCTCGTGACTTCTCACGGTGAAACCCTAGCTCCAAACTTCCCGCCGCCACCGACGGTGATCGCCGGCAACCGGTGAACAGGAGGGCTCGGTGGCTTGTAGGACCTCCCAATTGAGGAATTTCCCTCTAGTTTTGGCATATCTTCCTATTCTACCGCCTCCATGGTCCTCTAATCGTCGCCGGCGACCTCACCGCCGGCACCGGCAGGGGTGGCTGCTATAGCCCACGTGCTTTATTGGTACTGGATCGGAGTGGACGGACTGAGTTTCCTGGATCAGTTTCTTCACTTCCTGGTACGTGATTCTGGCTTGCTTAGACGGATTGTTCAGATTGGAGGTTCAAATATATCCCATGCCCGCCACTGAGCTTGATGGCAGAAGGAAGCGCTAGCCGTAGGAGGAGTTCATTCTCCCCGGGTTGGCTGTGTTATTGTCTGGTGATGATGAAGCTAAGATTAGCCCCCAGAAGTCACACTTGGTGTCGTACCATGATGAGATTGGGCACCAGGCTGTTGAGAGGACGATAGAACATATCTTTGATCTCCCTCACAAGTCCGTGGTGCGGCCTCCTGGACAAATCGATGCTGGCTTTGTCCGCTTGGTGTTGAGGAATCAGGCTAGAAAATTTGATCTTGACTGGGAAAGTTTTAGCTGTGGATATCATGGCAACATCTTGATTGTGGACAGGGGTGCTGGGGAAAACAAGGTTGTTCTTGACGATTCAAGCGTTTATGGCAAGTTCAAGAGTATCCGGGGACCCTTACTTGTTGAGAGTTCAGCGCCATTCAGCAGTGCCAGGGCTAATGCATGCGTGTGGAAGGGCAAGTGGATGTATGAGGTCACCCTGGAGACTTCTGGAGTTCAGCAACTTGGATGGGCAACTATCTCTTCCCCCTTTACTGATCAGAAAGGTGTTGGCGATGCCGATGACTCGTACTCATTTGATGGAAGGAGAGTGACTAAGTGGAACAATGACCCAAAACCATATGGCCAGACATGGGCAGTAGGGGATGTGATTGGATGCTGCATCAACTTGGATGCAGGAGAGATCTCCTTTTACAGAAATGGTATTTCTCTTGGTATTGCATTTAGTGGAATTTGCAATGTTGAGCTCAAGAAGGGCTACTATGCTGCAATCTCCCTCTCAGAAGGTGAGCGTTGCCATCTCAACTTCGGCTCACGTCCGTTCAGATATCCAATAGATGGTTTTGATCCAATTGAGGCACCACCACGCTCTAGGATGTACACGACTTATCTACTTAGATGTTTATTCCGATTACTGGAGGTTCATAATCTGGAAAAATCTGAATCAGCTTACTTTGAGAAACTGAGGAGAGTCAAGAAATTTGCTCCGCTGAAAGAGCTGTTTAATTTGATTTCAGAAGGTATCTGTGCAGAGTTTTTCAGTGCTGTTAAACAAAGCCAAGATTGCCTTGAGTATATTTCCTGGGGTTTCTTAACCACTTTTCTCTTAGATGTCTTCAAGGCACGTGAGCCTCATGATTTCTCATGCCTTGATCAGGTTATTGAGCTTTTCCTTCAGTTCCAAGGTTGCACGCCATTATTGCAGGAGCTCATTGTGGCTCTTTCTTGCATGTGCAAAGTTGCACCTCTTGTGCTGACAGAATGCCCATATTCTGGGTCATATCCATTTCTAGCGCTGGCTTGCCATCTTCTTAGGCACAAGGATGTGATGCATCTATGGTGGAACTCAGAAGATTTTGCCTTCTCATTTGAAGGGTTCCTTACAAGGAAAATTCCAAATAAGCAGGACTTACAGTGTCTTATACCATCTGTTTGGTGGCCTGGGTCTTCTGAGGATGAAGTTAGCATGACTCTGACAATGACAACACTCTCTGATGCTATCAAGAAGGTAATTTTTCTGATAATTAGAAACTCTGTGTTGTCCAGATAATTACATTTTAATTCATCATACACGCTTCAATGTATAAGGTGCCACTGCAATGAGCAGTGCCTGTGTTTGTTTGCTATTCTGTAGAATCTAATAATGCTCCATGCTGATGTCTCTTATTATACATTCATCTGCTGCCTGACATGATATGTACTTCATTTATTTGACTCGGTAATATATATACATCATCAGTGCTATAGCATTCTTTGGTTTGATAGGCATAATGTACTACAGTTGGACTTTTATATCTATATAATATCTGTGTAATGGAATTTCTGTAATGAAATTATGTACTTCCATTACCTTTTATTCTAGTAAAGTTGACAGTTAGGACAACAAAAATGAACTAGCTGCATGCCAGTTTGTCTGTCTGAAATGTCACCATTTCCAGAACAGAGGAGTATATATTTATATTATATCCATTTAAAGTTCATGTTTGTTACTATGGATTGCCATCACATTTTACATCTCTCCATATCTAAATTCCCCTTCCACTATTATATCTATTTCTTATGCAATTCTCATGTTGTTATCTTTTTGCTTCTCAGATTGAGGAGATGCATCGTGAGCTTTGCAGCTTGATAATATGCTTTACTCCACCAGTTTCTCCCCCTCAGGCCCGAGGCTCAATATTTCGGTCTTTGGTACAAAGTTCCATACTAAAGGCTAGAGGTGGAGATCATAGGATGGTTGTCAATGGGACTTTTAACAATACCATCCTCGTTTCCTTATATACTGTAATCCTCCATTTGTTATCCGAAGGCTTTTCTATGGATTCTTCTGGGTCTGCATCATCATCTAAAGTGAACTGTGGGACTGGTATTGGATTTCTTCACAAAGGTGGAAAGCGAAGGTTTCCAACACAGTTACTATTCAAGAACGATGCCTACTACAGCTTAATTCCTAGAATTGGTGGATCACCAAATATTTTGATGTACTACCAAGCTGATGCAGTGGAAGACGAAGTGCAGTGGGATGAAGGCTGCATGGATGATGAAGAGACACGTGTAACACATACAACAGTACAAAAGCCTTGTTGCTGCTCAATTACAGATGTCACTGAAGTCATAAGATATAAAGACAATGCTAAGTACATACCGTCAACTTCAAAAGGCCCCTGCAAACCTATGCCTGAAAGTTCTTCTCATGTTGCTGCTGAATGCAGTGGGAGAAGCATGGGTGATGATATTGAAGACAAACCTAGCACAAGCACTCAATCAGAAATTGATTATGGATACCAAACATTGCATAATTTGGAAAGCATAACTACGGTAGCTCCATCTTCCTCGGAAGCACTTAAAGAAGAAGAGCTGCTTGATATTATGCTATTATTATATCATTTGGGCATATCACCACTTTTTAGACAGGCAAGTGATGTTTCATTGTTGTTTTCTTGAAGCAGACGCAAACACGTTTGCTGCAGCAAGGATCAATATCTTGGCTTCCTTGAAATACATATGCTTTTACGAACTACCCTCCGTATAAGTTGTTTTAGTTTTGTACATTTGCATGTGTTCAGTCAACATATGAGATTTTCTTGGTGACATTTAACCTTGGTCCACAATTCCATGAATAAAATAAGTACTTGCTCTTTGAGTGCCATGCTTTCACTTGAAATGAATCATCTGACCCTAGCCTCCCTGCTAGACTTTTCCTGACAATTATTATTAGCTGATGCTCATCAGTATACTAAAAAAAACCAAGATTCAACCTAGGCGGCTGCTTATATTATGTTTTATATATTATAAGTACTTAGCTTACCCCACCTTGCTTGGGACTACAAGGCTTTGTTATTGTTATTATTTTCTTATATTACAAATATTGACTTCATTGTGTTCTGTCCAGGCATTTTATTTCATGTCACAGCAATCACAGTCCATCTCTTTACTAGAAGAAACTGACAGACAGATACGAGAAAAATCATGTGCAGATCAAGTTAGGCGTTTGAAAGAAGCCCGGAATAGCTATCATGAGGATTTGGTGGATTGTATCAGACATTGTGTTTGGTATGATCTCTGACAGATAAATCTTTTTTTATTGGTCTGGTGTACTTCTCCATGATAAAATTTCTTTTTATTGTGCTAGCAAAGTCTATAGTTGCGCTACACATGCTTTTACTACTGTAGTTGTTCTGGAATGGTCATATACATATGCCCAGTATATACGAATGGTTTTCAGTAGCCACTAGCCGATAAACAACAACAACAACAACAACAATAACAACAAAGCCTTTTATCCCAAGCAAGTTGGGGTAGGCTAGAGATGAAACCCATAGGAAACATGAAAAGGAGAGATCTAGAAAGAACACAAGACAAAAGGTAGAGATAAGGGTAAGCAAGAAGAAAGAACACAAGACGTCACGGTTCAGGCACGCCTATTGCTAGTCTCCAAGTGCTCCTGTCCATAGCTAGTTCCTTAGAGGTATTCCACTCCTTCATGTCCCTCTTAACCGACTCGTCCCAAGTCAGGTTAGGTCGACCTCTACCTCGCTTCACATTATCATCTCGCTTTAGAACCCCACTAGGCACCGGCGCCTCCGGAGGCGTAGTGGGGTTCTAAAGCGAGACAGAGAAACTAAAAAAGTTCTTTTACTGTTTACAGTCCGATAACTTGTGCAGATGTTGAATGCCTTACTTTTTATGTGGAATAAAGTATGAGTAATTTTGTCAGGTTGCAGATTGATAACTTGCACTTAGGTCGTGCAGTCATTTCTTTTGGGTCAGCGAGTTAATTGACTTTTTATTTCTGTCTATTAAGGTACCGGGCCACTCTTTTCTCCCCATGGAAGCAAAGGGGAATGTATGCAACTTGCATGTGGGTTGTGGAGCTTCTTTTGGTCCTTAGTGAATCGAAAATAATTTTCCAGTACGTTCCAGAATTCTATGTGGAATCACTGGTAGGTTTGATGTGTTTGTTGGCTGTTGAAGTCTTTCATTCAGAAGGAAACTATGTGCCCAAGATGATATTCTTTTTTGTCACCTTTTCAGGTTGATTGTTTCCATGCCCTGCGAAGAAGCGATCCTCCTTTTGTTTCGCCTGCAGTATTTCTTAAGCAAGGATTGGCTTTATTTGTATGTACCAAATCAACTTGTTGCTACTTATTTCATTAGTTTGCTACCATTTTCTTTGTGTGAAACATAACTGCACCCATATTTGTATTTCTTGTCTATGCCAATGATATCAAAGGTTCACACTCAAAAGTAGCAAATCTGATGACTTTTACCTAATTTTATGATTTCTCTTTTTGAAACATAGTACATGTGTTAAAAAGCCTAGCATAGGGGTATATATAAAGTATGTGAAATTCAATCAACAAAATCGCTTCCTTCCCATTCCTATTCGACCCTGAGCCTCATTAGCTAATGGAGACACCAAACAGAATGTAGCCATTTTCCTCATTAGAGCAAAATAGACAACTATGTTGTGTTTTGTCTTGCTGGAAAGCATCCACTTGGGCTTCTTCAATCCTCAAACTACCACTAATGACAGACCAATCCCTCAAAGTGATAGCGTAGTTGTGCCAAATAATTTATACATTATTGAAAGGTTTTAGTACTAAAATATACTAACGATTCCACTCTTGCTGATAGGTCACTCTGGTTGTTAAACACTTCGATGATACGAGGATAGTAAATCCAGATTTGAAAGATCTTCTTCTTCAGTCAATATCAGTCCTTGTACAATACAAAGAATTCATGCACGTTTTCGAGAACAATAAGGAGGCTATTAATGGACTGCCACGATCACTTTTGTCAGCTTTTGATAACAGATCATGGATACCTGTTACGAACATACTTTTCCGACTTTGCAAAGGTTCAGGATTTGCTTCCTCTAAGAATGCTGAATCTTCATCATCTGCAACTTTTCAGGTATTTTCGAATGTTCTTACTCTTATTTTTTACACGCTGTCTTATTCTACCAGCATGTTTTATCATGTGATGGATATTGTCGTTTTGGTTCTTAAGGTTTTACTTAGGGAGTCATGCATTCATGAAAAGAATTGTTCCATTCCTTCCTCAATCGACTTTTCAACACACTCAGTTGGACCATGACTGAGTTCTCTATGTCCATCCGAGAGATGCAAGATAAACACCAGGTAGTGGTATCATGCTTTCCTTTCTGTTTTATAACTTCAGCTTAGTGTGGGTTGATGTTAGCCTGTACTACTTTTTCAGAACAAAAATAAGTAGTGGACCTCTCTCTAAACTATAGTGGTTATGGCTTTAAAATGGATTTTTCCCCATAGGACTTTCAAATATGTGGTCTTTGCTAGAAGACAATGAGAAGACTGACCTTTGCTGCTGGACACTGCAGAGTTGTGTTCAGTGCCATTGCAGCAATGATTAATTTTTGTTCAACATTTTCTTCAAGACACCAGCTGGTGTCCTATACTCCCTCCATTCCCTTTTTCTTGTCGTTAGGACAAGCAAAGCAGTGCAAATTTCCACTAAAATGTTTGTCCTAACGACATAAAAAACGGAATAGAGGAGTAAGAACTAGCTATACACAATGTTGCAATATGAGCAGTAAATATAATTTGTTAAGCCATAAGTGATAGAAAATTCTATTTTTTATTTAGAAACTGAATGGTATGCAACACACCTGTACACTAATAGATTTTTTCTAACAAGAATCATTTTCTTTTCTCTTTTTGTGGTTCCACTTGATTGTTTTCAATGAGATATATTACAGAAGCATTATCTATAGTACTTATATTTTCTGGCATGGCCATGCGAATAAAAACTTATAGCCAAACATCTTCTATTTTCAGGTTGCTGATTTGCAGCAAAGGAAGTGCAGTGTGATATTTGATATATCTTGTAATCTTGCTAGGATCCTGGAATTTTGTACCCGAGAGATTCCTTGTGCATTCCTCATGGGACCAGATATGAATTTGCGGAGATTGACTGAATTGATTGTTTTCATTCTCAACCACATCATATCAACAGCTGATGCTGAGTTTTTTGACATGTAAGTCAATGTCTTAGTCTGAGGTTTCTTCTCTAAAGAAAAATGGAGTGGTAGAATGTCCTAATTGAAGTTCTAAAAACTGATAGCGCATTGTAGTTCTTGTGAGCTGCTGTATGATCTTAGAAAGCTAATCGTTTGTGTGTTTACAACCTAAATTGTGCTTTTATCTTGGTAGCTCCATGTTTAAGTTTTAGAGTAAATTCCTTCCCCGCCATCCAAAATTATAGGTCACCCCTCTGTACCACTATTTTAAATTTTCTATCCCTTATCTATCATTATGTTAGATCTGAACTAAAAGTTCTCCATTACACTCTCAACTTTTCAGTTTTTTTTACCATACTGACTGTTTTAACCATCTTATGGGTTTCATATCCACTTCAGTGGCTAGTTTTTTTTCATATGGATAGGAGCGCTTGGAGACTAGCAATAGACGTGCCTGAACCGTGACCTTTTTTCTTTCTTCTTGCTTACTCTTATTTCTACCTTTTATCTTGTGTTCCTTCTGGATCTCCCCTTTTCGTGTTTCCTATGGGTTTCATCTCTAGCCTACCCCAACTTGCTTAGGATAAAATGCTTTGTTGTTGTTGTTGTTGACTGTTTTAACCTTCAAGCCAAGTGAAATCTCCCACAACAGAGAACAGACAACCAAACCCATCCCCACCCTGTTTCTCTATCCCAAATCTTCTTGATCACAGATACCTAAAGCTTGGTAGAACTCGCTCCAGCCACATGAAATCAAAGTTTAGGAACCTGTCACGTCTCCTGGGACTCGCCCCCTGTATGCAAGGTCACCTCTGTTGGAAACAGACATGGTGTGTGCTCCATCATCTAAGCTGCGGCTCCATTTCCAAGCCTGTTATTTTGTCCATGAACTGATATGCATGAACATATATATATATATATATAATTTGAGTTATTTATTCAAAGCTGAGCACATACTTGTCTCGCATAAATGTCCTTTTACTTTGATCCGTACACATGTATGCACATAAAATTTTTGAGAAAGTTCAACCCGACAGCATTAAAAGGGCCATTCTCAAATTCTGCCTCATCCATCTAGCGGGCCAATATTGTATTTTCAGCTATAAGTTAACAAGACAATAATATCCACATGACAAGAGTGGCAAATAGGGGAGAAATTCAAGCTAGTGGTAGACAAGGAATTTGCTCTAAGTTTTACAGTGCACTTAGGAGGCTTCCTTTGCTTGCTTATTCAGATAATCCTTTTTTTTACAATGTTAACCACTACAAGCTTGTTTATGCAGGACACTGAGACGGCCGGGGCAGCAGCTAGAGAAAACAAATCGTACTATGATCTTGGCTCCTCTTGTTGGTATTATCCTCAATCTTATGGAATGCAGCAGCACATCAGAACATAGGGAGCTAAATGATGTGATGGCAATGTTCGCAAGTATGGATTGTCCTGCTACGATCCATTTTGGGTTGCAGTACCTGCTGAGCTACAACTGGGTTAGATCTCTTTCTTTGTTATTGCTTCCGTTTTGGTTTTTACCTTATTATAGGCAGTAGCATTTTTGTCCCTTAAAAAAGAGTAATAATTGATCTTTGTCTGTGATCCGTTTTGTGATATTTATATTTCCCATTTAGAATTTTTCTTCTTTACTTGCCATTTTATTGATGTGGTGTTGCATTATCCATGTCTTTCTATAGAACAATGTTCTCAGAGGGGACACCTTCCTTGTGAAGCTCGCACGGCTTGAAGAGTTTTCCCATTATTTCCGACACATTACTATGGCTGTAGATGGTAAAGAAGAGCACATGCTAAACTCTGGTGATGAGGAAGAAGATGACACCTGTTGCATTTGTTATAGCTGTGATTCAGATGCAACGTTCCAGCCATGCCATCATAAGTCTTGCTTTGGCTGCATAAGCAGACATCTCCTGAACAGCCAAAGGTGCTTCTTTTGCAATGCAATCGTGAGTTCAGTTACCAGGATAGCTGATTCGTGAGTGATAACTCATAGCCCCCTCCGGTATCATAACCTGGAGATAATGCCATTGATTCATCTATCCATTTTCGTTGACGGGAGGAGCAGACAGCTCGGGGATCTCTCATTTCTTTCTCGACAGCCGTTGTTTTCTTTTGTAAAGGTCAGGTAATACTACACAAGATTCAATAACATTGTTGTAGGAGGTTTCTGTACGAGGTGGGAAGCCAGTACCACCGGAAGGATATACGGAAACACATTTTTGTAGCTTTAGAGAAATTCCACGGTGTAAATATGAGAAATGTGAAACAGAGAAAGGGGGTGATCACTTTTTGTAATTAGCAAAAATAAAAGAACTAGATGCTTTATATTGGAAAGAGCTCTAGTCTTTTTTCTTTCCCCAACACGATGTAGCACCCAGAGTGAATAAAGTCCTCTGTATCTTCTGTTTGTAAGACGTCGGCTGTAACGTTCCTGAATGCCTTAAGAAAAAGTTAAAGCTGTTTCTTCCAAGCTGTGTCTTACTATACTTTTGCGCTACATAATTATGTAATCGTATTTCTGGCACGTCATCAATCAATTATTATATGCTTTTTTATTGAGACTCCGGCGGTACACGCATTCCTGGTGTGACCCCGCAAGGCCACGGCACGTGTGATCGGGGCCCACGAGAGGATGCCTCGTGATCCGACGACGCCTCGGCTCACGCGACCCGGTCCGCGCGCCCGCCCGACATGCGGGCCCGGCATGTCATTCTCCACCGCCCGTATCTCCCTCTTATTCTTCGGGGATCCCCCTCCCCACTTCTCTCCGCCACGCTCGCCTGTCTCCTTGCCGCAAATGATTCTCGCGCGAGCGCTCACGCTCCCACCGCCCGCGCCGTCGTCCTCGCCCCGACGCCGCTTTCTACTCCCGCTGCGGGCGGTACGTGGACCATCCGTGCGGGTCGCTGTCTGCCGCGCTGCGAAGGCAATGGCGGCGGCTCTGGACCCCGCCGTGGCCGCGGCCGTGGGCATCGGGGAGGAGCTGCCGGCGGGGTACGATCAGATGATGCCCACTGTGGAGCCGGCGCGGCGGCGGCGCGCGGGGTGCTGCTGCACCCGACGTCGCTGCGCGGCCCCCACGGCATCGGCGACCTCGGCGACGAGGCGCTCGCCTTCCTCCACTGGCTCAGCGATGCCGGCTGCACGCTATGGCAGGTGAGGACGAGCGCCGCACACATTCCCTCCGTGGTTCACTGATTTTGCTGGTCAGTTAGGTCTCGATTAGAGTGTCATTAGGGAGTTTAATCTTGAATTTGCGGGGCTGGGGATCATGGGATTTTGATGGACCGCCGACGCTCGTCAGGGGCGGGCTGTATCATTGCCTGTTTGCAGTGTGGGCTTGAGAACGAGACAAGTATGGGGGCCCAGCAATTGGGATGTGCCTACATTTGGGCCCATGTTCAGTATGTGGAGGTAGTGTTGGTTGCCGTCCATTTCTGCATGTTTGTTCCTGTGGAAGGTTCTCTGTGTCTCAGTGTCTGTTGACGTCATGGGATATGGTAGCACGTTCATAACTATGGTAGTGTGAAGCAAAGCATAAAAAGTTAAACCATTAGAAAATCGAGAGTGAGAAGTGAACCCCTGCCCTTGGCCTGGCTTGACCAAGTGACCATGGCGTGAATGTACAAAACTGTTTTTCTTCTCTTGACCGGCAAACACTTGCTTTCAGGTAATATGCTTACTGCACATTGTAACAGAAATCTGTAAAAGAATTGCCTCGTTTTTCAGGTTCTGCCACTTGTTCCTCCAGGGAAGACAGCTGGGGAGGATGGCTCTCCTTATTCTGGACAGGTGATGCTCTTCGAAAATTACAATTAAGCTTTATTTGTGGACCGGCTTCTTGTGCGGCTGGCCACTGCATACTTATGGCAGCAGTTGAGTTTATTTTGTGGATGATTACTTGAGATTGCATTTGCAGGATGCCAACTGCGGCAATACCCTTTTGCTATCTCTTGAAGAGCTTGTAAAAGATGGTCTATTGATGAAGGATGAACTTCCTGCCCCCGTGTGAGTATGTACCTTAGAGCACTGCATGTGTGGTCATAAAGGGAACTAACCTTTTACAGTTTTATAATTTATCAATGACAGGGACATAGAGTATGTTGAATTTGACACCGTTGCAAATATGAAAGGACCTCTTATTTCAAAGGTTAGTTGTTAATCCTTATTTACGTATTAGGGAAAATTGTCTGTAGCACACTACAAAATCGTGGATTTGGGCACAACACACCACAAAGATCGAATTTGGGTTGGGCACACTCAAAAAACGTAATTCTTAGCTACAGCACACCGTCTCGATTAAAATATTATTTGCAGAAGTGAGAGGGTGGTGGAATGACCTTTTTGCCCTTGGTTGGTGACCAATGCGCTGCGCGGCAGACCCGATGACGTGTAGACAGTCATATCTGGTTGCTACACTGGGTCGACGTTTAACACGGTGGTCGGGTTCGGCCTCTCGCTACAAGGTGCACGAGCTGCATTAGTCGCCAACCAAGGGCAAAAATGTCATTCAAACTCCCTCTCGCTTTTGAAATAATATTTTAGGTGAGGGGTGTGCTGCAACAACGAGCCATGTTTTTGTAGTGTGCCTGACCAAAATACGATCTTTGCAGTGTGTTGTGCCCAAATCCACGATTTTATAGTGTGCCACAAACAATTTTCCCTACGTATTATTGTGATTTTGATTAACTATCTTGAGTCGTGACTCTGTGAATGCAACATTAAGCAAGACTATTCGTGCTTCTATTTAGTGATATTTCACGAGTTTCCTTAATCCTTTCTCCTTTGTCATCTTTGTGATACGAAAATTTATTTTTCTAAAATGGTGCGCCTTATGACATAGCAATGCTATTATGAGAATGAATCTTTTTCTTGATAAATGTCTTCGTCTAAAATCATAATGATGTCTTCTTTAGGCAGCAGAGAGGCTTGTACAGAGCAATGGAGAGCTCAGAACGCAATATGAGTGCTTCAAGAAAAATCCAAATATATCAGGCAAGTTGTTGTTTTTTTTCCTAGGCAGTGGAACCTTGTTTCTGTAACCTTCCATATCATACTTTTATTGTGGCCATGATATGTTTAATGGCACTATAAACCAGTGCATTGAGCTTTATGAAATGAGGTAAATAGTATAAGAAAACTCAATGCATTTACAACAAATACTAAGTACATTGCATCTCTACAAAAGATGTTGCTGCATAGCTAGATATTAAAGACCGCTTAATCCATAAAATAATGGCAGTTGGGCATTCTTTATGAACCGACTTCTTTTACTTTCAAATAGCAATAACCCATTACACAGTATAGTGGCTGAGTGTCTCTTGTTCTGCCAGGATGGCTTGAAGATGCAGCACTTTTTGCTGCTATTGACAAAAGCATTGGCTCATTCTCCTGGTATGAGTGGCCTGAACCTCTGAAAAACCGCCATCTTGGAGCATTGGAAGATATGTATCAAAAACAGAAGGACTTTGTAAGCAATTGAACTATAGTACTTGTGTTGTAATGACTTTTTCTTAAGAAAATAACAAGAGATTCAGCATATTTAAATAATATGCAGATAGAGATATTTATGGCTGAGCAATTCTTGTTTCAAAGACAATGGCAACGAATTCGCACATATGCCCAGAAGCTGGGTATTAGCATAATGGGTGATATGCCTATATATGTTGGCTATCATAGTGCAGATGTTTGGGCTAACAGGAAATCATTTTTGCTGGTACGTCTCAATTATTTATTCCAACCAATATTTAGTTTATTGTTTGAAAAGATAAAAGTGTGCTGTGTTTTTTTTTCCTGGTTGTAAAGGACAAGAATGGTTTCCCCACTTTTGTTAGTGGTGTTCCACCTGATGCATTTAGTGAAACTGGTCAGCTATGGAACAGGTAGACACTTTGTTGCCTGCCAATATAGTTTGTATTTATTACCATAGGGGAAAAGATTATCTAACATGGCACTTCCTTTACTATTCTTCTGCAGTCCGTTGTACGACTGGAAGGCTATGGAAGCAGATGGTTTTACATGGTGGGTAAAGAGGATTAAACGTGCTCTTGATTTATATGATGAGTTCCGTATAGATCATTTTCGAGGGCTTGCAGGTTTTTGGGCAGTCCCTTCGGGTAAGCTGACTACTTCAGGGTGCGGTCTCCCTGCATCCTATTAAATATTTGTACAATAAGTGATTTTGGTGTCATGAGAAGATAAAATGTGTTTTGGTAACTTGTTATACGTTTGTGATGTAGATGCCAAAGTAGCTCTCGTTGGAAGCTGGAGGGTGAGCATCATCTAGATGGACACGGTCTGCATTTTTCCGTTTTGGAGGCTACTAATCGCTGATATGGGCGTTTCTGTTTTATTTGGCAGTAGGCTGGACCAAGGAATGCATTTTTTGATGCACTCTTCAAAGCTGTTGGTAGAATTAATATAATAGCAGAAGACCTGGTATGTGTCCAGCCATTTTCCTTACTCTGCCTAGGTCCAGTATGCATGCTTATTTTGGTGGACTAATGGATCAATATGGGTGGAGATTGTTAAGAACTTCATGATGTGTTACAGCCTCATTCAAATAAATATGCTAAGCTCTACATGTTTCCACTGAATAAATGTTGTTAATATCAACACATGAAGCAAACTTAAAATAACTGTGTGATTCTGGAGGTTTCTAGTAAAAGATATTGAGCTCTGAAATGTCTGTAGTACAGTACCACTCTACTGGTTAAAAGGTTTCATGCTGATGCTTATCTTGTCATATCAATGCTACTCTTAGGGGGTGATAACTGAAGATGTTGTCGAGCTAAGGAAGTCGATTGGGGCCCCTGGGATGGCAGTTCTTCAATTTGGTAATAGTTCCCCGACAGCACTGAGACTACTTTTGTTTTGAGAAGGCCACGACTTATCGGTTAATTTTTTTGATGCTCAAGTTCTATTTTATAATATGTAACAGCTTTTGGTGGTGGTTCTGACAACCCTCACTTGCCCCATAACCATGAATTGGATCAAGTTGTGTATACTGGAACACATGATAATGATACAGTTAGTTCTAATTATTTTAAATACTACTTTTCTTTTAAATCCATTTTAGAACTACTAATTAAATATATGTAAAAATCCTTACACTCGGTTATTTCTTTAACAGATTCTTGGCTGGTGGCAAAATTTGCCAGAGGATGAGAAGCAAATTGTTAGTATCTCCATCTTTCCTTCTGGATACCAGGAATGACATTTTTCTAATCTCATATGCTACTTTATTTCAGGTGCTCAAGTATCTTCCAGCTGCCAAAGACACTGATATATCGTGGGCATTGATTACTGGTGCCCTCTCTTCTGTTGCCAGAACTTCCATGGTAACCATGCAGGATATTCTCGGCCTTGACAGTTCTGCTAGAATGAATACTCCAGCTACACAGGTTATTTGCTGTAACACTTCTGATGTGCTCCTGAAATCATTTTGATGTTGCGAAAGCTTACTTTCTCATTTTTGGACAGAAAGGAAATTGGAAATGGAGGATACCAAGTTCTGTTAGCTTTGACAACCTCAGTCCTGAAGCAACAAAACTGAAGGAACTGCTTGCGCTGTACAATCGGCTGTGAAGATCGCAGTACTGTCTTGTACTATTTTCTGTCGCTTCAAAATTTATAGCAGCCAAGGCGAATGAGGTTGGCTGTTTTGGTCGTGTGAGACTTGGGTACATGTCTGCGAATAATTGTCTCGTATTTCGGCTGGGTGCAACTTTGCAAGCGTGAGTTTGAAGGTTTAGCTTGTACAGTTGTGCTATTATATATTCCCCAATTGTGTGTCTTCTTGCGTTTTCCAAATTTGGTCTCACATGCCGCCCAAATTACATGGAGGGCTGACGCCGTGTCACATGCTTGGTATGAGAGTTAAAATTTTGACGCGTAATTAGGAGGTTGTTTAACTACTGTAGCGGTTTTCAGAAAATGTTTTTTAATGGATGTCAGAAATTTTTGAACTAGATTAGGTTGGAGAGTTTCATTTTTTTTTCAGTTTTGGATTCCAGGTGCCCAGGTGTAACTATGATGGTAACAGCTGACAAGATATGCTTCTGAAACGAATGTGTTTTGTTGCCAATAAGGATAAATATTTCATCAAATGGTATAGTAGTACATCAGTCAACTCTGTAGCATGAAGAAAAACAGAAGAAAGAATGAAGAAACAACAGGGAAACAAATTGAAACAAAACACAAGCTGAAACACATCACAGGGCGTTGAGGTTTGAAGAGGCATATGCATGCGCATCTCTGTCGTCCAATGGATCAACCAGAGTAGGAGGGCGCGTTGACGAAGCCGCACACCTTTCTGATCTCACCGTCGGCCGCGGTCTTGACCTCGACGCCGCCCATCTTCACCATGGCCTCCCCGAACTTGTACTGCCACAGCTTCTGCGACGCGGCGGCGGCGTACACCAGCCTCATCGTGTCCTCCGCCTTGAGCAGCGCGGCGTCGGAGCCGAACAGCACCCTGCGGCTGAGCACGTTCTTGTAGTACTGGTTGTCCAGCTCGCTGGGCGTCTTGTAGTCCTGCGCCACCGTGTTGTCGGCGCCGGTGGTCGACGCGCAGTCAATCTTCAGCTGGGCGGCGAAGGCGGGGTCCATGTCGGAGGTGTTGCTGGGCGGGAGGCGGTCGGAGAAGGAGGAGCAGTGGGAGCGGCCGATGCTGTGGGCCCCGGAGAGCACGACCATGTCCACGGTGTCCAGGCCCTTGGCGGCGAACATGTCCTTGAGCCGCTGCGCGTTGGCGAAGGGCGGGGGCAGGTTGGGGAGGGTCTCGCTGGCGAGGAGACGCGGCCGTCGTAGCGGCCCGCGGGCATCTTGAAGTCGACGCCGTCGGAGTTGACGCTGAGGAAGTAGCTGGCGTCGCGGCCGGCGAAGGCGACGATGTCGGCGCAGGAGACGACGCCGGGGCATTTGGCCTCGAGCGCGGACTTGGCCGCGTCGATCACCTCGAAGCCGCGCAGGCTCAGGTTCGGGATGCCCAGCATCTCCGGCTGCGGGTTGCCGTCCGTGGGCTTGAGAAGAACGGACGCGTCGCACCCCTGCATTACGTTGTCAGTTAATTACTGGGCAATTCTCTCATCGTCAAGCTGACTGGAGATCTTGTACGTACGCGTAACAGTGATTCAAACTAGTCATGAAAGGTACTGCGATCTTCTTACCCTGACGAAGCAGTCGTGGAAGAAGAGACGGACGAGCCCCGCCTTAACGCCGGCGTTGGCTACCCGGACGGCATCCCTCACGATGGCTTCCGCGCCGGGGCACTTGTCGTCGTAGTACCCGACCCTGAGCCCAGCTGCTACAGGCGGTGGGCTAGGCGTAGGGTAAGTGGAAGGTGGCGGCGGGGTAGGAGTGGGTGTGGGACTGCTGCCGCCGCCGTAGCCATAGCTCGATTGGCACGACACGGAGCCGATCAGCGCAATCAGAACGGTGAGCACGGCGACCTTGCTAGCCATCCTTTCCTTGACAGTTTGACTGCTCTTGCTAGTCAACTGAAGGCGGAGCGGCAAGTGTAGCGATGGGATGATGGAGACAAGCTGCTGTCTTGCATGTCTATTTATAGCCTCTCTCACACAATGATGAAGAAGAGAACGCGAACTGCTGTGATAGGAATGTGTTTTTGGGACGCACGTTGCGACGTGCAGCGTGTGGCGCGAGAGAGTCAATGTCTGCAAAGCGAGAACTAACATGGCTAGCTAGCACAGCCTAAAAAGGTTGTTCACCTGGGTTTCTGACTTGCATTTTCTTTTTCTAGTAACAACATCTGCAACAAGTAAGTATGTCAATGTTCTTCTGGAACAGAAAAAATATACTAAGTACGAGTTGCAGCTATACTTATTGTGACATATAATATGGAACGCGTGTGTGTTCGTTGTTTTCAGGCCCTAACTGATCGAGCTCAACAAGCAACAACTGGCGGAAACACGAAAAGGGAATTGAAGGAGCTAGCTGTAGCCTGCCGCCTTGTCGTCCACGAAATTTTCTTCCTCTGCATGGCGAATGACCAGAGGACGGAGTGCCTCTCCACGAACCCCGCACGCGAGCTTGTCGGTGCAGGACCAGGACCTGATTGATCACGCCGACGCCTACCGACGAGCACTGAGCACCAGCCACCAAGCTCCGGTACATCGAGGAGGCGGCCGCTGTGCTGTTCCCTCACAGATGCCAATTTCTGCATGACTGCATCGGTCTGCAACCAACCGGATCAGTTCCAGATGGTGAAAACAAACGATATAAAATTCTTACCCGTATCGTTACTACCAACCGGATCCGTGGCGCAATGGTAGCGCGTCTGACTCCAGATCAGAAGGTTGCGTGTTCGATTCACGTCGGGTTCAAACCCCGATCCTAATCCGGATTCTCTTTTTGCTGGCCCTTTATTTTTTTGGGCCTCCAGTGTTTCTTTCTCGGAAAAAGGCCCAGTCTATCTGAAACAAATTGATCCATGGGCCTTCCTCCGCCGCCGCAAAACCAAAACCCTCAAACACTTCTGGAACCTTCACTCTCCGTCTCTCGGTCTCTCCTTCCCCAACCTCGCCTCCTCCCTCCGCATCCGCACCGCACCAGCGAAGCCGCGCCCGCGCGAGCGAGAAGTAGGCGAACCTCTCAGAACCTTCCCAGCCTCGAGCCCGCTCCCACCTCCGAGCGGCAGCCATGGCGACCGTCATGCAGAAGATCAAGGACATCGAGGACGAGGTAACGGCCCCCCTCTGCACCATCTCGCGTTCGCAGCGCTAGGCTCCCATTGATCCGTCGCGATGGCTATTAGATTTGTGCCTTGGAGCGATTGGTAGCTGCTGAGTTCCAGAAATAGTATCTAGCGTAAGTAGTGTTTCGAATTGAAATGGGTTGATGCTGATTCTGTGTGCCATGTGCCCTGCCCCTGCTTATGTTGATTGATTATTAGTGCGTATAATAGGTCTGGAGCTATACTAGATTATTAGGATTAATTTTCCCAGTTTTCGAGTTGCAACTTTTGTGATCACTAAGCTTGAGTTCGTGTTTGTGTTGTGGGAGATGGTTTGCCCATATATAGCTATGAGTTTGGGATTGTCTTGTACGTGCTTATGAAAAGGGATGTTCTTCTTTGCTCCTGGATTTATGCTCGAGAGTTGATAGATTTGGACTATCAGTAATTTATCTTTCCCACTTACTCAATGGATTGATTCATGATCAATGCTCAGATTACAAGCATAAGTAATACAAATTAGAGTGCGAGTATACCATACTTGGATTAAATTTATGGTGTTTATGATTTTTTTGTCCTTGAATAAATTGGGGGTGAGGCTATGTAATTCTAGTATGGTTGCTCATGAATGGTTATTTAGGTGCTCTTCAACTGATGTGGCTGGTATTAAATTTCACTGGTTATCTTACGTGTGATGAGATGTCGATGCAATGGGTGGGCTTCATGGATAATGCACCCTAATTACTTTGCACCATTATCAAAAGCTTTAGTTTTAAGGTTACTATTACCAGCACGCGGCTGGTATTAAATTAATGCTGATAGACATGTCTACTCTTGCTTGATATCACATTTTTTCCCTTTTGGGTTCATCATCCAAGGCATGTTAGAAGAAAAAAAATCGTCAGCCAAGGAACTGAAATTTGTTCTTCTATATCTTCTGAGGTTTTCTTGCTGCAACTGGAGGGCTGGACAAATGAGCGAGCCCTTAGCTGCCTGAAAAACATTTGAATAGTTTCAGATCTATACACTGATGTTGCCAATATTATTGTACTATACAGATGGCAAGGACACAGAAGAACAAAGCTACTGCACACCATCTTGGTCTTCTGAAGGTGATTTGATCTATCTCCACATCTGTTTTTTAGAACACTTTCCTTATTGAGCCTCCATTATCCGTTGTATCTCATGTTGCGAACAATGTATCTTTGAGATCCTTGCTTTGGACAGTTACGCGTTTAGCTGCTCTGCAAATTGATGATGCCATGCTTTGCAATTGTAAAATATGGCACTCTGCTTTTTTTAGACTATATTCTGTATGTCAATAGGGTCAGGTCTTATTTAGTGCTGTTCCTTTGTCCAGGCCAAACTTGCAAAATTGCGCCGGGAGTTGCTTACTCCAACATCCAAAGGTGGCGGTGGTGCTGGTGAAGGATTTGATGTCACAAAGAGTGGAGATGCACGTGTTGGTTTAGTTGGTTTTCCTTCGGTTGGGAAATCAACATTACTGAACAAGCTGACGGGAACGTTTTCAGAGGTTTGCTTCACTTATGCTCTTAGTCTAACAAAGTTTTATCCTGATTCCACTGCCACCTTTTTGTATTAGATATCCCAAAACAGCCCATATCGATGCCTTACACATTGTCATTTAGTTATCCAAGCTTTAAACCTATCAATATTTTCATGAACTACGCGTAGCCTCAGAAACCTCAAGCAAGATATTAATTTGGTAGCTTGTTCATGTAGCTGCTATTGGAGAATCGGGCAAATTAACTCTTCTTATTGTTTGATATTTTCCTGACTGTCACTTTTAATCTGTTTTCTGTATAATAATGAACAATTCTGTTCTTTTTTTCTGTTTCAACAGGTTGCTGCTTATGAGTTTACAACTTTAACATGTATTCCTGGAGTTATCATGTATAAAGGAGCTAAAATCCAGGTAACAATTTGCATCCAGAGAGGACTTTGCTAATAAATCTGTGCATGATTGATCGTCATCAACATCTTATTGTTTGTTTCAGCTTCTAGATCTTCCTGGTATCATCGAAGGTGCTAAAGATGGAAAGGGTCGAGGAAGGCAGGTAATATGTTTTCTGAGACTAGTTGTGTGTTGGGACGCTGATAACAAAAAAGTTCTATTTTCTGTTGATCAAATTGCATATCTGACTTGTCCCTATGAGCTAAACCGGACCAGTGCTTAGCACATGAGAGCTGTTGTATTCTTACAAGTAATGATGTACACTTTATATTTCTGTGAACAATGACCCTACACATCTTTTGGAAATTGTTTGAGTATCTATAAGGGTCAGGGGATGCATAACTCATTTGTAACAATTATTTATTAACAAAACTTCAGCAGCACCTTTTATTTTGGTCAAAATGGTCTCGAGTATAAACCTTTTAAAATACTACCTTTCTAGTAGTTGCCAATGCCGCTAACCCCCCCCCCCCTTCTTACCACAGTATAATATACAAGCTTATTTCATATAGGGAAACTATACAATTAACCAAGATGTGCGTTTGTTCTTGGAAGGGCTGAAGGTTGGGTGAAATATATTCATAGGAAATGTTAAAGTTATGTATATGTGGTGCTTAAAGTGAGTCGGGTCATATTAAATATTAATTCTTTTAGTGCTTTCATGTTAATATGGTTTAATAAGAAACAATTTCAATATGCATGCACATACTTTAATAAATGACAGTCGACATCCAAAAACATGGCAACACACTTGAATCTAGGAATTGCCTGAGCTATTTCTCTTTTGGTAGTTCAACATCTGCCATTTTTCCTTGTCTAAATATTTTCTGTGATTCTCAGGTTATCAGCACAGCAAGGACATGCAATGTGATTCTGATTGTGCTTGATGCTATAAAACCTATAACTCATAAGCGTCTCATTGAGAAGGAACTTGAGGGATTTGGCATTAGGTAAGTTTTTGTATTGATATTTTTTAGAAGCACTAGTATATCAAGACTGTAGACATCCTGGGCATTGTTCCTCTTTTGACATTTTCTTTGTGCAAGACATTTAGCAAATAGCAGCTACCTACACGGCTCAATTTTTTCCTTTCCAGCTGGTTGTTGCACTTAATATTGAATTACATCTACGTAGCACCAATACGTCAAGCAACCAGCGTATCCATATTGGAAACACCGGCGGATACGGATGAGTGGCAGATACGTGGTGGATACGTGTCTTAGAATTTTCGGAAAAACAAGAAAAAAATAAAAGCCGGATACGCCACGGAGACGTACTGGGGTACATATGAATATTATATGGCCTGGTTGGCCCATTGAGTCTCCGCTGCCTCATGTAACTTAGAGCCTGATTCAATTAGGTTTGTCGCTTATTCGATGCCGTATGCCGCTGCCTAGCCACGACCAAGCAAGGAACTGGTGCAAAGATGCCAAGTTTCTGTTCTCCGACGTAGCAACAACAATGGCATTTTGACAACATCGCCTGAGAGCTGAGACACCCTCCTGTTGTCATCGCCATCTACTGCCTGACCTCCTAAGATGGCTGGGGCGTGAGAACGCTGACAAGATGACGCTCTGGTACCGACAACACACCAGCTCCAGCGTCCTCACAACATCCACCCGACAGACATTGTGAATCTAGAGGAAACAAACTCAAGCCTCACAGCCTCGGTAGTCACCGGTCAGCAGCTATTCAACAATTATTTTTTCTATGCATTATTGTTTCATAAATTTAATACTTTATGTATGTTATTCTCATCATCTCATGTGATAGAACCTCCCAAAACCAAGATTTGAATTATTTTTTGTAAATTTAGAAGACGTGTCTGTATCAGTTTTTTCAAGAAATCGCTGTATCACCGTATCCGTATCGGCCTGATACTGATACACGTATCCGTATTGGTGCTGCATAGAATTACATCAAGGTTATCCATATCCACTGAATCATGTTGCTTTCTGCGTCCATTTTATCATGTTCATTTTGCTGTTCCCACTATATCCTTTGTCTCTTTCCATTCCCGGTACATGGTAACCAAGTACTATTTTGTTGCCTGAGTTTCATTTCCACTGTCTGTTGAAAACTTGGCCTTTATCTATACTGTTGAAATTAACATCTCTGGTGCTTTTGTTGGTGATAGGTTGAACAAGACACCACCCAACTTGACATTCAGGAGAAAGGACAAGGGTGGAATTAACTTCACATCAACAGTGACAAACACACACTTGGACCTGGAGACAGTAAAGGCAATCTGTAGTGAGTACAGGATCCATAATGCAGATGTCTCCCTCAGATACGATGCAACAGCAGATGATCTCATAGATGTCATCGAGGGAAGTAGAATTTACATGCCTTGCATCTATGTTGTTAACAAGATTGATCAGATAACTCTTGAAGAGCTGGAGATCTTGGATAAACTTCCACATTACTGCCCAATTAGGTGAGCATAGCTGGCATTTTACCCTCTCTATTTATCTTCATTGCATTCCAACAACTAAGGATTTCTTGTGCTTTTATTCCTTTTATTTTCTGAACAGTGCTCATCTTGAGTGGAATCTTGATGGACTTCTAGAGAAGGTATGGGAATACTTAGATTTGGTCAGGATATACACAAAACCAAAAGGACTGAACCCAGATTATGAGGATCCTGTTATTGTATCATCCAAGAAGAAAACAGTGGAAGATTTCTGTGACAGAATCCACAAGGACATGGTGAAACAATTTAAATAGTGAGTATCATCATGTTGTATCTGCCAAATATCTTCTTCTAAGATTTTTGCCATTGCTGCTAATCGCTTGAATACTTGCAGTGCTCTGGTATGGGGGTCCAGTGTTAAGCACAAGCCACAGAGAGTTGGCAAGGTATATATTAATAGTCCAATTTTATGTGGCATATACTTGGTCTAGTGTTTAATTCTGGAAACATTCCTGCAGGAGCATGAGCTTGAAGATGAGGATGTTGTTCAGATTATTAAGAAGGTATAGGTATAAGATGGTACAACAACTGTTTCGCAAAACTAGAATGAGGATTTTTGAGTGTTCATCTGGCTCAAGGAGCTTAAGGCTGTCTTCGGTATCTATGAAGCTCGTATGTTCCTAGTTTTGATCTCAAGACAATTTAGTTGACTTTCCTTCTGGCAACGTGTCATGTAATTGTGATGCTCCTCGTTGTATTGGGTTGAGTCACCACATGGAGAGATGCTTTCCATATCTTAGAAGATGATCGGATGATTCCTGTATTACAAGTGTTTCAGCTATGTTAGGTGTACGCACATATATTCTAATGATGAAAGGTGTCGACTATTATCAACACGGATTCCATACCATCTTGTTGATGACTAACGTGAGGGCAAACACTGATTATTTTGGATGGTGCTGTTTATTGCTTGCTGATATTGGTTGTCGTGGTCCTAGTTGTAACCTGTAAATGTAATATAACATGTTAATCATTTGACTTTGATCTAATCTTTTTTGATGGAGAGGGAGGGTACGATGAAGCCTTGGCATGCAACAAAATAGAACGCCGTACGCAGCATTGCTGTTCCGTTGCATGTGACGCTGCCTTGTCCCGTTGCCAGTGGTTAAGCTGGACGTTGGGGAAGGTAGCGAACGCGCCGCTGGAGCATGTTCCCATTGATGATTGGGCCCAGTCCTCTGCGCGGTCCTGATCCGTGCTAGGGAGAGGCCGGCCTCTGGCTCATAGGGAAACAACTAAACAAGCAAGCTGATTTATCCAGTAGCTATATCACTCCCTCCGAAAGCCATGTGGATATGTGGTTCTTCATCGTGAACATAAGGAATCGATCCATTGATTAGATTCGCTATTTGAGCATAAGGTAATGGCAAATCGGGACAATCGAAACAGGCATAATACCTTAGATAAGGTCGTTTGGTGGAACATCGACTATCCCTTTATAAATGAACAATGATTTGAACATGTGATACGCTATTATCAGCCAGATGGCCGTACAATTCCAGTGAACAAAACGGAGAGATCATTTTCCTCTGAATGACCCGAACCGAGAATGTCCTGCGTCTACTGTTAACATCAGCTTGTTCATGGAAACAGAAAAAGGGAACGCCTTTTTGTGGCGCAGCATGTCTCCACGACTCCACAAACATCGATTGTCCTCCTCGTTGCTTAACCTTCTTTGGGGGAAAAATCACGTTCCAAGCTACAGTATTTAGTACCGTACATTTTTTTCCTCATCAATTCGTCCACGTGCAGTATAATTCTGCAACCCTGGCATCTTCCCGAAACGAAAGAAGCGGCACCAGGGGAGGACACGAAGCCTTAAAGGCGCCATCTCTTCTTCTCCTCCATTTGATTTCCTCTCGATTGTTTAATACCACCAGTTGATCCTTCTCATCATATTTCCACGCAAAAATATTTTGATTTTATCCCCCCACCTGTTCTGTTCTGCGTTTCGTCATTTCTGTTCGTCCCATCAGACGTATTCCCCATTTCCCCAAGCAGGTGGCGTCACATAACAAGAACACGACCGGTTCTTGTTCCCTAGATCTGTGTGGAGGCGGCGAGGAACTCGAATCCGCCAAAAGGGTTCGTTGTTGATACGCAAGGGTGTGCAAGCCCGCCGTCAAAATCCAATCTTGGTGTCCGGTCGCGCGCCGCCGTCTTCTTTTGAGGTGATAAGAAGAAGAGGAGGAGCCCGGCGGCGATGGTGCCCTGGGAAGGTTACATGAGCGACGAGACGATGGGCACCTTCGCGCCCATCGTGCTCTACTGGGTGTACGCCGGCGGCTACCAGCTGATCCTGCACCGCCGGCCGCTGCAGCGGTACAGGCTCCATACGCAGGCCGAGGAGGACGAGAAGAACCTCGTCAGCGTCCCTACCGTCATCCGCGGCGTGCTCCTGCAGCAGCTTGTGCAGGCCATCGTCGCAATGATCCTGTTCATGGTAAGGATAGAGCCAGTTATCTTCCATTGCCATTTTTGATCATTTCCAGATGTTCAGTTCAATTTGTGGGGTTGCCGTCTATTGATTAGTGAGGTCGGTTATTTGATGATACCTTCTTGCTGAATTAGTTTTCGTTATTATATCTTGTTGCATTAAATCATGAAACCAATGTAGTCGTCACAATGAAAATATTACTGTGATAATATTCTTTGTCTTAGCTTTACCTTGCAAACTCTTGTAAACTTGGAGCTTTCTTGTGAAATGGAAGTGTGGATAACCTTGATTCGCAAAAATATGACATTGCTACCGTCTGAATACAATTGTAAATTGTAGACAAGCCAATAACAATAACAGTAGGAAGCTTTTGGAACATGGACTTCTTTTTTCTTTCTGTTGATGACTCCTTAGTTTGGCTGGAAAAGTAAGAACAAGGGCATGCTACGAGTTAGGGATTTAGACATGTAGAAGAGAAGCATCTAGAATCAGTACACAGGTTGCTATAGCAGTATGGGAACTCTGCTTGTCAATAGTATTTTGTACATCTGAAGTTCATTTTACAAATATGTTACTACCGTTCCTGGTAGCCGAGTTTATTTCCTCCTATTTTGTCTCCAGTCTCCACTTCTAGCCTTTACTCCTGCACATTTACATTTCTGGTTTTATTGGTTATGCGTACAGCTGCAGCTAGTCTATATGTGGAGAAGATTATTGGCTTAGGAGTTATGATCACTCAAGATATGTAGCATATTGGATGTGAGGAGTGGAAATATGAGACTGATCAAGACATATTTTCATACTGTGAAACACAAATCAATGAGTACAACTATTTGCTTTCTCCATGAGAGAAGTATTTTAACTGGAGAAAAGAAAGACATAATTTCTATTATCAAAACAAAGATTACCTTAAACACAATTCTATGCTACTCGTTCAAGGTCTGAAGCTATTGAACCTCGAGCATAAGAAAAAAAAATGCATTTGTGTGCGTTGTGCTTGATTTTTTTGCATCAGTAAAGTACTTTCCAAATTCTGCATGCATAAACTCCTCTGAACACGTTTACTATTAATAGTATAGTGATATTTTATCTGTACACTAGAGCAACAGTATCAACAGCTAAGCCTTTTGGACGGCCTGATTTTACAATCCTTGTTGGAACTCATATCAGTTTGCATACTACTTCCAGACTTTAAATGTTGGCATTGAACGTCAACTAAAGAAATTTGGACATTGGAGGGAGTATTTGCAACTGAGAGCGCATTAATATTTCTATTTTCAAAGTGCTAAGCTACTTGAAGTCTTAACCTCTCTATTTTGCACACTGACGTTCTATTTGACCTACCACTTTCATATACTCTATCTCATGACCTTTTTGTGAAGAAATTGGTGTCCCACTTGCATGACGTACTTGTTTATGCTTGTGCGGCGGTGCCCTGGTTTTGCAAAACCTGTGTCATTCAATATGTTTTGCTTCTAACTGTAACTGAATGTTGAGTGTTCTATTCCACTTAGATATTATTTCCCCTGGTCTGGATGATGAGAAGTTACTAATTTAATGCACAAACTTGCAGTTTATTTTAAAAGCGTTAATGGTAACTGAATCCCTTGTTTTACATCTTTAACACAATTTTGCATGATTATTTTGCAGGTCACTTCAGATAGTTCAACACCTATAGTTCAGCCATCTGTTTCCATCCAGATCTTTCAATTTCTCGTTGCAATGCTCGTGATGGATTCGTGGCAATACTTTGTGCACCGATACATGCACCAAAATAAATTCCTGTATAAGCACATCCACTCACAGCATCATCGCCTGATCGTTCCTTACGCTATCGGTGCTCTCTACAACCATCCGATGGAGGGGCTACTTCTAGACACTTTAGGTGGAGCCCTCTCCTTCTTGTTCTCTGGTATGACTCCAAGAACTGCCGTGTTCTTCTTCTGTTTTGCTGTAATGAAGACAGTCGATGATCACTGTGGACTTTGGTTGCCATATAACATCTTCCAGAGCTTCTTCCAAAATAACACTGCCTATCATGATATCCACCATCAGCTGCAAGGAACAAAATACAACTACTCCCAGCCTTTCTTCTCCATCTGGGATAGAATACTTGGAACCCATATGCCCTACAACTTGGTCAAGCGGGAGGAGGGCGGATTTGAAGCAAGACCGTTGAGAGACTAGAGCCTGAACTCCTGCAATTGTATAGAACTCCAGTGAAGAGGGAGATACAGTCATCCCTTTCACATGATTAGAAAGCTCACCTTGGTGATCTAACTTAAGAAGCTGAGGCCGTTCCAGTACATGGATTTCCAGATCTTGGTGGAAGCCATACGCTACTCGGGAAGAGATTGAGGGTCTTGTTGCTTATTCTTTAATCTAGTTTTAGAGCCTGGCGCTTCAAGTTTGTGTGATACACTGTATGGGTTGTGCTCGTGGGTTTTTTCTTGTCATGGTTCCTTTTTTGTGCAGAGGCAGAGCTGCCATTTACCTTGCTGTGCAGATAGTGTATTTGTTGAGGAATCACACTTCTGTATGTACCCGGCTATTTATGTAATGAATGATGAATCTCTGGGCATGAATGCATGATTAGTATACTTGAGCCAGCCATGCTTGGCTTGTACTACTGTATAGTTTCGTTCAATAAAATATCAGCTTTAGTGATATGTTCAAAATGGGACCTGAGGAAGAATTCAGAGATGATATTGATGCTACCTGGTGCAGTGATCTCTAGAATTGCTACTTGCTATGCGTGACTTGTACAACATCATTTGTTCATACTAAAATATGACATCCTCTCGGAATAAATTAAAATTGTCTATATTCTAGCTCTAAGAGCATCTCGACTCTCTATATTAAAACTCCAACAGTTCTTGTATCTAATTATCTAAATTAAGAGTTCTTTTACTCTTTTGTAAAAAAATAGAAGTATTTAAAATAATAGTTTGTTTCAATAGAATAGGTAAATCTCAACTCTCTATATTAAAACTCCCTCAACCTATTATTTACTTCCCTTTTTCTCTCAAATCAAAAGGAAGTGAACATATGCATGACTGTCACGTCATTATTTCATTACTTTTTTCTCTCCAACCATAGGATGGAGTGCGGTGCAGTCTAGCCAACTTGGCTTGCCAAGATGACGGGATAGCTACCGAAAAAATAGGAGGAGGAGGAAGAAGAGGCTATTGGAACCCGTTTTTCTTCTAATGTTTTTATATCTAACAAATAAGTCAATTTACAAGAGCTCTTGGAGATGCTCTAAAAGGGCGCGTGTTGAATTGGTGACAGGCTTTAGTCTTAACAAAAATACCAGACGGAGAAAGACGGTGTATCTAAGAGCATCTCCATCAAGCTAACAAATATTAATTCTAAATTTACCGTTTTTAGCTAGGATGTAAAATAGAAATCACGTGACGCCAGTAGAGCTGCCCTATGCGAACCCCCACGCCGGAGAAAAGGCGCGGGAACGCCAATCCGAGATCAGGGCCTAGCCGCGTGAGCAGTTATTGCTAACGAGGCTAGCTCACCATGGTTCACTACCAGGAATTCCGGGATGGGGAAGACTATTTTTACAATTGATTTACCAAGATTGTTGGAGCGGTGCTTTCATAAATAATAGACATATTTAGATAGAAACTATGCTTTGACTAGGCTGGTGGAGATGCTTAAGAAAAGAAATCACATCAACCATCATTCGATCTCTCTGTTGACCGTGCCCCCATAAGAAATGAAATGGACAAAAGCTGGTAGCCAAAACTGTCAACGTGCCCATGAGCCTGGGCCGTCAGTCCAGGTGACCAGAGACCAAACAAAATCAACCTGTTGCCTTGGCGGATTTGTTGGACGGTTGAGACTTGAGAGAGCATTTCTCTCGGACTGTTGCTGCTCTCAAAACATGGTGTGAAGTTTGAACACGCATTGCATTACCCTATTCGGCCAAGTTAACTGCCACGGGCCTCGTCGTCTGGGACCCCATCACCGGCGACAAGCACTGCATTACTACTCCCAAGTTCGGGAGCGGGAACCCTTACTTTGGGGCAGCCGTGCTCTGCGCTGCGGACGGCTGCGACCACCTGCACTGTCACAGCGGCCCATTCCTCGTCGTCTACGTCATTAGCAAGAACCGCAGGTTTTCCACATTGGCGAGCGTGTACTCTTCAGAGACCGGAGCTTGGAGCAACACGTATATCTACCCCGATGTCCCTCAAATCTATCCAGTACCCTGTCTCCTGGCTGGAGATGCGCTCTACTTCATCGCCAATGCACGCAAGTCCCTTGTCAAGTACGATTTGGCGCTGCAGGAGATCTCGGTGATCAACATGCCAGAGGAAGGAATGCATAGAGTTGAGAGGCACTATCATGATATCTGAAGGTGGTGCCCTCGGATTTGCGTTTGCCAAGCATGAGGGCCACAAGCTCCTGCTGTGGTCATGGCAATCTGTGTCTGATTGCATTGAGGATTGGGTGCAGCATAGGGTGATCGATCTCAAGACATTGTTCCCGAATCCCGTTCCAACTTATATTCATATGGCTGGCTTCGCAGAGAGTGCAGAGGCCATCTTCATGTATGGAGATGGTTGCATCTTTGCATTTGAGCTCAGCTCAGGGCAAGTGAGGAAGGTATGCAAGAGCCAATACAGCGACATCTTACCCTACATAAGCTTCTACACTCCAGGTACAGCCTTGTGCATATCTTTGGTCTGATATGTAACACTTTAATCTTCTGACTCATTCAAACATATGATAAATAATTGTGCTTGATATTCAGAGCTAGGTATCCTGAATATGCGAGCACCGAGCATTTGATAATCTATTGCCTCATTCAAAAGCTAATCACTCTGTTATCTACTTAATATAACAAATATGCGAACCTTAAGCTATAGCATGATCTGTTTTCTGCATTTTATCTTTTCAGATCTTGCTGAGGTCATATTGCCGCAGTCGTGAAGATACAGCGATCTTCCATTTGTCAACATCAACCATATACCGTTGCCTTCTCATGGAGTTCAAGTGTTCTGTTCTTGGTTGGACAGCTAAGTATGTTTAGTTTCTTAGTTGATTGAGATCAATTGGGCAATTTAAGTCAGAAAATAGGTATACTTCATGGAGAATCAGTATTCTCTATAAATTTCTTAATTTTTCATGAATGCAGTGTCTTGGCCAAAGATCTATGAGTCAAGTTCACTTTTATTCTTATCATGCTTGACAAGCCGTAATAGTAGCAAATTCTCCTCTTTCTGAAAATGAATGGTAGCTTCAAATTTATTTCTAAGATTTTTGTATGTGGCAGTTCTAGCCTTATAGCACATTGAGATTGCGGTGCAGTGCCAGGGCATGTATATATAATGTATATATAATCATACTGTAGGTAAAATTTCTCTTAGTAGTGTTAACCAAAAAAAAGGGAATGTTTTTTTGAAAAAGAAAATCAGTAGGGAAAAAATTCCCTACTGATTGACTATATAAATTGCAAAAGGAATGTACATAGTACAACAAAGCACCAGCAGGTACTACAAAAGAGAAAAATAACTGAAAACAAGAATAAAACTAAGAAATAGAGTCCAGGCATAATTTGATTCTTAGCACGATGAAGAAGCAAGCTGAGTTCTTTGGTGAACTTTGTTTTACAGCCCTGTAAGAAAGGAATGTTGTATAGGATTTTGGCTACATGTATGTGTCGAGTTATTCAAATCATAGTTTGCATTCACCCTCTGATCTAACTGAGGGAAAGCAATGTTGGACGACAGTGAGTGAAGTGTAGACATATTGGTTAGCTGCATTTGAGCATTCACACCGCTATCGTGAGTGCCTTGGTCACTGAAGGTTCCTCTTGAGAGGTTCACAACACGTTCTAATCTGGGATCAGTATACAGCAGCTTTGCAAAACCCTTTTCAAGCATCCCCTTCTCTATCATGAGGAAGGCATATCTGAAAATTAGTAGGAAAAAAACAACCATGAGTGATAGAATTGTCACATGAATCCATGCGTTGTGCTCCTTATCAGAAAGGATAATGTAACAAGGTCTATTAGTAGCGACCAATAAATCATTTCTTTGCACAGGATAAGGGTATACGTACTTTGATTTAGGAAAACTGTAGGCGTCTTTGAAATCCTCAACTTTCCAGTTAGAATGCTTTCCAGGATGTGTATTGTCCGCAGACAGAGATTTGAATGAAACTTTTGCCTGTATATATAATTGACTGGTTTAGTTCTTCTTCTTATTGACAATAGTGTAAGAAACGGAAGAAATATGTTTTTCTCAAGGATGCAAAACCACACCTCTACTCTCAAGGTATCAAATCCTATGTGGTCAAAACAGACATGGAGAGCTGTGATATCAGAAAAGGATATTTCAGCCTTTCTAGACAGTGTGCCTTTGCGCATTTGGCACACAATTTTCTTCGTTAGGTAGAAGAACCTAGCGAAGATGTCACATTCAGATGTACGAATCAACTGCATAGATTGATAATGATTATACCACTACATTGTATATTCAATATGTTGAACTTGAGGATGAAATATAGGAACCTTCTCTTACCTTTTTGTTCCCAATGGAAAGTTCCAGAAGAGGCAATTCTGTGGGCACTTGCTTGTTGTTCTTACCGCGAGTAAGCTGATTCTGTGCAGTTTCGAGCACCTCATATTTGCTCCTGTCACTGTGTTTGATTTGACTTGAATCATTCTTGTACCATGCCAGCATGAGCCTAATGGAGCTCAAGAAGGAATCGCTTATGTCAAGTTTCAGATGTTGAGTTGGCACCTCATCTTTCTTCCAATAAGTGCCCTGTACATGTACACAACAATATCCATGCAAGTTAGAATTGTGCTGGATGCTACGAGAAACATGCCAAATAAAAGGCTCACACTGAACAATAGAATCATCTGACCTTCTTAGAAGCGAAGATGTCATCGTCGTCGTCGTCCAGCTCGGCGAACGGCCTCTTGTCACCTGCGGAGAGAAGCAGCAGCAAAAACAAGCACCGTAAGAAAACCAAGCGAGACGGAATTTCACGGACGAGATGAACGCAAGCGGCAGACTCTCCTCGATAATGTTCAGGAGACGAACCCTAAACCGATGTTAGCTGGTAGGACTAGCCACGCCAACGCTCACCTGGATCTGTGTTCATCTTTACCGACCGCCCTCGAGGGGAGCAAACGTCGGGGAAGGTCCTCGCTTGGAGACAAACCGGTGGTGGAGGAGGAGGAGGAGGAGGCGACCGGCCGTGTTTGCTTCAGGACGGCGGCGGCCGAGAGAGAGAAGTTTTGTCAGAGCTGAATTTGTTTCCGTATTCTAGGACAGATTAATCATAATGAACAGATATATCGTTGTTAATTATGTGCCTCAATGAAAAAATGTAAATAATTGGCTTGGGCAGTATCCCTATCGCAGGTACGTAGTTGCATATCGGTTGAATTGACACCACCTCCACTCCCAGATGCGGTGCCCACGAGAAACATTACACATTTGATCATCTTCGTGAACTCGTCTAATGGCATCTTTGCGGGCAAGTGAGGAAAGGTAGGCAAGAGGCAGTACGACATCGTACCAGGTACAGCCTTGTGCCTATCTTTGGTCCGATATGCAACACTTTAATTAATCTTCTTCCTCATTCAAACATATGATAAATAATCGTGTTTGATATTCAGAGCTATGTATCCTGAATATGCGAACTTTTGAGGATATATTGCCTCATTCAAAAGCTAATCACTTTGTTATCTATCTACTTTCAACGTTATAATATATCAAAAATATGTGAACCGTAAGCCATAAGATGATCAGTTTTCTGCATTTTATCTTTTCAGATCTTGTCGAGGTCATATTGCCGCAGTCATGAAGATACAGCGATCCATTTGTCAACATCAACCATAAATCGTCGCCTTCTCATGGAGTCCAAGTGTTTTGTTCTTGGTTGGACAACTAAGTATGTTTAGTTTCTTGTTGGTTGAGCTCAATTGGGCAGTTTAAGTGAGAAAATAGTAGACTTGTGGCGAATCAGTATTCTCTACCAGTTTCTTGGTTTTTCATGAATGCAGTGTCTTGGCCAAAGATCTATGAGTCCAATTCACTTTTATTCTTATCATGCTTGACAAGCCCACTTCGAATTAATAGTAGCAATTTTTCCTTTTTCTGAAAATGAATGGTAGTTTCAGATTTATTTCCAGGGTTTCTGTATGTGGCAGTTCTAGCCTTATGGCACATTCAGATTGCCGTGCAGTACAAGGGCATGTATTTTTCGTAATCATATTGCAGGTAAAATTTCTCTTTGCGGCGCTAATCAACAATATCGGTTATGCCCTGTAATACTGCAAGTAAGATGGTGTAAGTGTTTTGCTATATAACATATTGTAATGTTTCTGCACGGTAGTCTCTCATATTATGCTATCAAAAAATTTTCGTTACCGATGCTAGCATAGCTCATAATCTAATGAACTAAAGTATACAGGTGTTGTCATCTTGCAGCTGTAGAGCTGGTGCACAGTAGGTTTGTATTACTCGGGTCGTGTCCCATGTAGTTGGGATGTTGAGGGGGAGTACTGAACCACAAGTGCTATTCATAATAGCGTAAACCTGAGCATAAAAGATATAACGATATAGCTAATTTACTTTAAGTTGTATTAATAAAATTTGTAAGTGCAAGCCTTTAGTCTTCAGTGACTACTGACTATAGTTATCTGATGAGCAGAAGCAGAACAATTCCTGGTAATTTACAAGTCTGTCTTAATTTCAGTTGTATTTTACGTGCCTGTAGCAACAGGGAACCCCACTACCAAGTAACTATTGGAACAACATTTGCGGTTTATATTGCAGCTAATTTTTGTTAGTGTGATTCCTCTATGATGAGGGAATTGGCTTGATAGAAGGGTGGGGAAGGAGAGAAATCAGTGGTACGGGGAGACTTGAATCATTTAGAGAGAAAAAAAGGAATGATGAGAAATAAGCAATATGGAAGAAGGGAAAGAGATTGCATCTCCTAGCAAGCAAATGTTTTGCTCCCTTTCGTCTCAAGAAAAAAATGTTTTGCTCCCTTTGCAAAGAAAGAGCGATGAGTGTGCAAGATTCCGGTTGAGAGAGCCCACTTGTTTGGATGGGCCGCGACGCCAAGGGATGAGTCATGAGTTTCACTCTCGGATTGCTGTTGTTCTGATTTCGAAAGCACGGTTGAACACGCATTTCATGAAGAAGGTTCCGCCCTTGTGGTGCGTTTCCTGTTGCCGTGCTCGCCGACGCGCGGAGGAAAGACAGTTACTACTTCACAAAGCTATATGCATATAGGGGTTATCATGATAATTGATTTTAAACTGTAATGTTTCGAGATACGTGCACCAATATATTCACGGGCGGAGCCAGGTTCAGGCCAACCTTGGCTCCGGTCTCTCCTTGGTGCGCTGATTTCTTTGAGTCGTGAAGAGTAATGTGGTGTTAGGATGATTAATCACCGTGTTTATCAAACCAAGTCTTACTACATCAATCTCTCTCCTCCCATGATTTTGCTACTAGTGTTGATCTGTGAATCAACAGTCAGAGGATAAACCTGTGTGCGCAGGATGTGGAGCGGGCACGGGCTGTACAAACACAGGGTCTGGCACGGCGTGGCGCGTGGTGACTGGTGAACACCGGCGCGAAGGGCGTGTGATCGATGCAGCTCGAGAGGCCACACGGGCGATCGCCTTTGGCTTGGAAACCAACAACACGTCGGGTTCAGAACGCGTCGTCGGCAACAACGAAACCATGGATCAAAATGGCAGTCCGGGTGTTCACTCTACTGCTGTCATGCATTCCTTCAGAAAAAACTGGTGTCATCCACACGCGTGACCGCTGCGTTTCAAATCATCGCAGGCACGCCAGGATCAGACGTACGCGGCTGCTGTACGTCTCGTCACTCGTCGGTTCCTGGCGTGTGTTCTCTTCCGCAACAAATGGAAACAAACACGAATCATGAGCATGCCCTGGTGCCGCAACACGATAAACAGCACTGGAATCGAACCGGTGATGATGCCCGTGAGTCACAACATGTGTTTGCTGCTCAACTCCTGATCGTGTCGGTTGTTGGCGCGTCTCGTCGTCTCACTGCCTGTCTGTCACCGGCGAGGTGTTCCCGGGAATCCATCGCATGAATCCACTTCTTCGTCTCTTCACATTGCTGGATGATGGGTTCAAAAGTCCTGCCGGAATGATTGATAGTCCTAGGCTTTGGCCCCGAACAACCAACAAAGTCTTCTTCAAGTAAGAACAAGGTTGAGTTGATCTGAGGCTTATTTATTTAGCACATTAATCAACTGTATCCTATTCTGAATTTAGCCTGCAGCCAAACTTGGTGAACACACTGATAACGTAGTAGAACATGATTTATTTATTTATTTTCTGGATAAATTATACACCGCCTTATTCTTCTTGGCATTAGGAGTATTACCAATATACAGTAGGCATGAACTCGAGTTCAGAGAAATTAGCTGCTAATACTAGAACCCGTGCTCTCTTCCTCCTCCTCGTCGTCGTGCGAGTAGAACTCCACGATCTCAGACAGGTCATCGTCAGAGCCAGCGGCGCAACCATCACCTGCGCCTTCGCCGTCACCATCTGTTGTCGTCGTTGCGAGCCAGAGCAGGTGCTCGAACAGCAAGGCGTCGACGGCCACCGCGACGCCTCCGCCGGCGAGCCTCCTCCCGGCCGCCGCCACCAGCCGGCGCACCGGCCCGGCGTCCAGCACCGCGGGCTCGACGTGGAACACGCTCCTGTCCCTCGCCGTGGCCGTCCCGACCTCCACCCTCACCGCTGCCGCCGCCGCCGTGTCCGCGTACGCGTCCGGGGTGCCCTTGAGCGCCAGCGCGGAGTCCAGCCGGCGGTACCGGTACCCGCCCGCGCGGCGCGTCGACGCGGAGCGGAGGAAGGCGTAGCAGCCGGCGGCGGAGGGGCGCGGGGACGGGGCCTCCTGATCGGCCGGCTCGCCGCGGTGGTGGTGGCGGCGGTGCGGCATGGCGCAGAGCAGAGGAGCGGAGGAGAGGGAGATGCTTTGGGAAAGGCAGTCGAGTCGAGTGCTGGGCTGGGTTTGGTCGTGTCAGGTGCCTTTCTTTTCGTCTCGGGTGCCATTTATGGCGTGATGGATGGATGAGGGTTTGGAGCTAACGGTCGGCTAGTGGGGGAGGTGGGTTTCCTGTCCTGCTGGATTCCCATCGTGCGTTGGGAAACAAGGACAAGCATTAGTACTTTCTTTGGATTCTGATTCCAGTGTTCTTGCTATATTCTTTTCTGTTCCTTTATCCGAAGTAAATTTTCTTGTCCCAGAGAATTTGGAGAATGAGTACCACCCAAATGTTCCTAAAAAAAATGTAGCCATCCCAATGTGTAAATAATCAGTGAAAATGCCCAAGTACACTGCTTTCCTTTGGTTGATGTTTTTGTTGGGAAAAGTTACAGTAACGGTTCGGTACTTCTAGATCATGACATTACTAGTTTATTGGTGACCGGTAGCCAAATCAATCGCACTACACTCACTTTTCTAATCAGAGAGTGCCGCCGGTGCCTACTACTGCACCTTCCGCCTTGTCATTTTACCATAAGCGTCCAAGCCCGGCGCCGTCGTGGATACTCAATAAAATACATCATTGTCGTGGTTACTCAATAAAATACAGCATTAGCTCGATGGTTAGCGTCGGATGCAGACGACCACATCGCCCGTGGCTGTGCTTGTTGTTGTCAGGTTCGGTACCTCGTCACATGCCAAGCGAACGCAGCCCGAAGCTTCTCCCGCCGATTCGGCGGAGACGGAGAATTCCAAATGCGTAAGCCGCAGGGCAGCAAATACTGCAGGAGGACCGCACGCGGGGAGGACGCTTGCGTTTGGTGAGGAGCGGGCGAGCTGCCCGCCCACCATGGACTTGACTTGAGCGAGGCCGGTCGGGTCCGGTAGGTCAGGGTTCGTCCTCCTCGCGGCCGCGACTCGCTTGGAATGATGGTCCTCGCGTGTCACGTACCGGCACGTACGCGATTCGTCCTCCGTTTTCCGTAGAATCGTGCCTGCGTTAACTTCAGCTTCCGTCGTGCACTCGACCGGCGCACGTCACTTGCGTGCAATCAACTCTCCATCCTGTGGTTTGCAAGCATTGTGTATCGTTACTATCCCTGTGATTTGATTATCCTGGCTGTGGGCTAGACGAACACCGCGCTGTCCGTACGGCACAGGTCGGCATACGCTTTGTTTTAGTTCGAGTTCCAATCATCACAGGCACCTGCCTACGTGCCGCGACACGTGCACGCGCCGCGCCCGGGCACGCCACGTGGCGCCGGACGTGTCCGCCGGCAGCGCACAAAACTCCTGGCCGCGCGATTGTCGTGGCCACGCCCCGAGCTTCGGCAACCAACCAATCATGGCGGGTGGTGTCAAGAGGAAAGCCAGGGGAAGAGCCGCGCGGCCGGTGGTCAGCTGCGTGGCGGCCGCCACCGTCGCCGTCGTCGTGCTGCTGCTCGCGGCGTCGGCGCTGCTGTTCTTCATGCCGCAGAGGACGCCGGCGCCGAGGTCGGGTGGGACCCGCCGCGAGCCGGTGGAGCTGGCGATGGGCGTCGCGGGGCACGAGGGGTGGGTGGACGCGGTGCGCGCCTGGGCCAAGCTGGCGTGCCTGAGGCTCCGGTCGGCGGCCGGCGGCGAGCCGGGGTCCGTCAAGGCGGCGGCGAAGAAGAGCCTGGAGATGGGCAAGGAGGTGGTGGAACACACGGCGGAGTCGGCGGCGAGGGCCACGGAGGAGGCCATCGAGAGGACCACCGAGACGCTCAAGAGGAAGGTCTCGGCGCGCTCCACGTCGGGCCAAGACCTTTGAATCACTCCTCTGTTTTTTTTTTCTTTTTTGGCGAGAGTTTTTGTACTCTGTTTTAGCAGTTCGTGTAAATCTTGTGAAGGACGTACCACAGTGTAGTTTGTAGCGTGCAATAATCTGCTATCCTTCTTCATTTATTTGCACGATGCTAATGATGGAGAACGATGCTTGGAAATTCAGTCAGGCAGGCATTGGGCTGACAGAATGGGGAAGGGCGTACCACGAGTGTAATTCGGGGCAATACGAAAGCATCTCTACAAGCAATAGCACGATAACAGCACAAGACTCGTGAGATGAGTGAGGACAGTATCTTCCTCCAATGTGCAAACACAGATGAGTCAGTGCCGCTGCGCAGGCATAAACACTCCAAAGGCGAAAATGGATAATCAGGTCCCAATTAAATAATCGATGCTTCATTCTACGGTTTTACCTTGAAACAACGGCAACCAAAACGGATGAATTGCGGGTTGCCTTTCAAGCAAGTGTAGCATAACTTCCTCACTTAAACAGGAGATCAAGAGAAGAGAGATTCTCCCCTATGACACTAGAAAGACTTTATAGTAACCTACAACGAAAGAGGAGTATGGACACATGACAGGTGCACAGAATATACAGAGGGCAAGAGGAATCCATGTTAGATGAACTCTGTACTCATTCCGGGCAGATCTCCTTGAAAATGGGCAGCCTGGGCTTACCGCTGTCACCGTACAGAGCTTGGGTTATTGCATCTTCATTCTCCTCGTTTGGATATGGCTGTTCAGATGACGCCTTGGATTCACCTTTCAGGGTCGAAAGGTCGGCCCTGGTTACCTGGACAGCACCTTCTTGGACCTCAGCAGGTAGTTTCATGGAGTTGGTGGTGCCTCGAGCCAGGGAAGGATGATCTGCGCTTGTCTGGCGTGGCGGCGACATGAAAGACATGTTCTCAAAGTCATGGAAAACTGGTGTAGCAGCATACCTACCGGCGACCTATGCCAATATGGAACAAGTAAAAGCTCTGTTAATGTAAAAGCCCGTGTGGGGAATTAAATAAAAAGATGTGCTGTTACTCAACCATTTTACACTTGTCTGTGAATGCTTTTATTGACAGTAATGCTGAATACATACTAATAACCAGCTAAAAAGAAATGTCAGAAAATTTTCATTGAGCATTAAGTGTTGCAAAGACAGAAATACTTTCCATGTAATAAGAAACAAGTGAATAAAGCACCACAAAAATATGTCATTCAGCTATATATATAGTATTAACATGATTTCTTAAGGATATTGTAAGGAAGGTTGATAGTAGAAGTTGATCAGCTAGTGGCATCTACAACAAGAAACCTAGCGTGTAAATGTCTGTTCAAGCTGTTGTTCATTTTTAATCAGGTCTACATCAATAACACTCGCTATTTCTAGAAAGAATGACGAGTAATTATGCACTCAAGTTATTGAATAGAATCCCAAAACTGATGGTACTTTCAGAAGACAGCACTACAAAAATAATAATGATGGAAACAGAGTGAAGGTTGATAAGGTAGACCTAGTTCTTATCTTAGCTAGAACGCAATGGCAATTCCATAGACCTGCTAGGATGAAATCATGAACCACATAATTTACTGATATGCTGAAACAACAGGCTTTATATCTTCAAAGAAAATCTGGAGGACATGTTACATTAGACACATTCAAAATATATAGGGAACATTTGGTGTGGCACGCTCTAATGGAGAGGGAAATGATATTTTCGAAAAAAAAATGAAACAGATATTATCAAAAATTTTATCTGCATGCTCAACATATGTTACAAGCTGAAACTTTGCATAAAAATACATTGTTACATTTTCTATCTATGTGGTTTTTTCCAGATTTTTATACAACTATTCATATAGCATGACTTACAAAATAAATATTTTCCACAATAAAAAGGTATTTTAAAATTAGACAAAAAATCTGGAAAAGATTACATATATAGAGAATGTAACAATGTTCTTTATGCAAAGTTTTAGCTTGTAACGTATTTTGAGCATGTAGATAAAAAATTTGAAGATATTGTTTCCCTCTGTTTTAGTGTGCTGCAGCTAATATCCACAAGTTTGTAGTGTGTCTCACCTAATTTCTACTTTTACGGTGTGTTGTACCCGAAACCATGTTTTTGGAGTGTGTCATAGCAAATTTTCCCAAATATATATGATCTAACGCACATGGGGTTTATCATCGGGTATGGCTAGATCTACACAAACAAACTACAACATAGCTCAATTCCACACCACTGTCCAGAGGAGAATAGGCACTGGCATTCTGATATTTCCTTGAATAACAGCAGCATTTATATGAATAACAAAAGCAAAGAGCATTGAGTTAACACAACTAAGAAATTAACCCAGGGTGAAGATTGATGGGGTATAATAAGCTATTCATTGCCTTAGTTAGAACACAATGGCAATTGTACAGACCTGCTAACATCATGGATCACATGATTTACTGCCATGCTGAAACAAATGGGATTTATTATATACAAATGTTTGTTTTCTGAGGTCTCTCGATAAGGGTTTCTCGCTCACTTGAACTTCTCAGTATATTGGTGGCCAGCTAACAAAGTGCAGGCAAATGTCTTTGACATGTTAAATTAGAGACATTCCGAATATGTATATATCTGATCAAATGCAAAGTAAATGCAGACGGGGTTTATTATCAAGGAACAGCTACATCTACACGAACAAGATACACAATAGCGCAATTCCACACCACTTCTGTTATCTGTATGTTGAACTACTGGTTTCCTAGCCAGTCTGAAGAAGCCACCGACAAACACCCGTATGTATAACAAACTAGTTATTGCCTTATCTAGAACATAATACTCCCTCAGTTCCAAAATGTAAGCATTTGTTGACTTTTTAGAATTGTGTTTGACCGCTTGTCTTATTCAATTTTTTGTAAAAATATTAAAACAAATACATTATATTTAAAATATATCTAACAATAAACCAAAATATAAAAAGATAACCAATATTTTTATAAATTTTTTGAATAAGACAAACAGTCAAACACAATTCTAAAAAGTCAACAAATGCTTACATTTTAGAACGGAGGTAGTAGCAATTCTACAGACCAGCTAAGATGAAATCATGGACCACATGATTTACTGCTATATGGAAATAAAGGGGTTTTGTAAACAAAAGATTGTTTTGTGTGAAGGTCTCCCTGAACTTCTCATTTTATTGGTGGCCTGCCCACAAGTGCACACAAATGTCTGACATGTTATACAATAAAAAACAATGATTCAGAATATATATGATCCAATGCCAAGTAGAAACAAATGGGGTTTATCATCAAGGCACCGTTCTATCCGTACAAACAAGACACACAATAACACAATTCCATAACACAAACAAGACACAACATTGCACAATTACACACCACTGTTCAGAGCAGAATGCTAGATTATTTGAGTGGCATTCTGATGTTTCCTTGAGTAACAACAGCATTTATTTGACTACAAATGCAGAAAGAATTGATTCAAACATCTATGAAATTAACCAAACTAACCAGTCCAACCACTACAACAAATCGGAAACCATTAGTAGCTCAACCCATTAGCTAGGTACTTCCGCAGTTCTACTAATGACAGACCGGACCAACATGTCAGTGAAACCGGATCTGGTAAGCAGCAAAATTACCTCATGTTTGTTGCCGTAGCGGTAGGCACCAGGAGCCCAAATCCCATCGTCCACCACCGGATACGCCATCCTTGCCTGCGGCGGCGGCGGTGGCGGCGGAGCCGACTGCGGGGAGAAGCGCAGGATGCGGCTGTCCAGGTCCGCCGTCGCGTCGATGCAGGCGCGGCGGTAGCGGAGGAGGGAGGCGTCGAACCCAAGGTCCAGGCCGCCCGACGACGAGGAGGACGATGAGTACCCAGACCCGGCACCCTCCATCCCAGCCACCGCGTCGAAGGCCGGGTTGAGGAAGGCCCTCAGCGACGGCGAGGAGAGGCGGCGCTGCCGCCGCCGCGCCGCCGTCTCGCCCATCCACCTGCTGTCGGGGGACGCGGGGACGAAATCAAAATCCATCGCGGAGTGCCCGTAAGTCTCGCCCATGCCTCCTGCGCAGCGCACCACGTCGACGAGGGTTAGTGCAACCGTGGCGGCGAGATTTAGGGAAACGAGAGAGAGATTCGCGGAGATGGGGTTTGAAATTCCAACCGGAAACTAGGGCTGCTGCGATTTCAGGGGATACTTCCAATCGAAGAAAAAGGGTAAATCCCGGCTTTTTATCTCCGGAAACCGCACGCGACCAACGAGGCGGGGAATCGGTTTGCCGAGTAGTACCGATTAGTCCGAGGCTCGCATGAGCAACCGAAATCGAACGGTTTCGTTTTATTTGGGTTTGAGTTTGAAAAATCAAATAAAATCCTCAAATTTGAGTTATCGATTGAAGAAGAAATGAGCCTAGAAACCTGAGAGCCGGATCGCAAAATCCAATCCGATGCAAACAAAGCAAATTGTTCGTGGAATCGAACCCCTTGAACACTGGAGAAGGAACTGGCAGGTCAAGATCTAAACGGAAATAATAAAATCAATAAAAATCAGCAGTGGATCGAGTTCGGAGCCACTCGGATCTCTCCTGCACTAGGAAGCAAGATGGGGAAAAAATCTACCTCGAAGAAAAATATCGGTAACAGCACATTGATTAGACAAGCGGCGCTGCTAGTTTTTGGCGTCAGTTAAAAAACGAATAAAAACAAAATAAAAGGGCCGAAAGAACTGGAGCCCAAACCAAGAGAGGGCGGCATGAGATGAGATTGAAGCTCACCCTGCATCGGCGAAACCTTCACCACACGGTACTCTCCGCCGCTCTCGCCCCCGAGGTCACGCTGCCATTAGCGTTCGCTTGGGACGGGCGGGAAGTGAGGACGAAGCGAGGCGGATACAAAGGAAAGGGAGGCGGGCGGGCCAGGTTAAAAGGTACACGTGGCCCTGGTCTTCCTCGGATTCCGTTTACTTGGGCCTGGAAACTGCCTGGGCCGGAATAACCGCACGTGCTCCTCCTTGGATTCCCTTTACTTGGGCTTTGTTAAGAAATGGGCCGGCTTTGGTCGACGGAGTTAGGATTTGGGCCCCCACCAGCCTTCCTCATCCTAGTCAGCATGATGACTCCTGAAAAGGGCCGTCCGAGTCAGCATGATCCAACCGGCGCGCTCACTCTCTCGCTGTTTCTAGCCGTCCATCCATTTCCACCCCGAGCTCCAAGCAAGCCGGCCGATGGCGCTCGCGCTCTCCCTAGCACCGCCGGTCGCCGCAGCCATCAGCGGCACAAGCTTCCTCCGGCCTCCGGCATCAGCTTCAGTGTCTATACCTGGGCCTGGCGGTTCCCGGAGGCCGCGCGGCGTTGTGGTGGCGATGGCGGACCTGCTCGGCGACTTCGGCGCGCGGGACCCGTTCCCGGCGGAGATCGAGAGCAACTTCGCGGACAAGACGCTGGGCAACACGGACACGCTCCACCGCATCCTCATCCCCACGGTTTCCGTGCTCTCCATCGCGCGCCTGCCGCTGGAGACGGAGCCCGCGCCGCTCGCCGTTGACGACGCGCGGAGGCTGCTCCACAAGGTTGTCGGGTGGAGGCTGCTGCTCGACGAGGCCGAAGAGAAGCCCGCGAGGTTGCAGTGCATCTGGAAGGTGCGGGACGAGGCCTGCGGCCAGGAGCTCGTCGCCAGGATCAACGCCGCGCTCGATGGCGCCGACCACCCACCGGTGGCGCTCCTCTTCGAGGCGCCCAACCAGGTGAGGGCGGAGCTGTCCACGCCCTCCGCCGGCGGCCTCACTGTCAATGATTACATTGTTGCGGCCAGGATCGATCAAGTGAAGACGCTCGATCTTATCCCCAAGAAGCGCGCCTGGGCTTGAATCTCAACTCATTCCTTTGTTTTCACCAGGCTCCTTTTTTACTTTAGCGTATGAATAAGTGTCATACGAATAAATGAATAAATAATTCCTGCTTTTCAAGTGAATTTCTTTGCTATTTTACTCCATTCAACAAGCTACCATTTTCTCTCCAGTGGTGTAACTGTCGGTTAACAAATTCCATCAAGACGCACATATCCGTAAGACAGGAAAATACAGCATGGATTTTTGGAAGTGAACATGAAAACTAAGCTCAACAGAGCATTAACTAATCAACAGAAAAAGTACACTGTTGTTCGCCCCTTCGAACAAGCTTAAACAAAAGAAAACCGTACACCACTCTACACACCAACCCAATATATCTTGAACCCGAAAGAACAACTACAAGAGTTAATTACACAAAGAATATTACTTATTCTATACTCTGAATACAAGCTGTAAACTCTTAGACGACCCCCACTTCAACCTTTGTATGCTACTACGACACTGCCAATGCAATATATATACACACAAAAAAAAAACCAACCCAATCTATGAGACCCTTGACAAAACAATTAAGAATCTCATCCGAACAACTTGACCAAAAACATGGTCATCACACTTTACGCAAACAGGAGTATGACTGTATGTGGAAGAACCAATACAGAGCAGCCCGACTGTCAATGCTGAGGAGCATTCTTGCAGTCTTTGATCCCATGCAATTCATGTCAAAGGCTATTAAGAAGAGCCCTTTTGCAAGAAGGTTGCTGAGATGTTTCAGGCTTCGACCCAGGTGAGGTTAATTCCAGAACAGAAAGCAGAAAATTTCTCTCCTAGAAAGATCAAGAAAGAAAAAACGTCAGCAGCTTCTAAGAGGCATATGTTACTTACTGATTCAAGGAGTTTCCCTAAAATATGAAACTTACACTAGCAGTAAATTTTGGTGTAGGCATGTCTGCTTCATAAGGCTGGAATGTTGGAACAGTATGAGAAGGCGATGCGAACTCCATGGAAGGAGATTTACTATCTTTCCCAACCTCACGAAACTTCGGAGACACGAATGCACCTGCTTTTGCATGGGGAACTGTGTGAGTAGGGGAGGTGAACTCAATACCTTCGAGCTTGCTATCTTCAGCAACCTCAGTAAGGTTCACTGATGCAGATATTTCTGCACATTCTTTACTCTGTAAATCAGTTTGAACAGGTGAGGCAGATTCCAAACTTTGAAGCATGCTATCTTCAGCAACCTTGCACAAATATTCAGATGCTGGATTATCTGCAACAGTATTACCTCAAGAGTTTCAGTGAATTTTCTGTAAGTGAGTGAGACAGAATGTGTCTAAGCTACGTTCAATAGCATAGGTTACCTGGGCAAGATTCCATACTTCCAGAAACAGAAAGCATGCTTATGCAAAGACTCTTGCCTTCTGTGCATTTATCTACTGGACAGTCATCCATCTTTAGAACAGGGGTCATATCTGATGTTAGCTCCATGCTAGTTTGTGAAGGACCATTAGCGTGCTCAGCATGCATGTCAATCTGTTTGCTCTGCTCCCTGCACATTCAAAGGTGATGCATCAACAAACCGAAGCAATTGATTCAGCCAAATGAACCAATTATGCATCATCTACCTCAACTTTTGTTCATCTTCCTCTTTACTCTCATAGGGGTCCACAATCAAATCATCAAAATCTGTTACAACAGGAGGAGTTGACTCCATGTACTGAAGCATGCTACCGTCAGCAACCTCGCTCAAATTTACAGATGATGGCATTTCTGTACCTGTTTATCCTCAAGTATTTCAGCGAATTTGCCTTGATTTGGACTAAACAAAATCTGCAAGATTTATTTTTAGAACTGACGCTACCGAAGTTATGATTATAGCAGGTTACCTGGGCAAGTTTCCGTATTTCCAGAAAGCAAGTTTGTACAAAGACTATTGTTTTCCTTCACCAAATCTACAGGGCAATCATCCGTCTTCCCATCAGAAGCCATACATGATCTTACTTCCTTGCTAGATTGTGACGCAGCATTACAAGGTATATTATGCTCATCAGTTGGCCCATTCTGCTCCCTGTTCAATGGAATGATAATGGATCAGGAACTGAAGCAATTGTATTTTACAAAAGGCTGAGTAATTAATCATCAACTACTTTTGCTTCTGCTGATCTTCCTCATTGTTCTCATAGGGATCAACAATTAAATCGTCAAGTTCCTCTAGGAGTGAAGCCATTCCAGACATGCTACTTTCTGACATTTCACTGTCATCCTTTTTGACTAAATGATGCTGCAATTGCTGGGAAAGTCAAGTATAAAATTGTTAGTTTATTACCAGGAGTTTCCATGCTAAAAACTTTGTAACAAGAAGTCAAACGTTGCCATACCTGCCAGGCTTCATCCATGCTTTGGCTTGTATTCTCAGTTTTGATTTTCACGGCAAGAGAGGAAAGCAAGTCAGCTTGCTGCAATAATGTAGCAACTTTTGGATCATCCTTGTTCATAAAACCGCTCTCGCGTTTCACACCTGAAATTGTAGACATGGATCCATCACTGAGACAGGATATACAAATAAAATCAAATGTTCAGAAGCCAGGGGACAGATTGATAATTCATTTCCCTACCAGTTGGTTGCTTTACTGCAGTTTTAGCAGCGAGATTTTGTGTTTCCACTATTTTCACATTTTCCTTATTACTCGAAGAAATGTTTGCAAGAGGTTGGCGAGCATCTTGGGTGCTCTTTTCTTGTCCAAATAACCTCACATTTGGTACGATGTTCTCCTTCAATTCAGAACTGCAAGACATAATAGAATAATTAAAAAAAATAAAGCATGAATATCCATTACGTTACTTAGCATGCATAATCGATTCTTTTGTTATTTTGTATACCTTATGTGCTTAATTGGCAGTGAGGATTCAGCAACACCAGGTGTGAGGTATCCAATTTGTGTCAGTACCCGCTTCGCATTTGTGCTGGAACAAGGAGTGCCATTTTCTGAGTATGAGTCGTCATCCTTGGCCCTCCTTTTGCATAGAGTAGAAAACCGATTCTTCACTGCATTATCAGTTCTGTTGGAGGTAACAAAAAGAAATACATGTCATATATCTTTATTCACGGTCTCGTCATTTATAATTTTTTCCACCCTGCAGGGAAAAAAACTCTATTTACTATGAAAACCCCACCTTCCTGACACAACCTTAGCAATTTCAGTCCATCTGTTGCCAAGAACCTTTTGAGCCTGCAAAAGATTTAGAAGTAGATAAGAATATAAAGTACAACAGACAGCTGTGACAAAAACAGAAAAGCAATATATACAGGAGGTTTGTTATTTCCACGTTATTTTTTTCTCAGATGCACAAGTCGACTGGAAAAAGATACTACACAATCTTCAAATAAATAATGATACAAAACAAGTTTCAACAAAGGCATGATCCCTTCTAGGCTCCTCACATGCACACAGGAGTATATCAGCCATATGTCCTGGTACAGCACATCACCATTCATAATCTGAAATTTTGTTGCAGAGGATGAACTCCCATCTACAACCCATAGTTGCAGATTCTCTGTTCATCTGCTTATGTTCACTAGTGAAGTAGCCATGACACAAGTTCTAATAAAGGATCATTGCTATTTGGTTTAACATACAAATTCTTTGGAAACTTGAAAGTTGATGCAACTCTGGGTCTAGCAACTATATATGCTCCTCCGACAATATATCAAGATCTCACCTCGCACAACAGCATGTCCTCTTCCTGGGACCACCCACCTTTCTTGCACTCAGAGTTCAGGTAATTGTACCATCTGCAGTAGCAACCAGAGAAGAAATCGAGTCAAACAAACAATCAAACAGGACAAGAAATCTAAGCAGCGTTTCCGTCCTCAATAAGAGGAAGGTGTTCACCTTCGCCTGCACTGTCTGGCCGTCTTATCCTTGAATTGTGCCGCTATAATGGTCCAACTGTATAGAAGAAATGAAGTAAAACAAAAGGCGCGGAAGCAAAATCAGTAAGGGCAGTTACTAGTCCGTAACTTACGAACAAAATCAGCATGGGGTGTACATACTTATCGGTGCCGTGAATGGCAATTTGAGAACGAAGCACAGCATCCTCCTGCAGGCGGAAAGGCACGAGCATCAGAAAACAATTCAGTCAAATATCTCAGACGCAATCCAGGCCCTCCAGGCTAGCCTCGTGAGCACCAGAAGAGAACAAAAGATGAGAATTTCAAAAAAAATAAAATAAAATCTCCTTACAAGGTAAATAAAAAGTTAGTTAGGATTCACACTGAACACACGGTTAGTGAACGTTAAGGTAAATTTAGGTGGGGAATCCAGTAACCAAAAATGATATAGTACTCCATTCTATCCGAATTACAGTACTACGCCAAAAAGCAATTCTTTCTCAGACGCAAAAGAAGCACAATAATTACTTCATGGGGCCAACCCAGAACTCGAGGCATCAAAGTTGGGGAGAAAGGCAGACGCACGAAATTAAGCTAATTGCGAAGCACTCACCCCGCGTACGCACATGAACACACACACGCCGGAATACGACCAGCACGCACCTCGGCGCTCCAACTGACGATGTGGCGGTCCTTCTTCACGGTCGCCGCCGCGGCCGGCGCAGCGTCAGGGACGGCGGCAGGGGCCGAGGACGAGGAGCTCAGATCGGACCCGGTCGCCATGGTCCGAGATCCCGCATGTTCCGCGCGCCCGACGGCGACTGGCGAGCCCGGCCGGCCGGAGCGCTAGGCGAGGCGAGGCGAGAGGCCGTGGCCGGCTAGGGTTCGGGTGTTTGGGCGGCAATGGAGGAAAATTTTGAACTGGTGGTCCGGAGTCCGGAGAGCAAGCAGCCAAGGGAGAAAGAAACGTGACGATGACGAACGGGAAGAGGAATTTTTCTGGGGAGTGTAGTGGGTTTTAAAAGGTGGACGGTGATGGCGTGGTGGAAGGGAAAGGTGTCCTGTTGGGAACTGGTCCCACCCGGCCAGTGGGCCAGCCTGGCGTGTGGACTGCTGCAGAGTAGTATGACTGACTGTAGCTGTAGAGTGTGACTTCCGAGTGCGCCGTGCCGCCTCGCTTGCTCGTGACTGAAACACGTGCAGGCCAAGTACCGTTTGAGGAAAAATTGTCCGTGAATTTTGGACATAATTCAAATTTACGGCTGGTTAGCGTAGAGGTTTGGAGCCAGTTCCCATCTACTCTATACATGGAGTTTGAGTGACTGGTACTAGATGACAGGCTGTCATTTGTCGAATTCTCGGTTTTCCATCACTGATATGTTCACACTTTGTTTGCTGTCATTTGGAATAGATCCCATGTATGCTAATGATCTTCGACCAGATTGAACCACGTTGTTATGAGCAGTTGTTAAGAGGCACAACGAACCTAATAATGTCTTACGCGCGTACATAACTGAACAAGGCAACTCCGGAGATGACACGGCAGAGTTGGCGTACTTCTCCAAAAACAAAAAAGGGTTTGCATTTCAATAAAAAAAGTGGGGGTTTGAACCGCACTTGGTGAATTGGATTCATGAGTTGCATCATGTGTGCTTCACGTCGTAGGTGAGTCTGCGTGTGACTCCGTTTATGGTGCCACGCTCCTGCCGATGGCTGCACCGACTGCTTGAACGTACTGAAACTGTGAAAGGCCGGTGATGCCAAGCATAAGCATCTTGTGAAACTGATCCAACTTTGCGCACACACTTGCCTTGTCTGAAAATTTGAAATTCGGTTTCCAGCACATTTGTTTCAAGTTTCACGTTCCGTTAAAACCTGCTTAGCCATGTGGTTATGCCTAACTGCTAACTCTCTCTGTTTTCAGCAGGTACACTAGTATATTTGTCTAACTGATCTCTCTGTTTTCCGGCAGAAAAGGATGAAACCATTGTCTGCATCTGATTTAAGAATTCACATACGATAATCTCACTTGAATACAATCCGAAAGGACTCTGAACACCGAAGCGTGATAGGAATAATAACCTCTGAGAGGACGGACGAGCATCTTTCTTCAAGTGGAGCTTCATCAGCAGTAAGTACTTAGTACTAAGTACAGAAAAATAAAATAAAATAAAAGCATGCTCACGTAAGACACCTCACACCTGCCGTACCCATCCATGCGTCCAACTGGAGCCTTACGCCGTGGTTTGAAAAACACGGCCGATGATTTGAACGGGTGGAAAGGCGTGTGTATTTCAATTTTGAACCGAGCGTTTCGGAGTTGGGTAGCCTAATTAGCCGGCCGTAATAGCGGTTAGTTAAAGTCGTTGTTGCTCCACTATATTTGAGTGAGTGATCGCGACCTCCGATAGCCATTTTTTGCGGTTTCAGATAGGTCAGTTCAAAAGGCGCTGTGCTCCAACGGCTAAATGCAGTAAAAACGCAGAGAAAATGCCGGGTCGCCATCACTGTCAGTACCGGGATTCACTTCCCCTCGGATAGTGAATTTTTTTTTCATGCGTGGCTTTGAGTAATCTTTGCTAAACAAAACCTGAGGCATGAGCAACTGAAGCTCGTTCCAAATCTTGAATGAAACAGATCAAAACATCTCAAGCCAACGGGGTGCACGCACACACACAGAGGCAATGGAGAAAGCAACCCCAACCAAAGGCTCGGGTAGGGCGTGAGCTAGGTAAGAAAAAGGCCAGGTGTCGCTACTGCAATTGCAAAGTGGCTTTGGATAACGCATTAACCTATTCGTCCCACATACTGGCTGGGGGTGCATGTGCACTTCACTTGTGCGTCTGCGCTTTTTGGTTTGGGGCCGGAATCTGAACACTGCGTCCGGAGATGAGTGAAGATGCTGCTCTTTTCACGCCGTCAGCACTTTACGTGTCGTCGGTCCGGTCAGTTCAGAGCCGAAAGTATAGAATCCTATGCAAAGACCCGGTCATGTCATTTCCTCCGCCTTGGTCAGCCTACTTCTCCTCTGCCCCACCTCGGGTGTCCCAACTGAAATTTGGCTTGTTTTCACCTCGATTTCTGAGATGTGTTTACTGGTTGTCGTAAGCTAGTAGTAATAAACTCGTGAGTTTTCCATTTTTCTGAACCGTGAGATATGCTGGAAAACGCTCGCAACAGGCAACGGCATATGAGTGGTACTGGTACACAGTAGTAGGAAATAGGAATCCGACTGCAGGATTGGCATTGAGCTCGTGGTGCTGCCGAGGAGCCAACTCTGCTGTACGTACATGTTTTCATTATTTCTAACTATAAACATAATGTATACTGCCGTATGTTGTAGGCTTATTTCTAACTGAAGTAATGATGATCACTTGTTGAATACAGTACATTGCTCACGGTACTGAAGTCTGTTGAATTCTTACCAAACTGTCCATAGTTGTAATCTATAAAATCTCGTGTTGAATATATTTCTAAGGTTGCTTGTAATCCGGCCGGAATGAAACGTAAGCAAAGGAACAACTTTTTGATAGCGCAATTAATCAGACTAGAATTAGATAGATTCACTGGTTCTAGGCCCAAAACTATTCATTCTAGAAAGTGAATTTATTTTTTCCTCTCGAGGATGCTGCACACACACCCACATCCTTTAGCAGCCAGTTAGCAGCCCAAGTGTATCCTCCCACTCGTCCCCAACCTCGCGCAGCACCGCAGCTCCGCCGCCGCCGCCGCAGTGCCCTTCCTCCTCTCCTTCCCACGTCCTCGCCGACAGCGGATAGGAGAGGGAAGCCCTCCTCCCGTAGCTGTAGGTTTAGTTGCCTAGTGTTTTCTTTAGCCGTTGCTCTTGGGACCTGTGTGCCGCCTCGTCCTCCTCCCTCGACAGGTCACCATTGCTGCCGGCTTTGAGCTTCGACTCATCGCCGATAGCTTCTACGTCGAGGTTTTGCGAAGAGGCGTTTAAATAAAGTTGTGTTAGGTTTCTCCTCCCGTTTTCCCCATGCACCGCTCCCCACCGTCACCGCCGGGGCTGTTGACTTGTCGCTTGTCGCTAGATCTACATTTCTCAACACGAGATCCGACGAAGGTGATCCCGATCGGCCTCGGCTATCCCGCGTCGGCTCCGCCTCCGCCCCATCCTAGTGTAGACGGACTTTATTGGGCTTGTCCGCCGCCGAGCCTTCAACCTCATCGCTAGGCCGACATCCACCCTTCGGACCAAGCGATCCGACCATCGCCATCCATCCTTGGAGAAGAAGGAGGCCATCTCCTACACGCCGATGTCGACATATCTACATCAACTCGGTCGGCGGCAACCTCCAAAGTGGGCCTTCTCCTTCCTCGGTAATCGACCCTCAAACAGCGAAGGTTGCGGTGGCCTCTCCGTCATCGACAAGCTGCTACTCGATGGTCCCCATGTGGTGTGCTTGCATGTCCGCTCACATGCAGGTGGTATGCAACGTGGATCTCAACTGTGTGGTGCTCGCATGGATCTATTCTCTTCTTGCAATGTGCCAGGAACCCTTAATTAGGCCGTCGAAGGTATCCGATCTCTTGATGTCTATGATGAGGACATGTCGTACTCACGTTCAAGGCGATGACCGCTACGGTGCTCCAACTTATGCGACTTGGATTCATTATGTCTGTCTTCTAAGGTGTTGTTGTTGCCTTTCTTATGCATCCGAGTGAACAACATACACATTCAGTTTCACCGACGATATTTCTATCGAGCGAGGCTACACCAACCTCATTACCTCAAGCTTGTGATAAGCGAGGCCCTTCCGACGACACTTTGGAAGATAGTCCATCGATAGCCATTCTTCTTATAATTTATACTCTACTCGATCGGAGCCATGTATTCCACACCCACCCATGGGTGCTTTGTTTCTGGGATGTTTCTCACTCCGTATCCGTAATTTTCTCTAAATAAATGAATATAGGCACGAACCTTTATATAAAAAAGACGACGTGGGAGTATCTCATTTTTTCCCCTTCACTCTGTATCTGTAATTTTCTCTAAATGAATATAGACACGAACCTTTATATAAAAAAAAGGCCTTAGGGACGTGGGAGTATCTCATTTTTTTCCCCTTCAAACCGTTGGTTGAAGACTTGGCTTAGGGGGAATATCTCAATTTTTTTCCCATTGAAACCGTTGGTTGAAGACTTGGCTCAGGGCAGCGCGCGGCCCAAGCCCACTCGTCCCTTGTATGAGAGTACAGACAGACCCTAAACCCCATCGGTCAAAAGAGGTAAACTAGTAAAACGCAAAAAAGAAAACGCGCCGCCACCGCCTCTCCCCGTCGGTTCCTCCTGCGCCGCCGCAACGCTTCTTAGTCTTCACTTCTTCATAGTAGGAGATTAAGGCTCCATTTTCTAGCTCAAGATGCGGCACCCCAAGTCGGGCAAGGGGAAGAGGCGGGGCCATGGCACGCGCATCCCGGCGGCGGTGCTTCGGAAGCAGCAGGCGGCAGCGCCTAACGTGGACCAGGTTACGGGCGCCAAGATACCCAAGAGTTTCGTCTTCTCCCGTGGCAAGATCCCCTCCACGCTCCGCCACCTCCAGCAGGACCTCCGCAAGGTCATGCTTCCCTACACCGCCCTCAACCTCAAGGTATATCTAACTACTTCGCATCCCCTGTCAGAATCAGTGAGTGGTCGCGATGCTGACTAGCGGCCGTTTTGGTTATTGAAACAATCCGCAGGAGAAGAAGCGGAATAACCTCAAGGATTTTCTCATTGTTGCGGGTCCTTTGGGTGTGACGCATTTCATGATCCTATCGAACCCCAGGAGTCTTCCGCACCTGCGCATGGCTAAGACACCGCAGGGCCCGACCTACACGTTTCAGATAGAGGAGTATGCACTCGCGGCCGACATCGCTAACTCCCAGAAGCGTCCGAGATGCCCCCAGGGATATTCAAGAATTCACCACTGGTATATGCCATGCCTTGCCTTCGAATAATGAGATCATTTTCTATGAGTATTACTCTCTGATTTCTTGTTTAGTGTTTGAATTTTTTCATTGATTTGGCTTGGCAGGTCGTGCTCAGTGGCTTCACAGGTCATGGTGAACCTTACACGAGTTTGGTTCAATACTTTCAGCATATGGTTCCTGCCATTGATCCAAATACCGTAAGTACTAGGCTCTAACTTCATGGTTGAACCTGGATTTCATCTTTCTGGCATATTACAATAAAAGTGCATTTTGCATGGTAGGTTAAGCTGGCGACCTGTCAAAGAGTCCTGTTGTTAAAATATGACAAAGAGAAGGGTGTCATCGATTTCCGGCATTACTCCATAAAGCTCCAGCCTGTTGGGGTCAGTCGCAAGATTAGAAAGCTCATGCAGAACAATCAAGTTCCTGATCTAAGGGAGCTTAAGGATGTTAGCGATTATGTGACAAAGTAAGTGCTGTTTTTTTTTTCATTTCAACATCATACAACAATTTGATATTTCAAAAGTGTTTTGAATAGAAAACCATGAAAGCTGACAATGAGAACCAAATCTGCACATGTGGTGTGAATTATAATTGTTACAATGCATTGAAATCCCTTTTTTGGGGTACCACAGAAGGTGAAAATAATAGCATCCAATTGTGCAATCAGGCCCTGCAACAACCATTTTATTGTGCACAAAAGCAAACAGATCTGTGAGAAATTGAAAGACTTCCTTTTTAAGTATAGCAATTTAGTGAGAACTGGTACAGCCTGAATTTATGACCAGGGATAACTTAAATAACAGCCCATCTATCCATTGTGACATTCCTACAAATATCCTTGTTGCACCTATTGCCTAAACTTTTAGAAAATATTTTATACTTTGTTTTCATAAAAACAGAGGAACAATTAAGTAAAATGTTGTGAAAAAAGTATTGTATCATACCACCCATATTGTTGAGAGCAGACATGGTATACGATAGTCTTGGAAGCAGCCTCAGAGTAATCTAAACTCTGTAAAACCCTTAAGCATGTTGATGGCCGATGGACCAGAAAACAAGGAAATGAAGTTTTAGTAATGGGGATTAGTAAAGAGCACCTTTGATTTGCTTTCATTTCTATAATTCATACTCACAGATAGGCATCAAAAGTTGTGGTAACACCGTAAGCTTGTGTCAGATTTTGACCTGAAATGCTTCTGCTTGTGACAGCTTTATAAATCCATTTTCTTGCCCATTTCAACCTTTTGTTTTGCTACTTGTGTGCATATTATTTCACTCTAGTTTGTTACTTGCCTAATACTTGAATTGAATATACTAGTACTTGTGTTTTGCTTGAATTCATGTCTTCTACATTTGGCAGAGCTGGATATGGATCAGAAAGTGAAGTCGATGATGAAGCAGCAACTGTAAGCTTGGTGAGTGACGTTGACAAATTAAATCGGGCATCAAGAAAAAGTGCCGTCAGACTGCAGGAGATTGGACCAAGGATGACTATGCGCTTGGTTAAAGTTGAATCTGGGCTATGTTCTGGAGATATCTTATACCCTAGTGAGTTGTGTTTGATACCGTGATGTTCCAACTTCATTCTGAAAGATTTTTGCTGATGTCCTTTTCATTATCCATAATAACATGGTAACAGGGAAACAAACTGAGGAAGAGACAGAAGAGCAAGAAGCTGAGGATGATGAGTCTGCCGATGGGTCCGAGGATGAGCCCGAGGATGGATTCGAGGATGACACAGAAGATGAATAGTATTGCAGATATGCTTATCGTATCAAAGCACTGATCACCTGACAACCGAAGATAGTCAGCAATGTTGTCTCCTGTCTTTAAGTCACTAATACAGAGTTCAGTTCACTCGTGGATGAAGCGGACACGAAGATACATTCGTTGGGTGTTTGTGCTGTAACATGATACATTTTTGCAAATTCTTGTGATATGCTTTAGAAGTGATTTCCTGATACTGCCGACCTGTCATCAGATTGAATCTCAACCGATGGAGATGGCCAATTGAATTTATTATAGTGCACCGCATCATTTTTTACAGACCTAGCCTTGCAATCCTACGACACCAGAAGGGATTGTACAGGGACCATGAGATACTCGTGTTGTAGGCGCAGCTTCTCCCTAGGGATGCCGGCTTGCCCAGCGCTGTGGGGTAGTGCTGTAGCGCTAGCGGCACACCATATGATTTTTGCTCTAAATTCTGTCATTTTGATATAGCGATAGAAATCTATGTTCATATTTGATTCTTCAGCCACTCTAAATTACAATCAGATGATTATCCATTCCAACCTCCTTTGGATTGTGTGAATTTCAACACAATTCCTGTAAAAATCCTGCATTCCAAGTCTTATAAAAATCCTATGAAAAAATTCTACACAGATCATGTAAAAATCCTGCGCACTTAATTCTCCAGCTAAACAATAATCCAATCACAAATTCTTCTGAATGCGGTACTACGAGTTGCTTGTCTTGCTTTTTTGACATAGGTTGTCAGTTACTACAGCTAGAAGGTGAAGATCAATGGCGCAGTATGAAAGATACCCATAGGATGGCTACCACGCATTTGAAAATATGCTTTTATGCATTTTTGCCTACCGTGGATAGCACACCTAAGAGAATCCATCCAAGAAATTCCCTTAAGAAACATGACATCCAAGGAATGCCCTCGGGTGTGCTCATAATCTAATCCGTAGCATTATCCCCTTCTTTTCTTGTTTATAAAACACATGGGTTATTAAATGAGATAAAAAAACTTACATGACAATGTCTAGAAGAATGCGCTTCAATCATAAAGGAACAATTAAGGCAACCCGATTTTAACTCAAGGCATCTAGCATTCAATTAGAAAATTCAGAAATAAGCATAATAAAATGATAAGTGATTACTAAGGGAAATAAGTATAGAGAACAAGTGAAAGATACCGGGAGAATCGTTATTTCAGGCGAAGACCTTTCAACACTCGTTCAAATCGGCCACCACCGTATCAGTAGCGAGAACTAACCGAATAAGAACGACGAGTTGAAGATACCGTGAGATATCAAGCCATGAATCAATCTTTTGTTCGACAAGCCCATTCAATGTCGGCATAATCGATTGCCACCGTATCACCGGTGAGAACCAATCGAGCATAAAGGATGAGAACTGCATTTGTTTGTGTCACTGGAATTGCTTGTGGCTTATTCTGTTTTATGAGAACTGATAGGCATACAGTTTAGCCAGTTCCTTCGAATTCTTATGTACCGCTGCACATTTGATACCCTTTGATAACTGAATGAATTAGACAAACAACAAGATGTCATATGTACGTACGAGATATGTTTTCACGAAATGGGATGATGGTTTGGGTAAGTGGGGAGGGGCCGTCGGACAGCAGCTTGGCAGCAAGGGATTGATGCGCTCATCCGGTCCGGCCCATAAGCGGAGACACGAGCGAGACGGTCCATACGAGAGTACGTGACCGCAATCCGTTCCGTTACGGTCACCGCGAGACGCGTCCGATTCGACCGCGATTCCTCGCTCCCCCGTCCATAAAAACCGTGGCCAACGGCAGCGTTTTTCTCGTCGGAGCAACAGCAACTGCAACAGGGTAGCGATGATGACTCCACTCGATGTATGGAAACGGTACGGCGCCGTCGTCGAGACGGCGACACTGGCAAGCATCCTCCTGAACCCCGTCGCACCGTCGCGAGGAAGCCCATATAATTGGGCTTCTTTAAAATGTCCACGACTTCGTTGCAACACCGCTAAAATGCCCTCAAAATATTTTTTGGACGAAATTATCCTCGCCCTTCTTCTTCCTCACAACAAAATCATGGCTGCAAGTGTTGCTCGATCCATGGCATAGCTTGGGCCACCATGGCCGAGTCTCCGGCGAGCTAGCGACGAAGGCGGACAGGGCAGCGGCGGCGGCGGCAACGAGCGCGCGGTGAGGGCGGGGCTGTGAGCGACGAGGGGACCGTGCGCTTGGGGCTGGGCCGAGCGCGCAGCGGGCATGGCAGCCAAGGTGCCGGTGAGCTTCGCGCGGACATCGGTGCAACGGAGATCGACGGCGGCGAGGTGGGACCGCGGTGGCGACGGCCAGCTCGTCCAAGACGGGGCCTGCGGGCTGCCGACGAGGCGCAGAGGCGCGGGGTGGGGGTGGAGGCCAACGGGGAGCTCGCCGGTGAGAGGAACGTGGACGGCGTGATGGCTCGGAGGCCGGCGGTGAGATCTAAAGTTGCCAGCCATGGTTGGGACTTGGAGATGGAGGATGGAGAGAGAGAGGAAGAAGAAAGATAAGGATAATTTTATTCAAAAAGAAGTTTCGTGGGCATTTAACTGATGTGACAACGAAATCATAGGCATTTTAAAGAATTCCAATGTATCGTGGGCATTCTATCTAAGCCTGGCGAACTGGTAGGTAAAATAGCAATTTTCTCGGCGATCGGCCCGAAATCCACCGCCGCTGCGTGTTTGGGCGGTACCTCGATTTCTCTAGCAACCCCGACGGCGTGCGCGACGACCTGATGCCCTTCAGCGCCGTCGAGGCGGTCTCCGTATTCCCGCTCGTGCACATGACGGTGGCCGTGTTCTGGGACGAGGCCAGCGTCGCGGTCGCGCTGCGGTGGCAGGCGGAGACACCGTCGCCGGGATGTTTCGCCGCGGTCCCGCCCCTCGACAAGGCCCTCCGGGTCCACGGCATTGGGAAGCATCTAATCAAGGTGGGTTAGTTGCGTGATTATATATCTCCAAACAAATGCTTGGATCGATTTCTCTGCCCCGGTGTTAATGAATTATGGCGTGAATTGATGTGCAGGCTGAATTGTACCCACCGATAATTCCGGCGACCGGGACTTTGTGGCAGCCGTTGTTCCGGTTCCAAAACTCGCCGGACTCGCCGGTTACGATGGCTCCTCCGTGCCGAGGAGAAGCGGGCACCACATGGTTTGCGCCGTCCAGGAGGGCGCGGGTAGACGGTTGGAGCGGACGGCCACCTCTGGATGGAAGGCCTCAACGTCCTCTTCGGCGAGGACAGCGCCCTCGGCTTCCGGGTCGAATCCGTATCGGTACGAGTCACTCCGCTCGATCCACCGGGCGGCGACGATGATCCTGATCCCCCCACATACGTGCCGTTGTTTAGCACAGCAGCAAAGAGCAAACCCACCTCGAAATTCCGGATCCCGCCCCGCCCCGGCAGAAACAAGGGCAATGGTGAGCCTCTCCAACCTGCGTGAACTGTACGGCGAGGTCGTGGAGACGGGCACCATCGCGCGCGACCTCCTGGCCCCAGTGGCGAGGACCCGGCTCTCGGGGCGATCCGTGCAACCTCCATCGGCGCTGCGTGCTTGGCTGGTATATGGGTTGGCCCTGCAAGACCGGCCGGGTTCACGCCGACCTGGCACGGTTCGGCGCCATCGAGGCAGTCGCGGCCTGCCGTCTCGCTTCCATGGCGGTGACCGTCTTCTGGGACGAGGCCAGCGCCGCTGTCGCGCTCGGGCGCCAGGCGGAGGCCAGACATGGACATGGGTGGTACACCGCCGTCCCGCCGCTCGACACGGCCCTCCCGGTCTGCTTCTTCCCGCCGAGTGAGATCGATATCAAGGTGCGTCGTTTCCTCTGCATCCATCATGCACAGCGAATATAATAGTAATTGTCTTATTATCCTAATTATCAATGGGTCCCAAACTGCAGGTTGCATTTTACCCACGAGCTCCGACGACTTTGGCGCCACCGCGGCCGCTGCGGACCCTGTTCGGTTTCCAAGACTCCCCGGACGAACCCCTGCTTCCGCTTGCCGGGGGTACAGCAGGCACCACCTGGTTCCTGCCCTCCAGGGACTCGCTGGTATACGGGCCCGTGCTCGGACCGGACGGCCACCTCTGGATGGATGGCCACAACGTCTTCCACTACGAGGTGGGCGGCCGGACCGAACCCTCGTGGATACGAGTGGCTCCACTCAATTCACCAGGAATATATTGCGGCGAGCCTCCGATGTTCGTACCGTTGTTTAGCGTGCCTAATAGCTAGTTTTTCTTCTCTCTTTTGATGAGCATTCCCAGTCCTAGAAATATGGATGGCATTGGACACAATGATCTTGATTTCTTGAGGGCGGCGCGGCTCTTTTCTCGAAAGCTCGAGAAACTTAGTGTTTCCAGCGTATATTAATAAGAAGAAGGTGCTCCAAATTAAGAAAAACTATGCCAAGCCGTACAACAGTAATGAAAAAGAGCAACCTAACTACTACACGCCACTTATACGAGTTATGTGACTGCGTAGAGCGACAACAACCCTGCTCTTTGTCCACCGTTCAAGTTTCTCACATGTCATTGTTGCCAAACTCTTGCATAACAAGCAGCTCCCGCTTCATTACAATGAAAACTGACTTCAACACACAAGCACCGTCATGCTAAAAATGTCTTGAAAGCTCTTGCTGTCAATCCGTCAGTTAAGCCTCGTGCAAAGTGTCCTGTTTTCCTTTCATTTTTGTGTATGGACTTAGTTCTGCTGTTCTCTTGGTAGATGTTGGGATAGAGTTTAATACCACAGTAACATCTAGTGGTCTTCACATCAGTGTCAGACACAGCGACACAGAAACAAGAAGGTTTAAAATTGAGTTGCAGTTTAAGGACGCTTTCAAGAATCAGCTAAATCTATTACACCATTTTCTTACTTGTCTGACTGAGCATATTCAAAGTGTGTTAAATACATGGGTAGGAGTTCTGATCACCAAAACCGAAACACACTCTTGTCTAATGATATAAGCATAGCTAATTTTTACACTTTACAATAGATGGGGAAAAAAACAATCCACAGTTTACACATTGTTATGACCCGATTGTCAGTCTCTCAAGTGGAAATGCATAAGCAAGGAACAGCACGGCTTCGGGATGAGAAAGGCAGGGCACAGGCGTCACAAACTTGAGAGAAACTAGCTGCTAATGTTAGAATCTCGTATATTTCAGATCGGTTTCTGTATATGATAAGTGTTTCTTTACAGCAAGAACGAGATGCAGGAAAGTATCTGCATAATGAGATCAACAAAAGGCAAGATATTACATGAGGATAAGAAGCACTACAAATTCATATTCAATCAGACAGCAGAAACGAACACGTAACATCAAACAGAACATTACAGCAAAAATGAGTTAATCACAACAACGGGCAAATGTCACAGGTCTTGAAATTAAGGGGTGTGACAAGCAATAGTGAGAAACCGCTGGATTCCGAATTCATAACAAAAAAACTAGGGACATCCCACCACTAAGTACAAGGTTCAATTCAGGTTTTCAAAGAAACTTTCAAAACGAACTCATGTTGCAAAGTCCTACAGGGCACCGCGAGCCTCTTACTCCTCGTCCTCCTCACCATCATCACCACCACCAGAGGCCTTCTTCAGGTTCTTTCTCTTCACTCTTCCAGGAGGACCACCACCAAGCGGGCTGGTGAGCGAGAAGTCGATGTGCTTCTCAGATTCAACCCTGACCATGAATGACGGAATGTTGACAAGCTGCCTTCCCACCCTGTGAAAGCATTAGGCAATCAAGTTAGTTAGATTACAAGCACAAAAGGCACATAAATCAAAGCCAGTTAGACAATCTTATGGCAACCTCTATAAAAAGTGGCAAATATCATCATTACTAACGTGGTTGCATGATCTCTTCTAGAAGTGCCACACATTGGATGGAGTATAAAGCTTAAAATCACATGATACTGAAACTGCACGGCACTATTACTGTACACAGATGCAACCGATGAATAGGAAGACACGAAGTTAAGGCATATTGGTCTGACAAACAAAAGTGAATCTTTTTTATACAAATCAACACCAGAACAATCTAAAATAACATTACTCCAATATTGAGGTAGGGCACTCAGAATGAAAAGGACATACGATTCATAGACATTGCAGCCTCAAAGATACATTAGCAAAATCAATTCCTCATTGTACCCCAGAAAGGATTTCAATTCAAAGAAATGCGACATAGCAAAGCAACATTGACAGGGTAGAAAACAAGCTGCAACAAAATAAGCAAACAAACAGGTATGTGCTGAAAATGGTCAAAACAGGATTTTGAATGTAACAAAATTCATTTATAATTGAAGCAGCACAGTCAAATTAACAATGCAAGACAAAAGGTCCAAGTAAACTGAAACCAATTGCCACAAATCAGATTGTACAATATTGCCAGGAATTCTACATAAGCCAAATCAATGTCATTACAACAGTAAGAACAGTGCAGAAGGGTACTTTATTAGAAAATACAATCTCATCAATGGCATCAGATAAATATGACTGCAACATTACACACAAAGTGTCTCAGACGACCGTCGTGAGTATTGCACATGGTTTATCATCATATTGCACAGATTTAGCGGCAGTGTCACATGGAAAAATGAGTGGAATATACAAATACATTGCAAACAAAACCAACTAAAAAATGAAACACATCATCTTAATACCAAAACTAAAGCCAAAACAATACGAAGCACAAACACAGGAGCCTAAGTAAGGACTTCACTAAAGTTACAACAGTGCAGAAGAGTATCAAATGTCATAACTGAATATGATGATGGGCATCAGAGAAATACGACTGCAACATTACACACAAAGTGTCTCAGATGACCATCGTGAGTATTGTATGGTTTCTTATCACATGCCCATTCCTAGATTAGCTGTATTTTAATTAGCACAGATCCAGTAGCAGTGTCACATACTCACATAGAAAATAAGCAGAAAGCTATACAAATACATTGCAAATAAAACAACATTTTTGAACACGTAATCTTAATAACGAAGAGAAACCACAATAGTCATCTATAAAAAAAAGAAAACCAAGGCTACTCAGATTCAAATTATATATTTCCAACATGAATATGGCTACTACAGGAAATATTAATACATCATACATGCAAGTGTAGAATCGGTGAACAAACCTGATGTGACGCTGCCTGATCAGAACACGCGCATGATGAATGGATTTGGCCATGCCATTCTTGAAAACGATGGTCTGGAGGCGACGCTGGAGGAAGTTCTCGACAGTGAGAGCAAGCACATAATCGAGCTTGTTCTGACCCTCACCAAGGAGACCATAGCGGTTCATGCGGCGGAGCAGTGCCTCACCCTCAAAGATACGGCGGGGGTTCTTCTCGTCCAAGGTGAGCAGCTCTCTTGCTGCATTTCTGATGCGGCTAAGGACATACTGCACACGCCACAGCTCACGCTTGCACCGCAGGCCATACTCACCCACGAGCTTCAGCTCAGCATCAAGACGCTCCTTCTCATATGGACGCCTTGGCTTCTTGAACGTCTTCCCATCTGCAGCATGTCACCCCATCATAAGCTACTTGTAGCATTGGTCAAACTAGTTTTTTATGTGTCTATAACAGAGCAGTGGGATTCGTGGCATGAAACATAACAGCTAAAATTTCAGATAACAGAAAGATTACAGTTTCAGAAAACAGTTGCATAGTGTTCTTCACATCAAGATCACATGGAGCAAAATGCGGGTTTACAACTGAATATATGCTAATTGTCTTGACTTCGCATATCAACTAGTGTTAAACTACATATTAAGAGTTGTGATCCAATGCAGTTTTGAATAATTTGAAACAAAATACACATTTGTGCAATCCATGGAGAAAATAGCAATCGCCGAGTCTTTGAGCTTTCGAGATCAGATTAAAACCAAAGGCTCAGGATGTAGAATACGATTGGCCAGTTGCCACTAACCTCTACTAAAACCATATTCATCATCATACCCTACGCGAAGGGGTCTTCCACATCAACAGTAGCAGGATGCCCAAAGACCAAGGGTTTCTATTTTCCACAACACAACGCTACGAGAGACACTTAGTCATAGAAGCAACAGTAGGAAGTGGATCAATCTAACTCACACGACTCACAGAAGCTGCGACGGAACACGAATGAAATGCAGTTGGGGAGGGGATCTTACAGTTGCGGTAGAAGCTGACGTGCACCATGGCTGCCGCGGCAGGGTGATGCTGTTCGTCGCTGAGCTCGCCGCCGCCGGAGGTGTGGGAAGTGGAGGCGCCGGGATGGAAGACGAGATCTTATAACAGAGGTAAACCCTAGTTTAATTACATGGGCCGGGCCCTTAGTGCTTCCGTCCCTTCGGTCGACCGTTCACATGGGCCTTATTACCAGACGGGCCCATCATACATTTTCCATTTGTTGCGCAAAACGCGCGCGCCGGCCACCGAAGCGAACCAATCGAACCATGTCATGCCGCCGCGGAAGCCGCTGACGGCGCTGCTCAAGTCGGCGACGCGGGCGGAGCACCTGCTCCAGCTCCACGCCTTGATGCTCAAATCCTCCCACTTCCCGCACCACGCCTTTCCCACGGCGAGGCTCCTAGCCTCCCCGGTCGCTCCGCCGCCCTACGCGCTCTCGCTCTTCGCCGCCGTCCCGCAGCCCACGCTCTTCCACCACACGGCCCTCCTCCGCGCGCTCTCCGCGTGCCCTTCACGCGCTTCCCTCGCTGCTTCCCTCTCCATTCTCGCGTCCGCGCGGGCGCGCCTCCCCGAGCTCAATGAGTTCGCATTTCAGCCGCTCCTCGCGCTCTGCGCCAAGATCCCAAACGACGCCGAGGCAGCCTCGCTGGGTAAGCAGCTGCACGCGCTCGTGGTGCGGTATGGGTTCCTGGACGTCCTGAGCCTGCGCAACGTGCTGTGCCATTTCTACTTGTGCTGTGGCAACGGGAACACGGCGGACGCGCGGAGGCTGTTCGACGAAATGACGGAGCGGGATGCCGTGTCGTGGAACACGATGATCGGGGGCTACGTCAGGGCAGAGGAGGAAGGTGCGGCAGTGAAAATGTTTAACGCATTGAGGTGCTGCCCTGTGGATGGCAATGTGATCGCCGTGGTTACCCTTATTGGGTGTGGCTGGCGAGGTGAATCAGTACATGGGTTCTGCATCAAGGTGGGGATCCATGGCCACTTGAAGGTCGCAACTGCACTGGTGGGGATGTATGTGCGATTGGGCACTGTTGAAAGTGCAAGGAAGGTGTTTGATGAAGCCACCGTGAGAGACTTAGTGCTGCATAACTGTATGGTGGATGGCTATGCCAAGACAGGGCAAATCCAGGAGGCATTGAACTTGGTGGACAAGATCAGACAGCAAGGAATGAGACCAAATTCAGGAACGCTTGTGGGTGTACTCTCAGCATGCGCAACATCTGGGGCACTGGCAGCTGGTCGCCACATCCATGAGCTTGCGTTGGAGGTAGGACTTAAGCTTGACACTTCTCTCGGGACAGCGCTCATGGACATGTACTTCAAGTGCGGGTGCCCGAATGAGGCATTGTCAGTCTTCAATTCGATGCATGATAGAGATGTCATGGCCTGGACAGCTGTGATCATGGGGTTTGGGGTCAATGGTCAGTCAGGTGATGCGATATCCCTATTCAGCAACATGGAGGAAGATGGTGTGGCCCCTAACGAGGTCACCTTTCTTGCCCTGCTGAGTGCTTGTAGCCATGGAGGGCTAGTGCAGGAAGCGAAGGGATTCCTGGAAAGCATGGTGCGGAGGTATGGCTTATTGCCTGGGCCCGAGCATTATGGTTGTGTCATTGATCTCCTAGGAAGAGCAGGGAGGTTAGACGAAGCATATGAGTTCATACAGCGGATATCATCCCATGGTGATGCCACGGCATGGAGAGCCTTGCTTGCGGCCTGCAGAGTTCATGACCATATCGAGATGGGGAGGATGGTGCAGGCACAACTGGATGCCATGGGCCACTACCACCCATCGGATGCCATTTTGCTGTCGAGCTCGTATGCATCACAAGGCCGATGGGATGAGATAGCGCGAGTGAGGGATTCCGAAGAGCAGAAAAAGTTGGTGGAGAAGAAGGAAGCAGGCCGTAGTTTAGTTGTTATGACTTGTTGATATATCCAGACCTGTTGTAATGATAATGATGGAGCTACAACCATCAATTGATCTCATAGTGGCATCCTCATTACACACTTGCTCATATAGACAATAGAGTGGCTGAAGGCAACAACGAAGAACAGGCAAATATTCAAAATCTCAAACAGCTTCTCGACTTTTGGTGGCAGATTTGGAAGGAAAGAAACTGAAGGGTGATTGAAACTAAAGAATCGCCATTCACTCACGTGGCTGAAGAAACAGAGACTAGCTGTCTAGTTTTGTAACTACCTGCTTGCAATATTTATTCCTGTGTTTAATGATTGGCAACGTGCCTGCCAAATTTTCAAAAAAAATGTACATGGCAAACAGCATCAACAGGCAGACTAATTTTTAGAGCAAAGATTACTTGTACATATAAGTGATCAATATGCCTTCAATTCCTAGGTATTTACAACTTTGAGCTTTTAGCTTGATAAGTACTATCGTACAGAGAACTAACAAAGACAGATTGCTCGTGTCTAAGGACCAACACGTATAGTAAATTCAACTGATACAGAAAGTTAAATGGAATTTACATGCCAACTTGTCAAGGCAAAAGGCCGCACATGTTTGTTTAGTAAGTAACTAGCTACAATTGGAAAGGTAAAAGTTGAAACCAATAGTCCTTTCAGATCGTGAACCAGGTTTCTCAGTATGTACTTGAGCTGTTAAGCACTGCCTTGGCCTTGACCATCTTCCTCTCCATTGCCGGTAGTACCACTGCTACATTGCTCATCTTCCACTCTTGGAAGGGCTGAATATTCGCGCCCAGGCAAAGTGACCGTTGTTGTTGGGTACCTTGCTTGTGGCCGCGTCACATGATTGGATATTCCATGGTCTTGTGGTCGTTCATTGTCTTCAGTGCCAGTTGTTTCTGGGAAGAGCTGTAGCTCTCGCCGTGGGATGGCATAAGAGGGATCAAGAACTGCTGACTGCTGCAGTGGGAGTGTCATTGTTGCCACGACTGGTGTATGTGGTGAATGTTGCAGTGTAAATACTTGGGATGCAGGATGAGGCACCACAACATTTGATCTGGTTGTGCCATGGGTCCAGATAGAGTTGCCTTCTAGCCGCATCCTAAGCTCATTTTGAAGATCCAATATTTCATTGCGGATCAAACTGTTTTCATCAAATAGTTCCTTTCTCTCTAATGCAACCTGTTTTGTACCATGAAGGAAGTACAACTGAATCAGTGGTGAGGAATTATTGGAATTTCTTCAAGTGGTAATAACTGATAATGAATTATCTGTTGATGTACTCCGAAATGATGTTACCCAGCATGCATTTCAATTTTACAATGATAGAAATGGGATAGCAAATTAAAAGAACAAAAAGAACTGCATCCCAGATATTTCTTGTCAAATTACTACCCAAATATTAACAAATTATTCAAAGGTTGAAGGCTATTTTAAGTAATATTTCCCAAAATAGAATTATCTTATGCTCAATTAGATCTATGAAATGAAATGAGAAGACCAGCTTACATAATGGGATTCATTCTTCAGCGCACTGTTTTCCTTTCGAAGAGATTCTACTTGTGAAAGTAGATCCTTCAGTATTCTGGTAGTGTCACTCAGTATGCATGCCTTCCCATTGTTCTGCCTATCGGGTTCTGGAAGTAAAAAAAAAAATGAAGTGTATTGCTTAGAAAAATATAGATGCACATTTCAACAAAAACAGAGATTGAGCATTTGTAGAGTTGAGACAGCTAATAAATCATCACAGGGCGCATTTGGTACAAACTTTATATCTTAAACTCTCAAGGGTAGTTTGGATCAGGTTCTGAAGAAACTGAAGTGAGCTTAGGAAAAAATAAATGCAGTCTTTCAAAAAAAATGGAGATGGAGTAGTTGTAGAGTTTGAGGCAGCTAATCAACCATCACAGAAACAGAGCACATTTTGTGCAAATTTTAAATCTTAGAACTGTCAAAGGTGGAATTGGTTATTTGTAAACACAAACATATTTTAGTCCTTCACATTTGTAATTTCATTCAACCCTGAAACTAATCTAAGCTTACGAATTTCCAAAGAGCTGTACCTTCACAAACACATCAAACCCAAGAGAACAATTATTAAAAAAGACAAGAGTTGCAAATGTCTCTCTCTTCCTAAGTTGCAAGCTACAATAATCTGGAGGAAGCGACATGGCAGGCACAGAATAACATTCTATATAAAAAAGCACCATGAATCCTATAATTTGCAGCAAAACACATATCTAGAATTATTGAATTGATCTGGAGGGAGAGACCAACAAGAGGGAAAAAGCATGCCTCTTTTGATGTGCAACCACTCAGCCAGAAATAATGCTGTTGGAGCTTCATTTTGTAGTAAAACACATACCTAGCATTTTTCCCAGCTCGTCAAAGAGATCATTCTGCTTGTCTCGCTTACGTTTCTCCCTCTCAGACTTATGCACTTTCTTTGGGATCTTCTTTTCGCACTTTGTGTTCAAGATAGGGCTGTCAAAGTCAAATGTTCAGTTCTTGTTTAGATGGTTCAAGATGAAGCAGTGGTAGAAGTTGGCTGAATCAGAATATATGAAATGGAACCAATAATCTGTCGGCTACAGCCGCAACATGAAAGAAAATAAAGTTTCCTTCAATGGAATTACTATCAAATATTAATGCAATAACCTACATTAGTTATCCCTAGTTTCTGGATCAGCTGCAAAGCATGCATAACCAATGCGCTCAATTTTCTAGTTATCCCTAGTTTTGGGTTTTGCCCACATTTCTGTTCAAACTGCAGGAGTAAATAAAAATTATTGTGCACTATCGTGCTCCCACGAAACCTATATACTGTACTTCCTATCTGCCGAAATCAAAAATGAAACGAAACACTTCACAATGTTTTCCCGTCTTTGTTTACTCACCCTTGGACGAGTTTCTCCGCCGGGGCCGGGGTTGCAGCAGCAACGCCATGCACCCTATCTCTCGGCACCATCAGTGATTAAGACACCTCCGCAGCAGCTGCAAGAACAAATCAAGAGCTCTGCATCATTTCCCGCACCCTAAGCGCATCAAATCCATAGGGATTTTTTTCTTCTATGAAAATCCCTTACCTCCCAACAACTATCTCGACCGAGAGGTGAGGGCCGAGGGCGACGCGATGCGATTGGATTCCAGCGCTCGGTTTCGGTGTGTCCTTCCTCCGATGGCTCGAGGTGGAGGAGAGACGGGTTGAAGAAGTAGCAGGAGAAGAAATCGAGGGCGGGTCCCACAACGAGGAGTCGCCGCCTTCGTTTGGGGAAGGAGAAATCGACGGGCGTTTCGCTGAACCGTGGGCCCGAATTACGTGGTGGCCTGCTGGACAGTGGGAAGTGGGTCCGGCACATGAGTAGGCGGGATGGGGACACGGCTGGGGCGTGTGGGAGGCACCCACCGGGCCACCGGTGCTCCGCCCTGGCGCGGGCGCGTGGTTGCCGGATGACGTCGCCACCACCGCCCTCACTCCTTCCAAAGCCGAAAAAATAGCCGAAATGTTTAGTTTAATAATACTTCCATTTGGACAGTGTTTTATATACTTAGTTCAAAAATGATTGAACTTGTTTCCTGCAGAAAAATATCTGCCTACACGATGCAATTAAAAGGCACAATAGACCAAGACGACAAATTCATTCTGGCATTCCTCACCAAATTTGTTTGATCACGTCATGTTCCATGGTTGGTGAAGTCCAGTCAAAAGTGCATGCGGATCGTCGCGGATCGCGGGATGCATGGCAGGGACGCGTGGTTGGCACACGCGTGCAGGCGCCGCCGTTGGCAAGGCGAAGTAGTTTATCCGGCACCCACAGGCTGGGCTCGTGCAGGCGTGCCTCTTCGCGGCGCCTGCGGCCTCCGGCCACGTCCCACACGCAGCACCAAGGGGCGTCCACGCAGGAGCGCAAGCTCATGGTTTCCCAAATCCACCAGCAGATCAAGATCACGTATACATTATTAAACAAAGACAGCAAAGGACGGATCAGCATTATGTAAAGCACGCATCCACTTACAAACGTCACATGCACTTTTGCTTATGCTTTCAGTCTGAATGACTCAGCAAATAGAGATATTTTGACGGTTTCGGCCATGGATTGAAATCCCGGTCGGAATCCGGCCGGATTTCACGATTCGGAAATCCCGGTCCGGGCCGGGACGACCAGGATTCCGGGATTCCGAGTGAAACCGGACCTGATATCAGTAGCAATCCGAGATTCCGCCGGAATAATCGGGATTCCGGTCTGGTTTTATCAGGATTTTTTCCCGCTACAGTCCGGGATTTCAATCCATGGTTTCGGCATCCAGCATTTTTTAGCTAGTATGCCTCCTTATTATATGGTATTCAAACGCCCCCAGGGCGGTCCAGCGGCAGGAGGAAGCCAATTGCAATTGGACTGACGGCAGCAAAGGAGACCACAAGGCCCAGGACCAGGCCATTGATCAAAGACATTTCTCATGTACATTTGAACATGTCGCCATTTACACCATAATGCTGCCCAGTAAAATTTTCTGAAGGACAACTTATGTCAGTAGACAAAGTTACTTAACATGTAGCCACAGAAGGGGGACAAAGGTGTCCTTTGTGGTGGCATTCAGAAGAAACTTCTACGGATCGAGCGGTTGGCAGCTCTGTTCTTGCGAACAGGGTTCAATTTCACTAGTTGGACACTGAAGGTACTTCTACGGTGATCCCAGATGGTTTCTTCTTAAAGTTAAGCTGAGCTTGCCTCTTGGGCTTCGAAGGATCTGAAAACCAAGGTCAATAATTAGATTCGTAAGACATTTGGCAGGATTATGAATGAAGAAACAGGGATTTGAAACAGTGTGTAGTACAAGAACAAACCTGTGTTGATTTTGGTTTGCTTGTTAGTGGAAAGAACTGATGACTTCCAATTATTGTATTCTTGTTTCTCCATCTTCTTGCGCCTCTTGTAAGTTGGCAACTGACATTGGAGCAAATCACACAATGGTTATCAAAAAGAACACTTGTAGTCTAACTAGAAAAAATGATGGCAATAAAATAATCCTAGTAAACATCACAAAAAAAAAACTTAAAAGGAAAACTTGGAGGATGGATCTAGCTCAGGCTTTAGCACATTGCAATGTAAGGAAATTGTGGAGGATGCAGTCCCATGTTGCATACTATAGATAGAAGACAAATACAGAAAGTCATCAAAACTTTTCTAAAAGTGTGTTCAAAGCCATCAGAACTGATAACAGTATTGGCTCTATGTTTCTTTTAGTTCGTTTAAGACTTCAGCAACCTAACATGAACCACAACATAACTTTTCATCACATTTGATTAAACCATGGGACATAGTAATGGTTACTGGAACAAGCTGATGGCTGGAACCAGGATTGCTTATATGCAGCAATAAAGGTTTTGAGGAGGATTTCATGCATGCCAGAAGCCATATACTATAAAGGTACTACAGTATACAGTGGATGATCAATCATTGGAATTCATTCTCATGGCAATGCACAAAAGATTATTCTAGAAGTTTACGATACAAAAATATGTCCAAATAGAAAGGCTCGTAAAAATATTTATAAATTTGTCTTTCATTAGGCAAGCCATATTATCTCATGATGTGCCTCATGGCATGCAATTCAAAAGGGCAGACAGCCTAAATCTTTTTAGTCTTTACAAATAGGTAGGCTCTAACATGCAATTCAGACAAAGAAAAATGGGTAATCAGGACCCTGCAAACTATGAGAACTATTCAGGTACATACATCTAGCTCATCTTGGTCATCATCTGAGGATTCATCCGATGATTCACTGTCACCCTCATGTTTCCTTTTGCTTGGCAAAACATCTAAGAGCTCTACAAAAAATAACAAGCAGCAGTTGTTCAATGAGGAGATCAGCAATACTATATTGTACAAAACTTCCACCAGAACAACTTTCTTTGTGGCATGCACATTCTGACAACTGCATAAGAGCAATTTAATCATTGGATCACAAATGGGTGTGTAAGTACCTCTGTTCCCTTTGATGGACTTTGAATCCTTTTTCTCCTTAGCTACCCCAAAAACATCAAAGCAAAGATCTGCCATCGATGTTAAAACCTGCAATCATTGCAACAGTCAGAAAAGGAGCTGGGGCACAGCACACAAATTCGATTAGCATAAAAGTGCACAGCATATGTACGTGCACATCTACTGAGAAGACAGGAATTAAGTATTTACCGTTGTAAATTCAGAGCTTGAAGTTCCACATAAGTCTATCAGCTTCATTTTATCAACTTTGAGCTACAAGAAAGACATGGAGAGCTTCAGTACAAAAAGAGGCATATCGTCTGTGTTTGAGAAGTAGAAGGCATATCGTTTGTGTTTCAGAAGTAGAAACCAAACAGCTAATTCAGCAAACACCTTATGTTTCTTTGCGCATAAATAAAATGCTGCTGCAGTGAACACTGGACGACCAAAGTCAGTACTTGCCCTGCGAGAAGGCGGCAATGCAGCCAAAAAGCGCTCCTTGTAGCTGAAACAGATTAATCCTACACTCAGTATAACATTCAAGCATCATCTGCATCTTTCTTTGCAGACTTGGGGGGTTAACCTATACAATTAATAAGTCTGCAATGTCTACAAACTAGTAAATATCTCAAGGTGATAGTATTGATACATTTTGAATTCAGAAATTATTGTGTTCAACAAGACTTAAGTATATGATACACATGCTATCAAATGCTTACAGTGACAATCCTTTCTGCACAAAAGGTATCAGCCTGACACAGCCAAACTGGATGCCCAACTCACGCACATCCAAGGTTGTCCTACATGAACGAAGTTCATATTATTAATCACTGGTCGGAATTCAAAATGTCCACTTGTAAAACAGAGGTGCAAAGAAGCGTACTTGACACCAAGACCATTCTGCAGCCCGTTGAACGATCTGATGTACGCCTTCTCGGACATCCCGCTCATACGCACGGCCTCTGCCCGGTCAAATATGACCTGAAACCTGCGCACACATATAGGAGGACAGAATTCGTCACACATAAGCTCGGACGGTTATTCCACTCAGGCAATTCATCGAACAGTTGGCCAACGAACGAAAAAAACGCACTTGGATGCCGCGATCTCGAGGCAGATGATGGCCTTGCACACTTCCCCCTGCAAGATACAGAGATCAGATATGCATCCACATCGAGAAATTGAAGAGGGTAGGCAGCGCAGGGTCACTCACGATGCCAAGGACGGAGGAATCGAAGTTGATGTCGCAAAGACGGCGGAGCTCGGCGGCCTTGCGGACGACGGGACGGGACCCCGAAAGGCCGAGGCGCGCGGCGATTGCCGACATGTCCATGGCCGGCGGCGACTCGGTGGGGACCGGCACGGAGGAGATCGAGGGGGGTGGGGGAGGAGGCGGTTTGGGCATTTTTGGAGGGAGGGAAGAAATAGTGGCGATCTGGGCGGTTTCGGGATGTTTTGGCGGGCGAGGGGAATGGCGGGAGGTCGGAATTCCCTGACTTTCGCGCCTGTGTTGCTTGGACTTTTCAATCCTGGGCGGCTTTGTGAAACGGGGTAGAGCTAATAGGCCATTTGTCCATTTGTCATCTATGTTTATCCTCACAAAACAAAATTGTCATCTCTGTTGTTTTCATAATTCTTGGAGCTCGGTAACGTGTAGTTAGTGTGGCTCAAGTACACATTATTAATCATTTTTCTCTCTTAGAGATGCGGAAATCAAGCATTAGGTGGATTAAATCTAATGTGCTTCTCATGGAACATAAGCTTCATGTATCATACTCCCTTCATATTTAAATACTGATATTTAGGCAATGTTCTACAACTATTTTTTAGTTCATTCTTTTTATCTAAAACATCAATAATTTTAGAACCAATGAGTATGATACTTTAAAATAATAATTATTCTTTCAATTAATCTATCTCTATACTACTATAAAGAATAAACTCCCTACTATTATTGTGTTACCAACGCTTTATCTACCTCCTCCCCTCTGTGTACCCTTGGATCAGGGTCATAACGTCATCTTAACCGCCGGATCTAGCTTTGGGTCCACAATTACCGATCACATCATGTCATATGTCATGATTGTTTAAGTTCATCCCTTGCCTCAACAGCCAAATTTTCTCACACAAGATTTTCTAGCCCCCGGCTATACCCACGTATTCATTGCCATGGAAATCTCACATAAATTATTTGCTTCATTGGTTTCCTAGATGTATTACACTCGAAAGTTGAGCAATAGTATGTATATTGATATAGAGTTAATTTTTCATTATAATATTAGATATCACTAAAATACAATAATGATGTGTGTGCAAGCTACTAGTAGGACATAAAAAACTCCTTAAGATCATCAGAGAATGTACATTCAAACACATGGGAGAAAGCGAGGTAGCCTCGGTGGAGTCAGGAGGCTACATAGGCCAGGCAGGGGTAGTGAGCGCAGGAAGAGCGGCGTTGCAAGGGGCGGAGCGGTAGAATTGATTATGAGGACATCACCAAATAGGTAGCTATTCCTCTCCACTTTCCCGACAATTACCTTTTTTGTATAATTTGTTTTCCTAATAGCTACTCCAAATGGAGTCATAACTTGTTGCTCAACATTTTAAAGTAGATACTGAATTCAACAATATTTTGGTGCAACTCGTTATATTTTCTAGCAAGTTCAAAATAAAGTTTCTAAAATAATCAACTTTACTCAAGACACTTTTTTAATATACAATTATTTAAAATATAATATGCGCTATGTTTATTGTGAGCTGCAAGTTAGTATTACATTTTCTTATCTACAATTTACACAAGGGTCATCATGTTTGCACAAGTCCAATCTGAAGATGTATAAGTGCATGACTCGTCCATCTCCCACAACATGCTTTTTTTTTCATTTACACTAAGAATGTGTTGAAATGCGGAGTAAGTAGTATGTGGCTTACTAAGATACTAGCTTGTTCAACTGGAGACCCACATTATTTTCGTACCTCTCCTATGCTATCTTATGGTGCCATTATAAAACATTATGGTGTTGCCAAGTGGAACTGTAGCCATCCGAGATAAGTAGCATGTACGCGTTTCCCTTTTGGAGATGGAGGCGGATCAGGCGAAATTCGCTGTCTTTTCCGCCAAATGCCGTGGGCTGGATTGGTTGGGTAGACGTGCTCGCTGAAATGGGCTGCATATAATGGGCCAATCGCGTGCACACGGGCCCATGGCAGCTGCTACCGACCTGCAGGGCGATTGCGGCAACCGCTTGGAGTGGAGCCTGCCTTCCGCGCGCGGCAGGGTGGGCGGCCGGCGGCGGCGGCGGCGTTCGCACGCTGCTCGGCTCTGCAGATGAGTTTTTTTCCCTCACGTTGACAACGACGACCTGGCACCGGCCCGGCCACGAGTAAACATCGTGGCGACGACGATTAATTGGACAGGGCAGAATGATGCGCCGTGTCCAGGAGCTGTTGTCGGGCGCGCAGGTGACGCCGTTTCACTCTGGCACACACGGAGACAAAGGCCACGGCATCTTGGTCCACGAACGCAGTCCGCCACCGCCGTCGTACGGTACGGCGCACCGGCAACGCTGCACGACCGCTCGTGTTGAACCGTTTTGCCGTGCAGTGTGGCTGGGCGGGGCCCTGGTTTACCGGGCATCACCCGCGCGGCGGCGAGGAGGAGCCCGGCCGCCGAATCCAGCCGCCACGCCAGCGTCATTCGCGCGCGGCAAGGTGGGCGGCGGCTGCGCTCGCGCGCTGCGCCAGGCGAGTTCCGATCAGCGAGTCGCTGTTGCCTTCGCGCCAGGAACGTGCGGCGCCAAGCCACAGGTGCCGTCGATCGCGACGGGATCAGTGGCGCGTGAGGTTTACGTGCGCGGCGTGCCCATGGCTCGCGGGCCTCCGCTCTCGACGGGCGGCCGTGATCTTTTGCCCCTTCGGGAGGGAATGAATGAACGCGCCGGGCCTGGCGCGCGCGTGCCAGGCCGGCCGGTCGCCGTCGATCGCCGCGTGTTAAATTCCCATTGACTTGCGCGAACGTACGCCTCGCCATCACGACCGCGACGCGACACGTACACCGCCATTACTGCCTCGTTGACGTGTTCGCTCGTCCAGGGCTTGCGACGAGGGAAGAGGTTACACTTACACCGCCGCCCGGCGAGCGAGCGCGTGACTGTTTCGGAACAGTGAGCATCTTCGTCTCCATTTGGAGCGAGGAGAGCTGACTTCGTATTCGCCTTTGCCTCCCCTACTACACTGTAGTGTACTATCGCTACCACCCGTCGCGTTGCTCTCTCGACGGGATCGATCGATGTGATCGGCAGCAGCAGCAGCCAAATTAGCTCCTCTCGGCCGGGCTCGAACAGAATCTCTGGGAACGGGAACGGGACAAAACCATGAGCGCTACAACGTGTTGTCAGTACTAGAAAAGAGATTTATGCCACGCCCCAATTATGCCGTGGCATTGAGGGTGATGTCTCGCCCCGGAGTTAATGAAGAAACATGACATGTCGTCGGCCAGCCTGGGCAAGCTAGACGAAAGAGGTTGTGCCATGGCCATGGCCCATGGGAGAGAACAGGATACACGCTCTGCTGTGCATACGGGTCCCATGCCATATTGGCCGTCCAACTTTGTTTTCCTTGTTTTCCTTTTTCAATCTTTCTTTCGTCTGTCCACGGGTTTGAGGTTGGGAGACGCGCTTTCTCTGTTTTGCTTTGCTATTGCTTTTGGTTCTGTTCGCCGTTACTGTAGCTTTGTGCGATCACGGGCAGTAACCACGGTGGCATCACGGAAGCAAAATGCACTTCGCGTTGTCTCCGTACATAACCGGTGGCGCTGTAACATGTCCCCATCAGCTAATCCCCCCTCCGTAAAGTGCGCGGCAACACCAATCCAATTAAATTCTTGTAGTCAGTTAAGCCTAGCTAAGCAGCATCTCAAGTACAGTAGCATGAGGTACTGAAGAAAGAACCAGCAGGGCGAATCCCAAGTCTCAAATGAACAGCATGGGACCTCAAACGAATTGCAGTGTCCCCCAGCCATCAAATGGATTGGATCAAGGCTGAAGAAGATGGGCTGTCATGCGGACAAGGGCATGGGCCATCTGTCACTAACGTCACTTTCGAAATCAACAACCCAGTTCACATCTACATGGCTTTATCGCTTTCATAATCTTCCCCTAATCTGAATTCAAGTGCGGGGGGACATGTATCTTCAATTGGGAAAATGAATGTACGCTCCAAATACTCTCGTTCCTCAGACCATTCAAGAACTCCGGCGCATAAAGGCATGTACAAAGGAGAGCCCATTGTGGTCTCTTGGACACATGTATCGAAACAAAGAGACATAAAATAATTCTAGTCATACAAAGGAGAGACTCTATATGCTGTCTTTTAATAAATACATATCATTAATGATTGTATAACATAAGTCGTCTCTTCACTTGTACAACGGTGCTTAGAGTTATCTCTTACATCGGAACACGTGATAGAGACCGTCTCTTCGTCAAGAGCTCACCGCAACCGTCTCTTCAAAGGTTAGAGAGGCTATTTATAAAAATACACTCGCTACATCAGTTCAAGAGCCCACTCATTTATTACCTTTGTACATGTCCTAATTTCGTTCAGAAACCCTTCGGAGTTCAGCAGGATTTCCAGAACTTGTGCCGCCGACTGCGCGAAGGGCATTCATGGCACGCAGCATGGCCTCAACCATTCCCCTTTGGCAATTCGAGCATGCAGGGTGTGCAGGAAATGGCTGCTGCCACTTTCCTAGTCCTTTTCGCCATTTTTACAGCTTGGAAATAAGACGAGAGGCGCGTGACTTGATTGATTGGTCGTTGGTTGCATTGCATGGCCGGGTTGGCGAGAGGCTGTGTCGTCTCTCCAAGTCAAGCCCATCGCACATGTCGTGTATTTAAGGACTCAGCGAGTTCCTACTGTTTTTTCAAAAGAGAGTTAATGTTAGATAGAAACTTCGAATTGCTGATTATTCTGCCGATAATACAGTACAGTGTGTAGATCGCATTAGATCTTCTGCATCTGATCTAGTAAGACACTAGGGCTCTGATATTGCACGAGGAACATAGCATTCAAGATTAACCCCATCGGAGTTAATGAAGCCCGTGTTGTTGTTATAGCATCAAGCCGTCAAGGGTAGGATTACATGTTCCTCAAAAAACATGTTTGAGATTACGAGCAAAATAATCATATTTTCCAGCGCAAACACTCCATGGTTCAATCATTTCTGCACAAGTACAAGAAGAATTTCTTTTTTAAAAAAGTACAAGAAGAAGCTCGAAACTGAACCACGACTGGACCCAAGAATATTAGGCGTCTCTTGCACAACGAATTGTCGTTGTAATTGCGCTTCTTGCACACAAAAACTATGCTTCTTCTTATTAATATATGTCGGACAATGTCCCGGATCTTTAAAAAATTGGTTACCTGAGCTGATGATAAAGATCACACCAAGTTAGCTAATGTTGATGCTTTTATGTAATGAGGAAAAAGAAACACCAATCACCATAGCCGACCGTTATTTTTACAAGCAAAGGCGTAAACAATCATGAAAAGAAAACATAGGTGCAACGTTCTGAAAAAGACATCATGGAGATGTTTCCGCAAATTCCAGCAGCAGAAAAGGATGAAGAAAATCGCACGTCTATTCGTGCAGGAGTACCGAATGTATACGCATTTAGTGTACATCCAGATATATCCGGCGTACTGAACGTATTAGCTTATAGGGACCAATGCAACCTAAACATGTTTTCCCATGTGCACTGTACAGATGTTTTAGTAAGTACTAGTACATGTGTTATGACGTTATGTGATCATACAATGTATACCAGTATTATATCACTAACTATATTGCTAGAACGCTACTTCAAGATTAAAAAATCAGGTGACGAAATACAGGTAGGCAAAATTAAAACACAAGATGGCTACTTTATCATCTACCAAGTACAATTAATTCATCAACAAAACATTTGACATTTTGATGTCAAATAACCGACACAGTATGCAATTTGCGGAAGACGATATGCTTCTGATCTGACAAGGCTCCAACAATTAGCCAAAGCCCCAAGAACATATACTAAGCACTAGTAGCGACGATAATAACAGAGGTTCTTCAAGTCTAAATGAAAACTACGCAGATCCTAAGAACCTTTTAGGTCGAGCGACGAATTTCACAACAAACATTCAGTCACTGACACACTTCCTAAAGGATCTACGTAGTTTTCTTTAGGTTACCAACCGGGCTGTTCAAAAGCTAGCACTGCTTGATTGAGCGATTTCTGCAACGCTGAAAACATGCTAGGATAGGTAGCTAGAAAGGATAATCCATGGCGACGTCGAGCAGGCCGGCGCTCTGGACATGGTGGTGGAAGTTGCTGTCGTCCTCGAACAGCCACGACTCGATCGCCGACAGCTGCGTGGGCGGCTGCGCCGCCGGCACGGCCGGCTTCGTCTCGTACTCGAGGAGCGCCCTCGTGGCAGCCGCCGGCGAGGGCGCGCCGCCGTAGGAGACCTCCGACGCGTCCGACGACCCGGACGCGCTGTCGGCGCCTCCCGGCGTGTCCGGCCCGCTTCCGCCGCCGCCGCCACGACGACGGCCAGCGGCGGCCCACCGGTCCAGCATCCGGGAGATGTTGTCCGTGGTGAGCACGTACGGCCCGGACGCGGCGGCGGGCGCGGAGCACTGCGACGCGCCGGAGGAGCTCGACGCCGCGGGGCTGTCGACGGCGGCGGCGGCGCCGCCCTCCGCCGCGTCGGGCTGCGGCGTGACGTCGGCGAGGGGCGTGAGGGCCTCGCGCAGCGCGCGGCGGGCCATGTTGATGTCCGTCTGGAGGCGGCGCTCCCACTGGCCCTTGGACGAGGACGTCGGGCGGTGCGCCGGCGGCTTCGCCGCCGCGTCGCCGCCGCTCTGGAGCTTGCGCTTGAGGTGCGTGTTCCAGTAGTTCTTGATGTCGTTGTCGGTGCGCTCCGGCAGGTACGACGCAATCGCGGCCCACCTACAGCACAGGCAAGTGTCCGACCCAATCAGTGACCGCGCCCACACCATTAAACACACACCCAAGCAGCATCATGTGGTAGCCAACCGAGGCAAGAAAACTGGGCGTACCTGTTGCCGAGAAGGGCCTGGAGGTGGACGATGAGCTTCTCCTCCTGATCGGTGAAGTTGCCGCGCTTGATGCCCGGCCGGAGGTAGTTGGTCCACCGGAGCCGGCAGCTCTTGCTGCACCGCATCAGCCCTGCGCAATCAAAGTTGGTTCATGGATAAGAATTTAAATCGATTGAATATACTAATCGGTCAGGCAAAATATGCATGGCTTGAAAATTACGCATCAACATGAGGGAGAGGGAGTAATACGTACCGGTCCTTGTGGGTACGGCGCGCCAGTTGCTGGGGCCGTGCTCCTGGATGTAGGAGACGAGGACCAGGTCCTCCTCCGGCGTCCACGGGCCCTTCTTCACGCCCTCCTTGTCGCAGCACGGCGGCCTCACCATGGTCGGCGATCGAGCAAGCTAGCTGCCCTTCTCTGCCGGATCCTGCTCTGCAGGCTGCTGCGGCGGAAGAGGAAGAAAACAAGAGGTGGTACCAACGCCGAATAACAACAAGCTGAGGTAGCTAGAAGAGGGCTTTGCTTTGTGATCTGTGTCTTGTTGCGAGAAGAGAAACGGAAACGAGTGAGCAGGAAGGCAGCGAGCTTGCGCTGGCTGTTTGATGGTGTCCGTGGCTGGGTTGAGGACAAGAGTCCAAGGGCGCGAGTGTTGGTGCGTTTATATACACACGCAAGCCAACACGCCGAGGCCCAAACATGTTTCCAAAGAAAAAAAAGCCCTCAAGGCGAAACCGCAGCTAGCGCTGACCTTTGCGCTGCGTGTGGGCTAAGCTTCTTCCCGGGCCAGGATAACGAGACAGCTAAGCTTGCTAGACGCAGCGAAGCAAAGGTAGCTGTTGCAGCTCACACGAAGAGTCAAATGTTGAGGAGCGAATTGAAGGCGGGGAGAGAGAGAGGAGGAGAGTGAGCTGCATTCACTCCGAGCTCGTGGCAAAGTCAGCCTGGTGGTGGGCACAGTGCAGTGCCTGGCTGCCGTGCCGTGCGACGCCGCCCGCATTCAATCTCGCGCCGGGTGTGTGGCCGCATATGGCGTGCTGCCACGCACGCGGTTTCCATTTCCTTGGCCGCACGCGATCAGCCCCTGCCCTACGCTCTTCAATTCGGTGCTCTCTACCCGCAGCCACCTCATGTGCTCGTGCCTGCTGCTGCGCGCCATTCTCTTTTTCCCTACTGGCGATGAAATAAAAATAAAAATGCTGGAGTCGTGTCGAAATCAAAGTTCAAGTCAAGGACGGACTGGCGAATCCCAGTCTAGAAGGACTAGCTCACCGATGCGGTGACGTCTGGTTTAACTCCATATACGCACGAAGAAAACAAAAGAAAAGGCGCGACCTTCTGGTCATGGACGTTCAGCTACCTGTCGTTCAAGGTTCAGCTCCAGTAGATGCATGCATCGCCACCTGCATTTCTCGAGCCTCACCAGCTGAAAGCATTGTTCGTATACTACTTGCATGACACTCCCAGTTCACTTCTTTGTCTTGATATCCATAGTAACAATACTACTAGTAGTAGTAGAAGGTTTGAGTGATCTCTCAGAGCTAGCCATTGAAGTCGATCCAAGGCGCCAGGCTTTACTTCCACCTGCTTGGCGTCCAAAACCCGGTCGCCGCCGTCAGGTTTTGACCGGATTCTGATACCACCACGAGGACTCGCTCGCCGTGGCAGAGGACTAGAGGAGGAAGGAAGAAAGGAGGCGACACTTGACTGACAACCCGGTAAGTTTTTTGGCGCCTCGTCACGTTCCCCGGGCGCAATAAAAGTGGCCTCTTTCCGGTGCAACCTACCGATAGACGATCCCTGTGAACAAGGCAGCTATGGCGTAGCTGCACATGAGTAAAGCACCAGTCCAGGCTCGTGTTGCCTTGGTACTTTAAGCGCCACAGATAATATATTTATGCACGTATATTTATGCGTGCATACGGGGTAGGAGTATACGGGTACGTATTAATGTGACGCGCCAAGCCGGAGCCAATGCGCGGGCGGAGGCCGGTCGGTCGGGCCAATGGCGAGAGCCGTGTACTGTCTCACTCTCTGCGTGCATGTGTAGTGCGGCACCGGCACATGCGCGACCTTGCCTTGCCGGTCTACAAGGTCAACGCGCAAGAGTAAAGGGGCCGTGACGAAAGTCAACACAGTGTCCACGGGACAGGAGTACAAGAGCGTAGGATAGCTACAGGCACGAGCTAGTAGGAGCTACTAGCTTTGCTTCTTGGGATCGTGTATTCCTTTTTATAAATCCTGCACCGTTCACAAGAGTGAAACTGTAATAGTTCTATAAAAGAAAATCCGGAAACTTCTTATATACTCATGGTTGCAAGGTACTATGAGTACCAGAGAGAGTTTCATGATTATATATATATGTATAAAGAGTTTTATTAAATAGTTTTTCCGTCTCTATGAGATAGTAAAAAAAATTCTCGAAAACGCAAGAGAGTTGCGTTTCATTATATTAAGAAGAAAACGAGATAATAATCCGTACGGTCAAATCACGCAAAGACACAACACAACACAACACGCACGACACACGCACAGAACTCAACGCAGCACAACACATGAACACACACACATCCAGCACAGAGACAAGGGGTTGCAACAGTTTGGCGCCTCCAAAAAGATAGTGACGCTCAACGTCACCGCTAGAGCTTTCGCCCATGAAACCTTAGAGATGGCAAAAACCTCGACAAAGCCTTCAACAAGATATGTTACCGACATGGTTGGCACCATGCAGGGTTTCCCCGATTCTGTGATTCACCAACTGCGAGTCAGCACGCAACCCCATCTCACGCATCATGTAGATCACCACTCACTGCGCCATCCACACCAACAACACTCGCAGCATCAACGGCACGCGTGCCTCCGCCTCGAGCTCCTCCCCCAATCTTTCGCAATTCACCATCGCGCATAGTGACCGCACGCCGGGTAGCTGGCTCCGAGTAACCCTTCTCGGCGTCGTGCCATCTACTGTCGCCGCGCATGCAGCCTCGCGACGCACAACCACGCCAACAACGTGGCAGTAAGACGCCGGATGACAGCATCAGTACCAGCGCGACCTTCACGGCGCCCCAACGCGACGACCCGGCCGCTGCGCGCAAAGACACAACACAACACAACACGCACGACACACGCACAGAACTCAACGCAGCACAACACATGAACACACACACATCCAGCACAGAGACAAGGGGTTGCAACAGTTTGGCGCCTCCAAAAAGATAGTGACGCTCACCGCTAGGGCTTTCGCCCATGAAACCTTAGAGATGGCAAAAACCTCGACAAAGCCTTCAACAAGATATGTTACCGACATGGTTGGCACCATGCAGGGTTTCCTCCGATTCTGTGATTCACCAACTGCGAGTCAGCACGCAACCCCATCTCACGCATCATGTAGATCACCACTCACTGCGCCATCCACACCAACAACACTCGCAGCATCAACGGCACGCGTGCCTCCGCCTCGAGGCTCCTCCCCCAATCTTTCGCAATTCACCGTCGCGCATAGTGACCGCACGCCAGGCAGCTGGCTCCGAGTAACCCTTCTCAGCGTCGTGCCATCTACTGTCGCCGCGCATGCAGCCTCGCGACGCACAACCACGCCAACAACGTGGCAGTAAGACGCCGGATGACAGCATCAGTACCCAGCGCGACCTTCACGGCGCCCCAACGCGACGACCCGGCCGCTGCGACGGGCCTAAGTCGCCCAGCACGCCAGCGCCGCGTCTCCGCCGGCGCTAGTACCAAATCCAAGTATATACGAGGTAGTATGAACCTAAATTCAACATGTTACTCGTGGTTGCAAGGTTGGTTGGACCTCAATTGAAGATTAGACGTCAATCTAGTCTAGGTGAACTACGGTAGTTTTGAGAGAGAGCTAAGTCGGCAACACAGAGTTAAACATTAAACCGACGCGGCGGTGAGAAGTAAAGGCAATACTAGGTCATGGTATATTATCACAACCGATCCCGCAATATTCACCATCTCACGGCGATGAGTAGTACTCATTTTTTTCCTTTTCTCTACCACTGCACGTGCATGCGGTAAGACTACAATTTACCATTATCTCTCACGCGATCACAGCCGGAGCTCTACCAGCAGTCAGCAGAGATGATTAATACGAGTGAGTAGTTCCCGCCGGTGACGCGTTTCGCGCGCCTTGCCAAACCTGTTACGTTTATGCTTTGATGAACGGCATCAATGAACAGGCTACTAGAAGCATATCTTCGATTCAATGCATGAATTAAGTCTAAACACAAGACATGAGCTATAATGGATAATCTTCCACGCCGCATCAGTTAATGCGACGAGATTAGTTAGTTAAGATAACGATCGCTTGAAGACTTGGTCAGACATCTCCACGACCCGTCCGGGGAGAAAGTTAATGCGGTGTACCATACCGCGATCAATCGATCTGTCTCGACTGTCATGGCTGCTACTAGTACCAGATCCAAGTATACTCTCAGCAGCACATTCCACGAAATTACGCGATCCAAGTGTACTACTCCACTACGAGATATGCGTCGTGGTACAAAGAATTCACGAGCACTATGGTATACGTGGGCTCAACAATCTGCATCTCACAACAGGTGCCTTGGTCAGGCGCCTGAGGCTAGGAGGGCAACCACAATGTTGCACCCACCCAAAAGTAGTCTATATAAATGGGTCACATAGCGAGTAATATATATAAATGAGTACTAGCTACAAATAGTTTCACAAATGTATAAATCAGAAGTAATCAATAGAGTAAGAGAGTGTGAATGATAAAATACTCATAATCCATAAACATATGAATAGTTTTTGCTATTGACTCCTTTATATATTTGTGGCACAATATTTTGGACAGTCAATAATGAATTTTCATCCCTATTGACCACTTTAGAACCACATGGTGGTTGCTCTAATCTATGCCTGAAGGCCCGAGCTGCCTCTCAGGAGGTAGTCTGATAGACACAGGAGCTTCAGACGAAAAGTGTGAGTTTTTACGACATTTCGACCGAGAATGTTTTTACGCGTGTAAACAACCCTGACGCTTCCGCGAATGTTTTTATGCGTGAGAGAATAATGTGACTTGTATTGTAACTGGTGTGGGGTGTACACGCGTACAGGGTGACCGTGTCAGAAATACTAGCGACCTTCAGTGTAGTTCAGTCGGTCAGTTACGGAGAATAATTATCAAGCGCGCGTGCAAGTACTATCCGCCGTCGATCGCTTGCAATATGTCAATCTAACGTGCCTGAGATCCTAACGCACACGGTACCGAGAAAAGCACAAGCTAACATGCACGAGATCCCCAATGCACGGCAAACTTGATAACCGGTGCAAATATACATATGGCGTGCCGGCAATCAACAATCTCAAAATGAGTAACGGCAACAAGCATAAATACAAACATTCAGTGCACACGGTGGTTGAGCCCTTTTCCCTTTTGCTTTCTATCTGGGTTTGTTAACTATCACAGCAATTCAAGTACCTACTTCGTCAAGGAAATTAAAGGACATGGGATTATTTGTTCCAAACGAATTATTAAGTTGGTGGCAAAATGACAGCTTCCGTCCATACGCAACCAAAGATGGAGCATAGCAGAGGTGTCAGCCGGAAACATTGAAAAAGATGTAATCCGGAAGCATACGTTAACACAACCCCTGCACAGAAGCTAAGCATTGTACGGAGTACAAGCTGGTATGACTCGAGTCAAATGCGAAATTTGGCTATAGCAGCGACAGATCTCTCCTATTACAGTACTAGTAGTGATTAGGATAGGCGCCCTACTTATCTTGGGTGTGGCTTTTGGCAAAATCGTAGTAGTAGTAGATTAGTCAACTTTCTCCGCTGCCAATTCTCCATCCACAGGGACGGATCAGAATTAAGGATTTGATGAAGCGAGGTCAGAGAATGATGTAGTACCGGGTCGGCCTCGGGCGGTGTCTCTACCAAGTCAACACTGTAACAGCAACTCCTGAATTCAAGACCGATTTCGCCGGTGGCCAGGATTAATTTGGATGTGATCGATCGATGGGGAACGCGTGGTGAAATTGAAAATGGTCAAAACAGGTCGCCGGCGTCTCTCCAGTTCGTGTTGAATTGCGTCTCGTCGATTCAGTAAGGTCAGCAACATTAGAAGAAGCATCGAGACATGGCACCAAGATGTTCAGAGCAGTATAGGATGAGGAGGAACAAAATAAGATCATCAGAATGAATCAATAATGTCCGCAGGCTGATGCATGACGCACGCAGTGATGCAGCACACATGCAACGGTTACGCTGCAAACCCCGCCGGCCCGCACATGATTGGCAAACCGCAGCGTCACTCGGGACCCATGTCGTGCCGACCTGGCCGTTTCCGGTGATGACTGACACGACAGGACCATTTCCCGGAGATCCTCATGCCGCCGGCCGGCAGCTACACTCCGGAGGACCGTGATCACACCCCCAAAAAAAAAACAAGAAGAAGAGTGACGCAGTGATGGATCTTTCAAGTCGGCGAGCGCGCGGAGAGTGCGCACGACGCCGACGGCCGTGTATGGGCGCCACGCTGCCGGCCCGTACGAGGCGGGACGGGCGTGCGTGCGGAGCCTCGTCGCCGTCGGCAACGCATGGCGCCATGGCCGCCGTGTGGGGACTACGCGTGACGGCGACCAGAGCTCAGGGTTGGGCTGGTTTGGGCCGGGCGGCCGCCGGCCGTGTGGTCCACCGGTGGCACATGGGCCCTGGCAGATATTGCTTGTTTAGTCGGTTCACGTTCTACCAGTGCGCGGGCCGGAGCCCATGATGGGAGCGGCACAATAAATTCTCTCACACTCACACTGAACAAGTCAACTGGAAGGGCGCTTCTGGAACGCGACAGCGTCTCTCCCTTCCCTTGGACGATAGTCGATACGTACTCTTGTTGTTCTTGTTCTGTACTCGTACTGTCGTATTCGACATCTTGACAACCCACGACGGCACGACCCTTACTTTCGCTCTGGTTTTTCTAAGAGCAGCCACTAGCAGCGTCGACGCGTGTCCCAGACCTCAAATATTTGATAGTTTTTCCGGCTTTGTGCTTTCTCTTTCACAGATTTTTTTTGTCAAGTTCAGTTCTATAAAAAGGTATGCTACCACTTTTACTAGAAAATGCTAGATCTACATACAAGTTTTACATAAAACCTATGGCCACGTGACAGGTATGTAAGATTTGCGTAATTCTTTTATGTAACCGTAGCATTGTTTCTTTTTAACAACATCAGTGGGTTTTTTTTTTTTGGTCTGTGAGTAATAATAGATCATCAGTTGCAGAACCTTGAACAAAAGATATTTGCACTCAAGATTTGCTTACACAATCAGACTCAAGATTTGTTGGTAACACAACAAGGGACAAGCAAGAATATCTGGGTTCTTATCAACAACAGAAGCAAACAGTGCAGTTGAACGCAGATTAGGCATCCAGATGTCAACTCTAGGCTGGCAAGGAGATAAATGCCTTGAAAGCGAAGAAGAAAATGTCAAGATGAGAGGATGTATGGAAGGGAGGGGAAGGTGCGGCCCCATCAGAAATCTGGCCCAGCCGGCTACACTCAACATGCATTCGACAGATCAGCATTTCAGTCTCGTTCGAAAACCACACAGGAATGGTAAACAATATAGATGATACGCTCTTACGCTTCTTTGTACAAAGTATTATACGCAGAAAAAACAAATGATAGGTGCTCGCTGGTGCCACGCGCCGCTTGGCCATTGCTCCTGTATTCATGGAGTCGGTAGGGTGTAGCGCAACTCAGCAACACGTCGAATCAGCTGCAAACTCTTTGCTAAAGTCGTCTTGAGATGTCAAACTTCATTAATGGACCTACGATTGATTTTGCCGTTACTTGTATACAGTATATCTATTTGAAGCACTAGTACAGATTTCAGTATGAACTGATTAGTGTCAATCAATTCCAGAAGTTTCGTGGATGATGGGCACAAAGAAGCCAAGTCGAGCACAGCATTCAGGCTTGACTACTAATTTGACAGGTGCACAAAGGCAAAGTGATAATTTGGTTCACAGCCTGATATGGTTTCAGAAATTGACTTCAGTACTACTGTACTAGTATGATCAAACAAGCGAGCAATTGGTCAGAAACTCGCTTTGATTGCTGCTACAACCAAGCAAGATAGTAACAGTTCAGGTCAAATAAGGATTGCAGTGTGCCACCAACCGAATCATAAAATTTTGCAGTAGAGAACAGAGATGATGTAGATCGCCATTTCGGTGTCTTCACCTGAAGATCATAGCAGGCGATGCACATTCAGGCTGTGCATGTTAATTATGTCGAAGCAGGATTTCAGTGAGGTATGAGCAGCTAAAATCTTACTGGTAGGAATATAAAGCACAATGCTTTGAAACAAGAAAACAAGCTCCATGTGGAAGGAGTCTGCTATTGTGGGTGTAGTAGGTCAGGCAAGAGCAAATGATAGGTCCGGCTCGCAGCCATGATTAACACAGCGATAAGGTCAGAAAGACAACAAGAGTACTGTTGCTTGATCATTGAATAGAACTGGCCTAATTACTCCGAAAGTGACGAGTGCATGGTCCTAAGTTGTCTGTGGTCCTTTGTGTTCCTCCGTCGCCAATTTTTTCGGGGCGCTGATATGACGTCAAATAGCCATATGAACAACAAATCTGAGAGCCAATGATACGAGACGGAGGCGGAAAACTGACGCTTTACCATTTGCTTTGTCTGCTCCTGTTCACTTGAAAGATGACTGTATGATAGGTGAAACACAACGAGTAGTATGCATTGAGCGAGCTGCTGTAAACTTTCTCCTACCGTCATAGATGGGAAGGATCAGATATAGGGGTGAAGACTGAAGAGTGAGATGCATCTTACAAGCGTCTGGATTTGTTTGTGAAACACTACAACCTCAGCTTGAAGGGTCCGATGTTGCATGAACCAGAAAAGGAATAGCTGTGTGCATTCCCTTGGGATGTTGAGGCTGGAACAAGTTTGTTCCATTATCTAAACAAATGAACCATAAAAAGAAGAAAGAGAGGCTGGACCCAGTTTGTTCCATCATCTAAACAAATGAACCATAAAAAGAAGAAAGAAAACAGAGAAAAAAGGATTTGAATGACGCTTCGGACATGGTTGTTCACTTGAAATACAACAAGGAGCAGGTTTTTGCCAAGTGATTGAGCAAGCTGGTGTAAACTTTCTCCTACCGTCAGAGATGGAAAGGATCAGATATAGGGTGAGATGCGTATTACAAACGTCCTTATTTGTTTTGTAACACTTTACTTTGAACCAGAAAACGACGAAAAAAGTTTTAATGTCAAGAATGGGATTCGAACCCATGCCCTTTCGGACCAGTACCTGAAACTGGCGCCTTAGACCAACTCGGCCATCTTGACTTGTTGATCACAGCGGTATTACATTATATGTAGCATGTTATTTGGGACTATATGTATGGTATGAAACAATCCAATGTGAAATATAATTCGCAGAGCAATCTCGTGTAATTTTCAGTTCATGGACGGACGGGAGGATGCTATTGGTTGTGAATATATATATATATATATATGTAACTCACAGTTGTGTGTTTTTGTTTTGTTCCAAAACAGCACATAATAAATTGATTATATATGGCCCATGTTGACATTTGAAGCTTATAAATAAAAAAATATTCGCCCAAACTATTTATATTCTGAGACTTGAATTTTGTTTCATTGATTAATGCGTTAGATGCGAGACCGTATATTTTCATGGCTCAATGCGTAAGTTGACAATATTCTGACACTAAAATATTTTCACGGACCAGTGCGTTAGTTGATACTACTTCTTGTCTGGACAAAGCACTAATTCACGTTGCTAATGAATAAGAAAGTCTGACACTTTAATATTTTCATGGACCATGGTAATCTTGTTTAAACAAACTACCAGTCGCCTTACCGGGCACTCGACCCTTTCCGATCCACACTACGTACGCGTTCTTGGTCCGGTCATAATTAGAACCGTCCGACAGATCTGATCTGGCCAAGAAGCAACGGTGCACATCAAAATTGGAAAAAAAAATCCCCACACACACGGAGTAGAGGGAACTGAACGCGTGCCTTCACCAGTCCTAAAAAGTTCTGGATTCCGAGAAAGCAATGCTACCGGCCCACGTGCTAGATTATTAGATCAGGCGGCTCTTCTGCCCGATTCGATCCAGAGTGCAACCATATTTTGTATGAACATGTTCAACGGCATCATGGTGTTGCATCGTCATCAGCGGCTATAAGAAGTGCATGTTCTAATCTGTCGTCGTTGCAGCCACACACATCAAGCACATTAGTAGAAGGAAAAAAATTCGCTACAGGACTGGCAAGGATGGCGAAGGTTGTGCTCTTCTTGGCGCTGCTGCTTTGCCGTCTCGTCCGCAGCGGGGACGAAGTTCGATTTCTACTACTTTGTCCAAGAGGTGATGGTCGACGATATGTATCAATGCATATGCATCAGTTCAAGATCATCGATCCTTGTTCACTGTAACAAAGAGCCGCTATAGCCACAGTCCAAAAATAACTATAGCTGCGGGTGATGCCAATCGCGGCTAAGTTTCTGTAGTTAAAAGTAGTTCACTGTAGCCGCGGATATATGGGGATTCAACATCAACCGTGGCTACAACATAAATTAGAAAACAAAAAGAAAAGCCCGAACGGACCGAGCAGGCCCGTCCGCCTACCTAACCGCGCGATGGATCCGCCGCCCCGATCCCGACCGTCATCCGACGGAGCCGCCGCCCACCGCCACGAGCCCGGCCGCCATCCGACGGATCCGTCGTCCGTCGCCCCGATCCTGGCCGCCATCCGACGGAGCCGCTGCCCGCCGCCACGAGCCCGGCAGCCATCCGACGTACCCGTCCGCCCACCGCCTCGGTCGCTCGCCACTCGCGCCTGCCGGATGGATCCGCTCCGCTCGCGCCCGTCGCCTTGATGCCGCTCGCGCCCGGCGCCCCTCCGTAGATCCCGCCACCCCGATGGCTGTTGTCGCTGCTCGATGGCCGCCGCGGCCGAGGGAGGAGAGGGCGGCGACTTCTCGGGCCGTCGGAGGAAGGAGGGGTCGCCGGCTCGGTGTCGGTGTCATGTGCCGGTTGAGGGAGGAGAGGGCAGCGGCTGTACGAGGGGAAGGTTGGGAGTTGGTTGAGGGACGAGAAGCTAAAATTCCAAGGACAAAAAGAATTACACTACTATATATATCTTGATGTTATGTCCCCAATGAAGCTGCCATATCAATGGAACATTGATCAACAATGTAGATCATGTGAAATAATAGAGATTAAATCTTTATTAAATAATAAATTACATGTAACTCTTTCACATTTCTGCTATGAACCGTTTGCAGTGTTTTTCTTTTACTTGTGAATAATTGCATTATCAGGTACAAGTTATTATTATTTTTTATCCAAATGAGCCAGAATCACACTTCTCACTTTCCTTACGTGGTGAATCCCATTTGTATCTATTTTTAGCCTCATCTGCAGAACTGAAGTTCTATTAGTTTTTACTAGTGTTCTTATGAGATGCCTCCTGTAGCTATGGCTTTGTTTGGGTGATGGATTCTAGCGTCAAAGAATAACATGCTTCTACATAGTATATCGCAATGTTTTGCCTCAACGCACATTCCATATTGTTAGTGGCATGATTTTCTCTGCATTTTGAATCACATGAAACTTGATATGATTTTCTCTACTGCTACCATTTAAGACGAAGTTTGTGTTCTCCGTGGCAGTCGGCAGTGCTGCTTTATGTCTTCGCTGTCTCGTCCACGGCGGAGAAGTTCGATTTCATGGACTGCCCGGTGTCACCAGTGCCCAGCAAAGTGCAACGAGCCAAAGACAGGGTCAGGCTGCCCACTGTCTGGTGGTAAAAAAAACGCCATCTCATTTGTGTTGCGCGGTTGCTCCGTCAGCACGTTCACCACTTCGCCCCGGAATCCACAGTGGGCCATGTATCAAAATGCGATCATCTGCTTTTGTTGTGGGCTAGACGGAAACAAAACTCTGATAGCAGCAATAACCCATGGGCTTTTGTGTGGGCAGCGTTGTATAACTGGCCTAGTATTCCAGGTATACCTGTCCAAACGGGCCGCCCGGCACGGCCCGGCCCAGGCACGCCGAGGCACGGCCCGTTTCTTTTCGGGCCGGCACGGCACGGAATTCATTTCGGGCCGTGCCGTGCCGGCCCACGTGCCAGGCCGTCGGCCCACGGCACGGCACGAATTACACAGGCCGTGCCGCCGGCCCATTAATGTTTAAATGGAGTAAAAATGGTGGAGAAATATGGAGTTTTAGTGGGATTCGAACCTGGGTCTTCTAATTTCTAAAAAGAGACTTACCACCAAGCCACTGATAGGTTAATGTTTGTGAAACAATATATATTTTAAATAAGTTATTTTCGGGCCGTGCCTAAATAGACCATTTTCGTGCTTTACCGGGCCAAGGCCTAAACGGGCCGTGCCCGTGCCGCCCGTCGGGCCACCCCGTCGGCCCAAGCACGGCACGACACCTCAGGCCGTGCCGGCCCGGCCCGAAATTATTTCGGGCCGTGCCGTGCTTGGGCCGTGCTTTTTTGCGGGCTTCCGAGCGGCCCAAAAGCACGGCCCAAATGGCCAGCTTTAATTCCAGGAATTCCAAGAGTTTGTTCGTTAATTTTTTTCAAATGCGTGCTAGAGCATTTTGGCAAAAAGATATTTGCAAGTTGCAACTGCTCAAGCTTGTATATTTTTTTACCTTCCAAATGCTGTTTCGGCATCCGTGGATGACGATGACATGGGTCTCTTTCTCTGCTGGTAGATCAAGATCATTGAAGATAACATGCCTAGTTACTCTCTGCTGTCCTATGTACCAACGCCGCCAATTCTCAGGGCGCCAACATCAAATTTGGCATCCAAACTGAAAAAAAAAAGAGATTCGATGGTATTAGCTTGAAGAAAAAAAACTATCGTTTCATACTTGCGATATGTACGGCGTGCCTTTTCCTTCTCTACTTCTTAATAAGTTCGATGAAAACATCCACGCCGTACGCCCTTGTACGCCCACAACCAATGAGGATCAATTCTATGTCCGAATAGGTCTCTGTCGTACGTTTCATAAAGTCAGTTTCTGTTTCACATAACACACAAGTAGAGAGTACATCCAGAAAGAAAAAATCCCGTGACTCCGATTTGTATATGCACGCATGCCTTTCTGCCAAATCCCATGAGTTTGGTTTATGTGCACTTCGTGTCTCCATCTTCCTTCTTCGCGTAGGTTATTTCGAATCATGTCCTCCAAAACTCATATAGTATCTTCTTGAGCATAACTCAGTCACTGTCATCTTGTCAAGTTAATTGAATATGCTTTTTCCTCTTGCCAAGTTAACTCAGTTAAAGCTTCGATGGATAAGAAATTACAAACATCTAACCAATTATATTTATTTTGTCAGAAAAATTGGTGTCAAAAAATTTAGTCCCTTCCCACTGTTGTTAGAATCAGTGCTTTTGAAACTGACATCTGCACAAGAGATGGTGTTAACAGAATATGCTTTGTTGAAAATTAATACTTTTGCTCAATTGCATGTGCAATCGTTATGTTTTTTCTTTGTAGTAAATTATTTTCGCCCGCACGGGCATTTTGCTAGTTTTTTATTATGTTCGGATGGAGATACTGTGAGCAAAGGATATGATAGAGTGGCATAAAGATATTTTTTTACTCCTCTCGTCCCCAAATACTTGTCACTTTTGACTTTTAGATGTTATATTTGACCATTCGTCTTATTTAATTTTTTTATACAAATATTATTTTACTTTTTATAATATATTTTAGTATTAGACACTCTTTAATTATGATATATTTGTTTAAAGAGTTGAGAAAAAAATTTAAATAAGATGGAAGGTCAAACATGATGAGTAGAAGTCAAAGCGACAACTATTTGGGGACGGAGGGACTACAATCAATAGGGTTTCATCGGTAACTGGGTTCAGTTGGTCATGCCAGTATGCCACGTGAGAGATCAGTGACATATCGAATAAGGATCAGCAGTGATCTCACGGGAGATACTACTACCATAAGCTGACTTTGTGTGTGATAGATGAAAACGATGACGATTAGTTTCAAGATCTGCCAATCAGCTAGCTGTTGCTAACTTTTCTACTACTACCGTCATACCACATTCTAATTTGTTCATCTTGTGTTGGAAAACAAAACTACAACCTAAGTACAAGCTGCTTGTAAAGGCCTGGCCTAGAAAATGATAATAACTTGAGACAATAGCTTTCCTTGGTCGATTTCACCCAACATCGGCATTCAGCAATACCATCCAACCTCGGGGATCATCGTGAATGATGCGAACCTCTAGCCGGCATCTCTAATTTGCACGACTTGTCATTGTCTGAAGTAGTTTAATTTCTTTCTTTGAGACTACATGCTAGTATTGAATGGATCAACTAGAAGTTCAATACGAATTTCGTGCACCAATAATGTGGGGTGTAGTTGACGATCTTATCTAAACAAGAGCACCAACCACTGTTGCTGTTTGTTGATGACCCTTCTGATTCACGTTCTCCTGCCTGGTCAGAATCATGGGGATCCAGATCCTGTTATCAATTCAGAGGTGCTACAGTAGCTGGCATTAGGTGCCTTTTAGAACCATTAGATGGAGAATGGATGGCTAAAATTACATGCTACAGTAACAATGAAAAATACCAACCAGCAGCTAAGCAAACTGTATTACTGTTGTAACTGTATTTAACTACAGTATCAATGCACGGCACTGTAGCACTCCTCTCATTTTACTGTGCCGATGTGTGCGGTCCTCTGAATTGATCACTTCAATTCAGAGGACCTTGATCCGAATCATGGATCTGATATACTCTGACAGAGTAGTGCAGGCCAATTGTCCACACTGCATCGCGCGTACAGTCAGATCTGTTGTTCCCGCACCAACCACCTGGCGTGGCCAAGGAAGCAATGGATGGGGTGGAATCGGGTAACATGTATGAACCCGAACGAGTCCTAGAAATTTCCGAATCTGAGAAAACAATTCTACCGAGCCCGTGCACGATTGGTTCTTCGTCCCGCCCGGTTTCTACATGAACTCGTCATCATGCGATGCAAGTTGGTGTTTCTGCGAAGCCTGAAGCGAAGCATATTCTAACGCACAGAACCGGATCCATCACGTTAGCGTGCAATATTTTTTTGGGGTATAGAGATAGATAGGCATGTTATCTCACAAGTTGCGAGATTTTCAGTGGATATAAGTAGCTGCCCTGATCTACAGCTACAGCCACGCACCAGCAACGGTTGCAGCGATGGCGAAGCTTGCGCTCGTCTCCGTGGCGCTTCTGCTCTCTCTCTTGGCCGTCTCGGCCACGGCGGAGCGGTTCGACTTCTTCTACCTTGTTCAGCAGGTGATCTTGCTGCGTACCACCACATGTTTCTTGAAGGCATCAAGCGACGAATAATCTAATTAACGTGCTTTTGATGATGCAGTGGCCGGGTTCTTTCTGTGACACGCGTCAGGGCTGCTGCTTCCCGGACGACCGCAAGCCGGCGGCGGAATTCGGCATCCACGGGCTGTGGCCCAACTACGTGGAGTGCCGCGGCCGCGGCGGCCTCCTCTCCATCACCGGCGGCCTGGAGCGCCGCGGCAGGTGCTGGCCGGAGTACTGCGACGATGGCAACTCGCTGCGGCCGTTCGAGATCCGGGACCTGCTGACGACCCTGGAGCAGAGCTGGGGCACGCTGTCGTGCAAGAACCGGCGCAGCTTCGAGTTCTGGAGCTACGAGTGGAAGAAGCACGGCACCTGCTCCAACATGGACCAGCACGACTACTTCCAGTCCGCGCTGGCGCTCAAGGCCAAGCACAACCTCGCGGCCATCCTCGCCGGAGCCGGGATCGTGCCGTCCGACACGGAGACCTACTTCCTGAGCAGCATCCGGGACGCGATCGCCGAGGGGACCGGGTTCCAGGCCAACGTCGAGTGCAACCGCGACGCCGACGGCGAGGTGCAGCTGTTCCAGGTGTACCAGTGCGTCGACAAGTCGGGGAAGAAGCTCATCGACTGCCCGGTGTCCATGAACAGCAAGTGCAGAGACAGGGTCAAGTTGCCCGTCTTCTGAGCCTGCCTGTTCACAAAACTCTGCAGTTCCCGGTTGCGATCGGCGTTTGTTTTTAGCTAGAACCAACTCTGCTGCACTTCCCAGCTCGATTCCTGGGCCTGTCTACTTCTTTCATTTCCCCTTTCAAATCAAATGAATAAGACTACTTTTATTTGATTTAAGAAATTGGCCATTACAGTTCTTCTTTTTCAATTGCGTTACTGTTTTCTGCTGGACGGGCCACTTGGATCACCGTGTTTTGTGACGGAATTAAATAACCGGTCCAAGCACTTGAGGTCACACAAGCAGGTCAACCCATATTTCCCCTCTTTTCTTACAAAGTGTTGCACGGTTTCGTATTAAGCAAGAAAAATGAATGTCAATGCACATGATTCCCTAATGAAGCGGGGGAAAATAGCCAAGAACTAAACTACTTACCGAGCACCAGCATCCATAGTCTTGAATGCTTCAAATGTCATTCTACTTCCAAATCAAGAAGGGTGCTTCAAATGTCATTCTACTGTCAAATCAAGGGTGCTTCGTTTTCCATCTCTCTCACAGTGAACAAAGAAGAAAAAAACTAACTTCTAGCATGTTGGATTGGTGGTGGCGTATATGTTTTGCAAAAGAATGCTTGTTTATTGAGTTTTTAGATAATGGAAACTTGTCCGACCTTGACCAGCTACGGCCACTCAATTATTACATCACATCAGGCAGCTCTTCCATCGAGTTGGAACCGGCATGCCCCGATGCTGAATTTTGGAGTTCAAACTTCAAACACCACCTCGTACAGCGGCAGACATCTATGGACGCGGCTTCTCTCCTCCCACCGGAGTCCTCCCATGCATACTCCCGCCAAGTGGCAAACTGCCATTGGTCATCGTTTATGTGGACCCATCCCAATCAAGGATCCCAATTCACGTAACGAAGCGTTATTAATTAGCTTATGTAATTGCAAGTTTAAGTAACCAACCACTCCACGATGTTGGTTCGGGCCGATGGCGGGCAGCCCACACATGACTTCGGGAGAGAGAGGTCCGACTTGCCGGCCAGTCCTTGTCGACCAGTCCCCTAGTCCGAGCATGACACATTGGCCGGCACTGGTCTCTTGCCGATGACATACGTCTAGACATTGAGACATTGTTCTGTTCTATGAGCTCGTGCAGGCGTATGGAAGGGCAAGGCCCGTCAATGCCGCACTCTGTCTCGAGTATCGTCGTGAACAATGTGATGCTGGTTCTTAAGATGATGGCGTCGCAAAATCAGTTGTCCGAGCTTCACCGTACGTGAGAAGGGTCTGTATAAGCAAAGCAGCAAGGTCACCGACGACAGTCAATTTAATTTGGGCGAGCTGCCATGGATTTTGGTCAGAGTTCGAAGAAACTATGCAGGCACTAATTCGAATGTTATTATGCCTTTCCTAATCGTTCATGTAGCTATATCTACGGAAAGGTTAACTACATCATTTAGGCGCTGCCCAGATTAGAAGATCTTCCGTTAATTGGGCTGGGTCCAAGGAGAAATACATACTCCAATGAGAAATTGCCACTTGGCGGGAGTACGCATGGGAGGATGCCGGTGGGAGGAGAGAAGCCGCATCCGACATCTATTCCCCGCATCGTTGGTCTACCGCATGCGAGATATCCTTGAGAGCAGGGAATGAGCGGGGAATAGATGCACACCATCCATTTGAAAATTTATTTTGAAAATCTTGAAAATTTTGAAAAAAAGAAAGAGAAAAGCTGAGATATTTGGTGGCATAAACCAAATTGAAACATCATTTTAGAGGCAAGTGGCCATCAAAGAAAGAGCATAACGGCGGCCCTTCAAGAAAGCAGCAAAATTCGATCCGGCACACACACACACCGATCAGTAAGAGCAATGAATGGATACGTGGCGAGGGCGCCGACTTTGGTTTGGCATCAACCGAGGACCGAGCTGAGCTGTTCCGAGGGAGGTGACGACGCCACAACGTGCGCAACGCTTCAAGAATCGGCAGTGCGCCTTGCAGCTTGGCGTCCAATGGTAGAAGCGAGCGCCGTCGCAGGTGCATCGAACACAGCAGCCACATGAGCGTAACCAAACAAGAAAGCTAAGAAGAGGATGGGAAGGATGAGTGGGGCTTCTTGACGTACCGACGAGAAGCGGCCACGGAGATTGTGTTAGAGAATCTCCAAGCAATCCCCTAAATATGTCCTCAATTCTAAATTTTAGAAGTTTGTTCAAAAACTAACTCCAGCAGACCTTCTAAATAGACTCTTAAAATAGCTACCCTCCTAAATCCCCCTCCAACCCCTTGGAAATAGGATCCTCCTATCCTCTCCCCAAAACACCACTGTCGGTGGGTCCCACTTTTTTTTCTTTTCCTCTTTTCCTCTCTTCTCTCTTTCTTCTTTCTCCTCTCTCTCTCTCACTCCACCGAACACGCCGCCAGCTCGCCTCCCTCCTCGGTGGCCGCGCCCTTGCTCGCGGCCGCGCCGCCGCCTCACCTCGCAGGTGCGCCGCCGCCTCCGCGTTTCCGCCGCCGCCGCCGTCGCCTCCCTCGCGTCCGGTCAATGCACCGCTGCCTTCTCCCTCGCGTCCGACCGGCGCGCCGCCGCCTCCGCGCGGCCGACCGGCGCGCCCATCCTCCTCTCGGCCGCCGGATCCGGCCGGAGCGTGGGTAGATCTAACGCGCCGCCCCGTCCTCTTGCTCCGCCCGGCCGACGCACCGCCCCGTCCGCATGCTCCGCCCGACCGCCGCCACGACCCCTCGTGGTCGCGCCACCGGCCCCTTCGCCTTCTTCACTCCGAACGGCGGCGACCAACGAGACCGGCGGCGGCGGGCGGCCACCGGCAGGGCGCGGGCGAGGAGCGGGGCATGCCATCTTTCTCCCGGTAGATCCGCCTCCAAGATCCACCCTCGTCCGGCTTCTCGTCCTCGTCATTCACCGCCGCTCGATCCGGCCGCCGGCCATGCCGCTTTCCTCTCCGCATCGCGCCGTCCAAGATCCGCGTCGAGCGCGCAGCCCAAGCGTCGCCTCTCCACCGGGCCATCTCCGTATCTCCACCACGCGCTCCACCGGGCTTCCGCGACAAACCGCCGCCACGCACGGCCGGCTCGTGCCCGGTCGAGACGCCGCTGCGTGCTCGGGCAGGTCGGCACCACACGCCTCGAGGCCCACCGTGCCCGACGAGCTTGCTCCGTGCTCCCGACCCCTTCCGAGTTCTCGCCATGGCTTGAAGTGGGAAGCCGACGAGCGGGACCCATGTGTCGATAAGATATAGGAGCTTTGGTTTTGGGTGGGTTGTCGGAGTGGGACGAAAAATTATGTCTCCTAACTTTTCCGGTGGCACCCGAAAGGTGGGTTTCTGAGCCCGATTTCGGGTGCCCCGCTCGGAGATGCTCTTAGCGAATATAGTGTTTATAGTTCAACCGAACCCGGTTTACGTTTACTCGCCATGCACATCCGTTACCGCATGCACCGGATCTCTAATCGACTCATGTAATCTGCGGATGGTTATCCACCGTGTGTGTAACTCCGTAGTGCCTATTTATAGGCCCGATCAATACAAGATTAGTGCGAGTTCGGTTTCTACGGATTGGATGCCGGAGGAGAGATGGTCACCGTCGTTGCTGATGTAGCCGTGGTTGTCGAGCTGCCGGAGAGAGGAGGCAACCAGGTGTTAGGAGTTAGGGTTTTGTCATTCTGGGGGGCTTTCGTGGGCAGGGCCGATCGTGCCGACGGCTACATTCAGTGCTAGAGTGGGGGGTTTGGTGTTTTACGTTTCTTTTTTCTTTCTCGACTACGAGGTCTTAGCTCGACTTTGTTGGCTTGCTGCATGGTGGTGGTGTTTTTTTTTTTGGAATTTTGTCTCTGGGACACCCTCAAAGCGGACATCGCAGTCAATGGAAAAAATCATTCTCGGTTTGATTGGGGACATGATGAAGTTAAAATGACCGAAGTACCCATTGGGTCCAGTGTTAGAACCGAACCAACCCGATGCACTAGAAATGGAATCAGTTTGTTTAGCTCGAACTTGTGTTGTTTGCGCTAGAAATGTGGCATCAAAATAACAGGGAATTAACATGTCAGTTACACTTGTGTTGAAATAAAGATTGGCATAAGCTATAACAGCACAAAATCCATACGGCAGAAGTTACTACTGAGAATTTGACAGCCACAAATGAACAAGATGTGAGGGTGAAGGTTCAGTTAAACATGTAATCACATCTATTGTAAACCACTTATATTTTCTTCCTTCTAATGAAAGGGCAGTGCTCTTACTCATTGTTTGGGGAAAAGAAAGAAAAACATCACCATGTGAATACCTAGATATGAAAATCGCACTGCTTGCTCTATTACAGATGAGCTACAATTTTGCAAAAAGGAGAGATACGAGCTACAAAAATGAAAGACAGTCACATCTTAGCTTGATAAGGACAACCCTAGGCTGGACTGCTTTCCTCTTGGTAACAACCTATGATTACTCTGATTGGTCTGCAAGCTCATTGTCGTCGTTATTTGTAGTAGATTCATTTTGACAGGGTACATTCATGTTCTGCTGAGATGAGATTATTCCTGCGATTGCTTTCATGGCGGCAGCAGTTCTGTCACTACTAACTCCATCGTCATTTGATTTCTCCACAGGCTCAGAACTCTCAGGTGCAACATCGTCGCTGTGCTGCGGAGGGGGTACAAAGAAGGGAATTTTACCCCTCTGCCAATCATGAAGAACCATCTTGGCCACTGTTGTAAGATCAGGCTCCCCACCCTGAGAACCACAAATGTGATATAGTTTTAAATAGTTAAACAGTAAACAATGTTCATCACTATGCCGTGTCATAAATGGCACAGCTGTACACTATTTTTTTTAACAAAACTTTACTACAGTAAGATATGATGCAGGAAAATATTGGTAGAAATATAGCAACGTCCAGTAAATAATAAAAAGAGAGCCGATACCTTAAGTAATTTTCCAGAAGTTCTACACAGCTGAATAAGAAAGTCATTATCATCAGCCCTGCAGAGGAAAAAGACATATGTATTATAAGACCATGGTACCAAAAACTAACACTTTTATTACAAGAAATGGGCATGAAATCTGAGAGAGAGGCATGATTGCTAATCCCCAAGTACATTAAGCTATCATAAATCACAAAACAAAATTTATCCCTCAGGAGTTAGCGATAAAAATTGCTCTCTGACTGACATACCAATCCTGAATTTTATACGCTCTTTGAAGATGCTCCTTCTTAACACGCCTCAGAACTTCACCAATATGTTCTGCAGCATCCTCCAAATTTGTCACTCGCACCTGGTAAATTCCTTACATCAGAACGAAAATACTTGCACATAAAAGTATGACTGGAATTAGGTCTGCAAGATGGATGATATAAGTGAGATTAAATACTAGAGTATGATGACTTGATGAGAAAGTGAAAGAACAGAACAATGCCAGTTTGCCAATAATTATTCCTGAGACTGCAGGCATGAGTTTCTACTATGTGACTAACAGAACAAAGCCATTATATCATTCTCATGCTCAACTGGTATTTTAAAAGAAGAAACATTACAAACATTTGTCTGGATAGAGGGTGAAACTAAACAGATAGCCAAACCAACTGAAGGAGAATAAAAGGGCACAAGGAGCCATATTTTTCCAGTTAAATGCCAAATATCGGGGGGGGGAGAGAGAGAGAGAGAGAGAGAAGGATGAAAACTGAATAGGTGGCTGAACCACCAAAATAAGACTGAAAGAGCATAAGATAACATACATACCACACCCTTCAGAACTATATCAGTTTCTGAATCATTGTTTTGATACACGACACCAGGGCAGTCAATCAAAAAAATCTTTTTTGTTAGGGTGATGTATTGCCAAACTTTGGTCTCTCCAGGAATTGGAGCAACCTTGCAAACCTGCAGGCAAATCACAAAATCAGAATACCCATAATATCATTTAAAATGCAATTCTAGTAGTTTCGAAAGGAGAGCATTACACTTTTAGAGCGGAGTGTGTTGATAACTGATGACTTCCCAACATTGGGATATCCAACAAACCCAACAGATATAGCTTGCTTGTCACTCTTTAAACGTGCAAACTGCCGTAATACTGAAAGAAGAGATCCCTGATACAGTCATAAGAAATTACATACAAGTCACTGGTCAGCAAACAGCAGCACAAAGATGTAAACCATTCAAAAGTTTCAGTAAAGTGCAAACTTACTTTGCCAAATGATTTATTAATGCTAGCGTGGAATGCGAGAGTGGGATAGTCCCTTGACAAAGTACGCAACCATCCTTTTGTAGCCCAGGCAGGCACCAGATCACACTAAATGGGAAATGAGAACAATAAATGCCAGCCATTCATTGCAACAGTAAAAATAATGAGGATTTTCCCTCAGATAAGTCATGGAGCTTAAATAGCTACCTTATTAAGTAAGAAAACCAAGTGTTTATGTTTACAATTCTCTTTCAGGTGTTTCTCTAGATGGTAGCATCGAGTGCCCATCGGATCCCTAGCATCCAACACCTGCAAAAAAATGCTTACAGATTTAGCATATATTAAGTTGACTTCACAGTCTTGACACGGACAAACAAGACACTGTACTAACCTGCACAACTACATCTGAAGAGTCAATAACTTTGTACAGTTCACCCCAAATTCTTTTACTCTGCCCCTTCTCAAACATTGTATGTCGCACTAGATCACGTAAGCCATCTTCTTCTTCCTCCCTTGGTAACTTTGATGATGCATACTTCTCCTCGAATGCATCTGTAAATATTCACAGACATGTTCACAAAAGAGGATAGTGCAACATATGTGAACCTTAGAAAACCTTTTTTTTTTAATTCAGCACACTTAAAGTTGCAAATGTTATTGTAACAGTTAAATAGCATTGAAGATCGGCTGACAACCACAGTAAGTTCGGCCGACGATTCCTCCCTTGGCAAGATTAATAAAGCACACATCGGCATAATGGAGAGAAGACACAAGGGTATGCATGTTCATTCAATGAGATGCGGAAAAGGAAGATGTGTAGTTTCAGACAGACAATAGATTTAGAAGTTGCAAATCTTAGTGGAAATTACATAACATTCAAGACTGGCAACATATGTTATTCAATAGTGAGACTTCAATCAGCCGTAAAAATCATAAATATATCATGGCTATTCAATAGTGAGACTATTATTCAAGATTTTGAAGTATGCATGACAAGTGTATGAGCAAAAGCTGCAAAGACCAAATGGATCTACGGCTATTGCTTTCTTCTAAAGTGGTGTTCACTACTTGCAATATTAGATAATCAAGGAGCAGCAATTGAATATCATAATAAACATCCACAATATACCTTGGCAATCATCAGCTTTCTTCAGTAAAGATTCATAATCAAGAGCAGTTAATTTTGGGCGTTTCCTCTTGCCCTTTGGCCCAAAGGCATGCTCAAAAGGCTCCACGTCAAGAAGATGTGCCCTTGCTTGCTGCATAATCAAAATAAGAAAACTGCATAAAAACAACTTGGCATACTGCAATGGTTTACTGCAATGAAACCATACTTACAACTGAAGAAATAATAGGATTGAGTAATATTTTCAACAAATCATCAAATGGACTCAACAAATGTTACTACTGAAGTCATATAACGTTTTCCACGGGTCAAGTATCTAATATGAGCGTCATGAAGGTATCCACATTTTTTGGTCACTTAATTTATAGAGTAGTACCTTTTGATGATCCTGGAGAAGCGACAGCGGCAGCTTCCGCTCTTTCAAGATAACATTGAAGTTGTTGGACATCCTACTCTGGAGCTCTTCCCGGAAGAATTCCATTTCTTTCTGCCCCACAACGCGAGTGTTACCTACAGTTAACAAGAGTTGGATCAAACATAACAGCTACAGGCGATAGACATACTAAAAATTTTGGAACCGGAGTCCTCAGCGGTTGCTAGGGGGCCGGAATTAGCAATCGATGGCATAATGGAACAGCAAACGAAGCTTATCCCATCCGAATTGAGCCCGATGGATACAGTAAGTCAACCAGAATAGTAAAGAGGATCGACGCGCTCACCAAACCAGCGAGGGTCGGGCTCGATGCGAGTATTGGGGAGCTCCTTGGACTGGAACTCGTTCCTGATCACCTTGCCGCCGCGGTCCCTCTTGGGCCGCGTCTTGTACATCTGGAGGCGGCGCACGGTCCCTGCGGACCGTGCCCCGCCGCCGGCGCCACCACCCGCGCCCTTCTTGTCATTGGCGCGGTTGACGTCGAGCGAGTGCCGCGGCTTGCCCGACACGTTCACCGGCTTCTCCTTCCGCTTCCCCATCCCTCTCCCGCTCCCTCTCTGGTTTTGGTGCGATTGAGTTCGCGAGGGAGGAAAGGAAGAACCGGGGGAAGAGAGGAGGCGGTACGAGAGAGGAGGCAACCGGGTGTTATAGGAGCTAGGGTTTGTTAGGAGATAGGGGCTTTCGTGGGCCGGGCCGATCGTGCCGACGGCAAGTAATACGAACTCTGCGGCACTTCCCAGCTCGATTCCTGGGCCTGTGTACTTCTTTCATTTTCCCCTTCAAATCGATGTGACCAAATGAATAAGAGTGTGTTTCTCTTTCACTTTTATTTGATTTAAGAAATTGGCCATTACAGTTCTTTTTTTACAATTGTTTTACTGTTTTCTGCTGGATGGGCCAAACTCCTTTCCACTTGGATCTTCCCGTTTTGTGACGGAATATAGTAAATAGCTGAAAGCGCCTAGACTTACACTTCCCTCATTAATCTGGTCTGACGTGGACTTCTCCGGTCGTGACACGCCGTTTTTTAGCGCTGCCTTATCGCATGCCCCGCTTCACGACCTGCGATCCGTAATCCTTGCGGCCTCCTTCGGCTTCGGCCCACCGACCGGCGTAGCTCCGTTCACGACCGTGTAAACACTAGCCTCGGTTATCCGAGCCAGTTGGCATAGCCCGTTCACGAGACTGGCTGGCGCAGGCCTGGGATGCAAGGCCTGGTCTCCTCCCTTCCCAAGTACACAACAGCTCCTCTCTCTCCTCGCCTTCCTCCGGGGATCGATGAAACGGCCATTGAGGGCGATTTTCGTTCATCTCGATCCCGTGCGCAGGGCCGCGAGCTCGCTATTCCCCCGCGCGCAATTCTCTCGCCTTCTTCAATCCTTCTACTCCGCCCTTCCTCCCGCCTCCTTCTCCACCATCCTTGGCTACAAAATCACCTGGCGCATATGATCCGGTTGGTGAAATGCAATAATTGCTTTATTTTGTTTTGCAAACAGTGTAAATGAAACTGCTCCAATGTGAATGTTTGTTTCATTCATTGCTTCATCTTGCTATATATGATGTGGCGTATGAAACAGTGTAGTGAAACACCTCATTGAGACTGGCCTTATCAATCAAGTACAATAACATTTTGCTGATGTCCACACAGAGTGAACGAAATCTGGATAGCTTTTGTCCTCCAGAGTGAGCATGGAGATGAAGGTCCAGTACTACTTCTCCCTCGCAGTAGCCCTGCTGCTTCCCCTCGCGCTGTATGCAACTACCGACGATTTCGATTCCTTCTACCATGTGCAGCAGGTACCATATTGCATCGATCAGTCCTTTTGTTTTCTCATTCTGACTGCTAAACAAACGGCGTCAACCTGGGTTGTTTTTGAGAAGCTTTTTGGTTTGTTCTGATTGCACGGCGTATGTGCGTAGTGGTCGGTTTCTTACTGCGACACTACTTTCGGCTGTTGCTTCCCCAAGAACCAGAAGCCAGCGGAGGACTTCGGCATCCACGGCCTCTGGCCCAACTACGCCGTCTGTCGGACCATCGACAACGAGACCAAGTGCTGGCCTGACTCCTGCAACGCCGCCGCCGACCCTCTCAACACCTCACTCACTGGCGAGTACAGTTCACGCGTATCCGTCGCGACATAGATACGTCTTCCATCCATCGTGACCGCCGCCGATTACCATCATCGACCTGCAGATCAGCGACCTGGGGAGTGAAATGCTCCGGAACTGGGGCACGCTGTCATGCAACAACAAGGACAATGCCACGGCGTTCTGGAGCCACGAGTGAGCCATGCCGGCACCTGCTCGGGCATGGACCAGCGCGCCTACTTCCGCGCCGCGCTGGACTTCAAGGCCCGGTTCAACCTCACCCGCATCCTCGTCGACGCCGAGATCGTGCCGTCCAACGAGAGGACCTACTGCCTGAGCAGCGTCCACGACGCCCGTGAGGCGACGCCCAACCTGGAGTGCAACCTCAACTTGCGGAACGAGATGCAGCTGTACCAGGTGTACCAGTGCGTCGGCATCGACGGCAGGAGCCCCGTCCCATGCTCGATGCCGATGCACCGCGGTTGTACTGAAATGATCAAGTTCCCGGCGTTTACCGCGACGGAGTCCCAAGTAATGCGCTGAACAAACGTAAATGCTTTTCGCCATAGCAGTTGGATTAGTTGGGCCATTTAATTTGCGCGTTGTCGATGATGGTTTAGTTGTGGAACACGGTGTGACCTCGCCGGACATTGGGCATGGCGGAATCTTGGAGTCGGTCAATGAGCATTTCACGCCTGCTCTCTTATCTGTAAACTATTGTACGTACGTCATCTCATCTATACAGGAAATTCTGCCGTCCAATCCCTAAACGACCGTACTAAATCATGTATCACGCACACACTCAGCCCATAAATACACTGCTAATTAAGCACCAACACCAAGCAAACCAGGGTAATTAACTTGATTTCCAGATAGAAAATGAAAGAAATGTCCAGCCTCTGTGTGAGGCAGAAATCCCTAATAACAATGCCGGTGCTTTCACTATGGAAGTACCAATATAACAAAAGAAAACAAAGAATATTATTAGAAAGTATCATCCAAATCCTTTGGTCTTGCAATCTAAAACCACATTTATCCTACGCTACACTCGCACGTTTTAGCCTTGCAATAACCTTTGTACCTACTAGAGTCACTATATGGATTGTAACTGCAATCTATTTCTCATCGAGGATCGCCTACCGCCTAATGCACCTTTTAAAAGTCTACTAATCCTCAAAGTTGATCTCTACTTCAATCTTGAGATTCCCTAAGTCTCCTACATGTATATTAGATTAATATAAGAACTATATTTTTCATTAACGCGGTAGTCATATGTCATCTTCAACGCTACCTCAAAGATAGTTCGAGTCCCTATCATTATACAACAAGTAAGAATGATTTGTTTCTTGTTATACTACATATGTCATCCAAGGAAAGAACCTCCTATGTCATTATTACAAGCAAAGCTTTAAGCGAGCTTCAACATCATTCCTTGACTTCTCAACACAGATAGTTTGGCTCCTATGTGTGACATAAACATATAGCACTAAATTCACAATCAAAGGCAGCTTATCAAAGATCTGCCACTATCTTTTATCTTTTATTTGTTAAATGGTTTCAGGGAAAAAATTTCTTACAAGAGATAAGTGGCTAAGAAATATGCTATTGAATTAGTCCAAGTGAGAGGTATAAAATAGTGTTTTAGTTCTTTGCTATCTAATACTTTCATATTGTAGCAACATTAGATAATATACTGAATATTATGCAAACAAAGCGTGTGTGACCCAATATCTAAAAACAAAAACAAAAAATTAAAGCTACATGCCTAGGGCACATGATTTGGGCCTCAAAGGGTAGATTACACAAGCAATCCAAAGAGGAATATATATTTTGATTTGTATCTTATCCCCTATTCATACTCATATTATTAATTGTTGTAAAAATACTTGAACAAGTTAGAGGCTACATTGTCGAGACATCAAGAGTCGAAGTTAGCGTGAGAATAAGGGATTGTGGTTTTATTCAACTATGACACTATATTGTATCTAATTTGCTTATTAACTATTCTTTTAAATAATATGATGTGCACATATTTCATTAAGGAAAAAACATTGACTCTTAGACCTTAATTACGAGACCACTCTCATACATAAGAATGTAAGGGATTTACAGTCAACAACTAGGGCAATGGACCACTAGCTATATTATGATACATTATGAATAAAAGGCAATATATAAAACATAATATATGTTGTAACTACAGTTGCATAGGTTTCACTTTACTTTAGCCATTATGCAAAAAGGCATGTTCGATATTTCATATACTTAAAGTAAAATGGTGTAATGTGATATTTCTTTGACGGTTGGCTCCTTCCCCGTGGCTCCAGCGGCTGCGGCGATAGCTTCGGCTAGCAAGGCGGTGAGGTGAATAGAATTCCGCTTCTTTGCTAATCCTCCTCCATCTTCACTACTTCGATGTCTCAGTCGAATCGTCCCAATGCAGGGCCCCTTCTCTCCCCCTCCCGCTACCCGGTCGGCAGGCCACCAGTCCGGCTATGGTCATCAGGTCATGTCGGTTGTAGCGGCGCGTCTAGCTTGTTTTTGGCGGAAAAAACAAGCTATTACGGCTTGGTGAAGTTATGTGACTTTCTGTCGTTTACACATGTAATTCTCGTGCTGTATCCTTATCGATCGTTCATCACCTACCCATATACTTCCCCCTGGTATGACACGATGGGGCGTTCTTCATCTCCAGCTCCAGAAGGCTGCAATTGTGTTGGTAACCAAGAATGCATGAGTTCAAAAAAAACATGCACGATCCTGTTGGATTCAAATTAACGTTATGTTCAGAGTTTCAGTTACTAGTTGAGAAGAATCCGAGAGAGAAGTGAACCAAGTGTCTTTTGATCTGTTGATTCTTCATGTGGTATATCAGAATCTGGATGTACTTTCTGAAAAATCATGCCCTGTCCCTGGATATAACGTGTTCAAACTGTCTCCAGACTGAAACTGAAAGGATCAACGGCCATGCCATGTTTTGCTCCGGCACTCTTTGGATGACACCTTGTGTGCAACGGAAAGCCGTGTGAGATTCAGATCCTCTGCCACCCCAACAACAGCCGAGCAAAACCGCATGCACAGGCCCAACATATAAAATGCGGGGGTAAGTTTACGGTGCTGATTCGAACACATACTGTACGTAAGATTATGTTTGAAAGCAGAGCAAGCATGAAGCTCGTGCACTGCCCCCTCGCCGTGGTCCTGGTGCTTCCTCTGGCACTCGCCGCCTTGGCGGCCGACTTCGACTTCTTCTTCCATGTGCAGCAGGTAAAACAAGAGTTGATCGGGATCATGAGTGCATTGCATCGTGTCGCACTGACGCACAAACCACATTGTTGGTGTGGTTGCATCTGTGCAGTGGCCAGGTTCCTTCTGCGACGCGAGGTCCGACCGGTGCTGCTTCCCGGGCAACAAGAAGCCGGCGGCGGACTTCTCCATCCACGGCCTCTGGCCCGACTACGCCTCCTGCCGGCGCCTCACCCCCGAGGCCCCGACGCGGTGCCAGCCGGATTTCTGCGACCCGAAAGACCCTCTCAACACATCCCTGGTACGTATTTCCTTGGATTTAGCAACGCTATATTATTCTTGGGTCGTGAAACGAAAGAACAGTGTTCAGTCACGAGCCGACATGGCGCAGATCAAGGACATGGAGAGCGAGCTGCTGCGGAACTGGGGCACGCTGTCGTGCCGGAACAAGAACGCGACGGAGCTGTGGAGCCACCAGTGGCGCAAGCACGGCACCTGCTCCGGCATGGACCAGCACGCCTACTTCCGCGCGGCGCTGGACTTCAAGGCCCGGTTCAACCTCACCCGCATCCTCCTCGACGCCGGGATCGCGCCGTCCAACAACCAGACCTACTACCTGAGCAGCGTCCAGGACGCGGTCACCAAGGCCACGGGCTCGGCGCCCACCGTGGAGTGCAACCGCAACCGGCGCGACGAGATGCAGCTGTACCAGGTCTTCCAGTGCGTCGACCGCGACGGGAAGAACCCCGTGCACTGCCCCAGGCACCTGGAGAGCCGATGCTCCGACAAGATCAAGTTCCCGCTGTTCTAGGCGACTGCATGGCGAGCGATCAGTACATGAATAGCAACTAACTATGCCTATGCGGTGTGTCGTGTAATGTCCTATATGCAAGAACAAGAAAGAACTATATATATCCCAGAAAATCAGGAGAGCAGTAGAGGCACGATCGAGCAGTTTCACCAAACATCCCATTAAAAACGCTATATAGCAAGACAATCGAATCGTTCAGTTGAGTTTGAGCGCTGCCTCCGCGGGCTGCTGCTGCACGTACGCGACGCCCCGGTCGATGCTGGCCCTGAGCCGCGGCTTCAACTCCTCGAGCGCGCGCGCCTCGTAGTCCGAGAGCCCCTTGAGCTCCGCGGCCACCACCTCCTCCACGCCCTCCCTCCCGAGCCGCACCCTGCACGCCAAGAACGGCAGCTCCGGCACCACCTGCGCCTGCACGAACGCGCACTCGTACACGCTCCCGTCCCCGCCCAGCCCGCGCAGCGCCGCCTCCACGAACCGCGCCGCCGCGTACGCCGCCGACAGCGCCGCCGCCGCGCCCCGCACGCGCGCCGTGACCTCCTCGACCTCCTCCTCCGTGAGCGCCGCCGCCTTGGTGGGCCGCGCCTTGGACAGCAGCGGCAGCGCCGTGGGGCCCGCGTGGCCGCCGACCACCGGCACGTCCACGTCCGCCAGCGGGAGGCCCTTCCTCGCCGCGACCAAGGTGTTCGCGCGCACGACGTCGAGCGTGGTCACGCCGAAGAGCCTGCGCGGGTCGTACGCGCCCTTCCGCTTGAGCGCCTCGGCGGCCACGGGCACGGTGGACTCCACGGGGCCGGCGACGACGTGGACCAGCGCGCCGGGGGCGTGGTCGGCCACCGCCTCCGCGAGCTCCTTCACGACGCCGGCGTTGGCGGCGAAGAGGTCGCCGTCCGATGTCGTCGCGCCGGCGGCGATGACGACGACGTCCGCGCCGGCGAGGCTGGCGGCGAGCTCCGCCGCGCCGGAGAAGCCGGCGACCTGCGCCGGGGTGTTGCAGTGGCTGAGGTCGGCGGCGACGCCCTTGACCTCGGCGGCGGTGTCGTAGAGGTGGAGCGTGGAGACGAGCGGGGACATCTTGACCAGGAGGGAGAGCGGCTGGCCGACCTCTCCTGCCGCGCCGAGGATGGCCACCTTGTACGTGCCGCTGGCCTGCGCGACGACCACCACAGTCCGGTTCGCGGCGCGCAGCCTGCTTCTTGGTTTCAGAGTGACCGAGTGCCACTGGGCATTGGAACCGCTCAACTGTTGAACATTGAAAGTGCCACTGCCACTGGCTCCAAGTCGGTGCTGCTTCCTACAAGGAACTGAACTATTCGATGATAAGGTTGCGATTGCAGCCGCTGCCATCATCTTTTAGGATCTGTATGAACAATGCAGAAATATTCAGTTGTTAACGCTCTAGTAGTACCATAAACAACCGAGTTTTTAGGAATACAACAATAAAGAATCAGTATTTTGCTGCCAAACTGTTACTTTTGTTTTTTGATGGGGGGATGCCAAACTGTTAGAGCATCTCCAGCGGGGCATGCAAAAACAAGCCCCTATTTTTGTGTTTAGGGGCTGGATCCCACATTTGAGGTCTCTAAATTTTATCTCAACTCCAGCAACAGCTCCTAGACTAAGCCCCTACTCTGTGGGTCTCACTCTTCTTCCTCCTCCTCGTGGTCACCAGGACGCCCGCGGAACCGGTCCACGCCCTTCGGCCACGTGCGGCGATTGCGATCCGGACTGCGCTCGAGGCGCCCGCCGACGAGGAGTGGTGCAGGCTCCCGACCTTGGCCGGCGACGCCGGCGCTAGGCGATGGAGGTCGTCCACCGCCCTTGGGAACCGCTCCGCCTCGACGCAGTCCGACGGGGCCCACCGGGTCGGTGGCGACGACGGCGCGCGGCCGGCCACCGCGCCCCATGCCGGCTCGTCCTCCCCGGTCGAGCGTTGTCGCTCCCCGCGACCGCTCCTCTCGCGGATCCGGCCGGATGCGCCGGTGATCGGGCACGGCGTCGTGAGGGCGAGGAGACGACCCGAAGGCGGCCGGCGAGGGCGGGAGGCGGTGCGCACGACCTTGGCGGCCTCTCCGGCGCGGGTGTCCGGCCACCGTCGCCTCGCGCGCAGCGGCAGTGGTAGGAGGGGGCGGCGCGACCGGATGCTGCCGGCCGGCCAGGAGGTAGGCCGTGGTGTGGTGAGATGTAGGGAGGAGAGAGGGAGAGAAAAGGAAGGAGAGAGAGAGAGGAGGAAAAGAAAAAAAAGAAAAAATAGGTGGGAGCCACGAATAGGAGCGAACATTGGAAGACCCTAGGAATGGGGCTCGGGCATGGAGTTTGAGAGGGCATGCAAAGTAGGGTCCCAAATAGGGTCTCTGCTGGAGTGAATTTGTTTGCTCAAGATCCTAAATCTTAGAGTAGGGATTCAAATAGGGTCCTCGCTGGAGATGCTCTGTTGTTTATCTCGTTGACTTTCACCGTTATTAACACTGCCCTGTAGATGGCAGCAAAAGTAGGCCGACGCTTGTTTCTAAGGAAGGCCACATACATGCTGTTAGAACAGCATGTCGGCCCTTGAACCAAGCTAGGTTTGGACGCGATCCAAATTCAGCCCGGAGCTTGAATCGCGATCCAGTTTCGGCCCACCTACAATCGCTTCCGGTTCCGGCCACCGCCGGCGCAGCACCGACGCCAATGCTGCCATTCGCCGCCAATCGGTAGTTCCTCTGATAATACGATGCCCACGTCGAGCTCGAGCGGTCCCATCATCGGAAGGCAGCTTCTGCCCACGCACCGGCGGCGGCAAGGAAAGCAGCTTTGCCGGAGCAGATACTTCACGACTACGGCAGGAAACAGAGAGAATTGAACAGGAGACGAATCAGGAGAAGCACCTGACGGGAGAGCACGATCGAGCAGTGGAGATGGAACCAGTCGAGAGCTGCTGCCCGTGGCGCGAGGGAACCACACCGCCGAGTCTCACTCACGCTGCCTGCCTTGGAGAACTCGCTCACTAGAGCTCACCGCAGCCAGAAATCTCGAGTGGATCAGGTATGTGGCTGTAGGTGTCCGAGAAGATTTTTTCATATAAATTTCCGAGCAGATTCTTTTTATGAAAATTCCGAACAGATTTTTAAAATAGAATTTCCGGCCAGAATTCTGAGAGCTACAGCATCTCGGAAGCTCCAACAACCCAAACCAATACTACTTCCTGTCAGATAACAAAGCTGCGCAAGTCTCGGTGAATGTTCATTCATGAGCGTGTTGGTGAATTTCCCAGTGCTCCCATGTTAATCTACTGTAGGTTAAGTTTCTTCAGAAATGGGATTCCTTACATATACGGACGTACTAGGGCTTCAGTTTAAGATATTACAGAATGAGAGGAGCATGTAAAAGAAACCATGGAAGAATGTAAAGAAGAGTTTCGAAGCGGTGGATGCATGGGATGTTTCCAATATTGTTTCTCATCCAGCCTGTCCTGCAGCAAATAAGAAAAAGAGCGCCACAATCCAGGTGTCACGCGCCCCATTATTTACAAAACAAATACCAGTTTGTTGTTTGAAGAATCATTCACGTAGGGACCTAATTTGACACATCAGGCATCACCATTGACATGGCAGGTAAGCCTGCTCATCAGAGTTCAGACAAAAGTAGGCACGTAGCGTCGCAAAGGAAGCAGCAGCCTGGAAGGACAGGTGTTTCAACTACGAACTCAAAAGGGAATTGATTCACCTATGAGAACCATGCACGGCAGACACAGCTCGTGCTTCTCGAACACAATTCTCACCAAAACTTCATGAGATCTCAAACTTCATACGTCTCGTCCTCTAGTACGATATAAAAAATCAGATGTCTTTACACATCTTGCCATCATGCGCTTCAATCATTGACGTGGGATGAGCAACTTGAGAACAGAAAAAAGGATAGCGAAAATGCGATCATCATCATTGTGGGGGTCCATTTGTTCTACTTGGCCTGTTTAAATTCATATGAGCATGCTTATAGTACTAGTACCTTCATTTGACTACTACATTTTGGTAAGCATCAGTTCATCTCCGGTTTTCCACTATCATAAGAAATTGTGGAGCTGGTGAAAGTGGGATGTGCGCTCCATTTGGCTAGGTTTACTTTGACGCTCCAGCTGGAGGAGCAGTTCATGGTACTTTTTCTGAAAACGTTTTTCCTACCTTTCAATCGACTGAATGTTCAGTCCATGCAGCAGGGCAGCGGAGCGGGCACAGATGCAGCGGAGCCGCGGCGCGAGTGTGAGGGCGGGAGTGGGCGCAAGTGCGTGTAACGGGTCTGAAATTTTTTAGTGTTATTTGATTTGATATGAAGTTAAAAATTTTGTAGGGTTATTTGTCTTAGTAAAAAGATATATTTAAAAATTTATCTTATCTTATGTATTTTTATAGGAAAAAATATTTTATCATTTATTTACACTATTTTTTTAACGGATCTAAAAAAGTAGAAAATCCAAAACTCAAAACCCGAGCAGTCACTTTTTGAAATCGTTATGTTGCAGACTTTTCCATTACACATAGAAAATATTGGGTAATAGTCAATTTTTCAGATATTGGTGAGTTGGGTAAAAATCAATACCCAAATACAAGAGGTAATTAAAGGTCCATGGTCCTTACCTCGATGGTCCCGATAATAAGCAGAGCACAAAGGCGACCCCAGATTCGCCGTAAGGTTCTGATGACCAGGAAGATGCCGCCATCACCACCTCGGCGCCTTCCCTCGTTGGATCTGCCCACGGAACAGCTGGGGTAATGAAGCTACTAAAGTGGAAATGCTAGATACCCATGAACGTGCTCCCAAATGCTCGTCACATGGTACATAATTTCCGTTCGCAGTACGGATGCATGGCCAGATAAAGAAGTTCACGAGCGTGCGAGAATATGGAGAACAGTATTGTTCGATTTTCGGAGGATCTAGTGAGATCTGAACCCCTGTTTTATGGATCAGCTAGTATATCAAGCACAAACAAATGTTTGCATGACCAATTGTGGATAATTCGGATTGCGGTGCTTGTGCAGTTGTGCTTAGCAATCGAAATCGAGTTATACTCTTGCAAGTCAAAGTGACTTAGGAGTACCATTCTAACGCCCCTTAGATAAATAAATCGTAATAAACTGGGCATGGTGGAGGTTACACAAGTACAAAAGGTTCTGTAGCTCCGTTGTTTTCTCTTTGTTTCGTACATTGTGCGTTGAAATTTATTTGATGAAATATACTAGAAAAACTAATACTGGGACCCAGAATCGAACAAAATCAACTGGTGATTCAAAAAAAGGAACAAAGACCCTGTTCGTTTCCTGTCCTCTAAATTTTAAGCATCTGTCACATCAAAGAGAATCTTACTATTTTGTGAATATTTCGATCAATTTAATGACAAAACCCTATTGACAGATTGATGCTAATTTTCGAGATGAATCTAATAAGCTTAATTAATTTATGTTTTGCTAAAGTAATGCTACAGTAACCGTCTTCTAATCATGACTTAATTAACCTCATTAGATTCGTCTCAGTAAATTAGTCTACGGACATGTAATTTATTTTATAATTAAACTTTATTTAAGTACTTCATAAATAGTAAGATTCTTTTTATGTGACAGCTATAAAATTTAACAGTTTAGACTCGAATACACCGAAATCAACTGGTAGTAGTTAGTAGGCGCTAATCCAAGTAGGCACGCCTCGTGAGACACAGTATAAAGGCATAAGCACAAGGGGGAGAAAAAGGAGTACAACACTGGCGTGGACTTGAGAAAAAGCCGGCGCTGGCCTCCGCGCCGTCCTCCTCGTCGGCTACCGCAGGCACCACGCCGTCCCATGGAGGCCGGAGAACTCGGAGGCGCCCTCCTCTTCCTCCTCGCGGCCTCCGCCGCCGTCGCGGTCGCCGCCTGCATCGGCGTGGTTGACTTCAGCCGCCCTCTCGCCGGTACACACTCATCATTTCTTCCCCCTTTTCCCCCTTCCCCGCCGCGGCTCACGTGATCTCTCACTTTCGTCGCGCCGTCGTTTTGTCCCTCTCCTGCTTCCACAGCGAACGCGGGGCTCGACTTCCAGGCGGCCGTGTCGTGGCTCGTCGGCCTGCTCAACGGCTCGTCCACCGCGGCGGCGGACGCGTACGGGGTGTGGGTGGCGGTGCGGGCCGGGCTGATCGCGCCGGCGCTGCAGGCCGTGGTATGGGTGTGCCTGGTGATGTCGGTGATGCTGGTGGTGGAGGCCGTGTACAACAGCGTGGTCAGCCTCGTCGTCAAGGCCATCGGGTGGCGGCCCGAGCGGCGGTTTAAGTGGGAGCCCCTCCCCGGCGGCGGCGGCGACGAGGAGAAGGGGAGCGCCCACTATCCCATGGTCCTGGTCCAGATACCCATGTACAACGAGCTGGAGGTGAGAGATGCCCAGAAATGGAAAAGGAAATTGGATTTCCGTGAATCACTAATGTGTTTGAATTTGATATATTATCGCTGGTGTTTTGTTCGAATTAGATATTGATTCTGATGCGCTACGTTTTCTGTGTGCGAGATGGGCGTGTAGGTGTACAAGCTGTCGATTGCAGCGGCATGTGAGCTGCAGTGGCCGAAGGACAGAATAGTAGTGCAAGTGCTGGACGATTCCACGGATCCCATTGCCAAGGTAATTTCTCATCGGCTAGTAATCTAATTGCCATAGGAGATAGGACCGATTGAGTTTCTGCTGCTTGAGTGGGTGCATTAGAGCATTTTCCGCCGTGAACTGGGTAACTATGAGCCTATGACAGATGCTCCTGGTTCTCGCAAATCAGAGCGTTTGATGAAAGCTATACTCCTTCTGCACTTGGCGTATAGGGACTGAATCTCGTATTGGGCACAGAGTAAAGCTTTTCACATGTCATATTCCCAAGTAGGGGAAACAGCACGGGATTTTGAGGAGGTATGGAGTACGAGCTTGTAGAGAAAGCAGATGAGGTCAAAGTGACGAGTCATCTGGACCATTCAATCACATGGCCACAGCACGTGAGGCCCAAGGTTTTTGCTGCTTTGCAGCTTTGCACATGTTTCAACCAAACTGCCTAAAGCTTAAAACTGACAAAACTACACAGATTTTAATTACTTAGCTAACGACGATAGACATGACAACGTATCAGCAGTATAACTGAACTCTGTCGGCACCACCATGGGGATTATCAGTGTCACTGAGCTCTCTGTCAGCACTGCTATGAGGCTTAACAGTGTCACAGAACAAGCGCGGTGAGCAGCATGGACGCGACAGAGGCCCCGTTCGTTTCCTGCCCTCTAAAATTTAGCACTGTCACATCAAAGAGAATCTTACTATTTATGAATATTTCGACCAATTTAATGACAAAACCCTATTGACAGATTGATGCTAATTTTCGAGATGAATCTAATGAGCTTAATTAATCTATGTTTTGTTAAAGTGATGCTACAGTAATCGTCTTCTAATCACGACTTAATTAACCTCATTAGATTCGTCTCGTGAATTAGTCTAGGGGCCTATAATTTATTTTATAATTAAACTTTATTTAGTACTCTTAAATTATTAGATTCTTTTTAATGTGACAGCTATAAAGTTTAGACCCAAGGAAACGAACACACCCAGAGTCCATGATCTAGTGATACCGTGCACACGCTGAATAGTTTTTTCACGTGAGCATAACTACTGTCGCCTGACATTTCCTGCATCATGATTCTGGTTCTCTCTCTGCCAATGGATCTGATGAACGGTTCAATAATTGATGGCATACTCTGCTTTACTTCGAATCTCTCATGGAGTCTAATTGGAACTCAAAACTATGTAATATTCATTGCTTTTTCGTTAAGTGTGTTACATTGATCATGCATGACTCACTGTCCTATGAAGATCCACATGATTTTTTCTGTTTCCACAACTGGAAATCAAGTTTATGATCTGTTTTCGTGCAAAGGTCCTGTGATAATTTTATGGAGCATCATATTCAGAAAGTGAAGTTTCAAAGAAGATAGACCAATAAATATCTGGTTGAAAAGAAAAGGGCTCCCCACTACATCACTCTGCATTATATGAATATTCGTTCGGATAATTTGGTTGATTGAATAGGTCAGTTTAGTGCGATAGGACATAATGTCATAAGTAGTTGGCAACCACAAGTAACCTTAAGAGAATTAAACGTAGGTCGTTTGACTATCAGAAATCTGTCAGCCAACCCCATCGGAGTGTTTATAATAACAAGCAATTACTTGACACAACAAAATAAAACATTTATCGTGTCATTTCAGTTGCAAAGGAGCTCCATCACATGAGTTATACCGTCTCGACATGTTGTTGTTAATTGGTGTAGATACTTACACAGAATAGATCATTCGATTAATCTTGCTGCAGAACTTGGTGGAGCTTGAATGTGAGAACTGGGCTAGAAAAGGCGCAAATATTAAATATGCCACAAGAACCAGCCGCAAGGGGTTCAAGGCAGGAGCTCTGAAGAAAGGAATGGAATGGGACTACGCAAAGGAAAGCGAATATGTTGCCATATTTGATGCTGATTTCCAGCCTGAAACAGACTTCCTGCTCCGAACTGTCCCGTTCCTCGTGCACAATCCTGAAGTTGCCCTTGTTCAAGCTCGGTGGTCTTTTGGTGAGTTCCATTTCTTGTTTGCTCATGGGCATACTCTTCCAGCTATGACTGATCATAAATGCACAGATTTCGGCCATATAACAGGAAATATTTCTGAGTTCTCATGTCAATTTTTTGTCGGATATGATTCCCGCATTTTGGTATATCAGCAAAATAAAAGTACTTTCTCCATTTTTGGGTCTCTCCCTCCAGAAAATTTTCAAAAAAAAGGCACAAGGAAATTGGAACAAAGTCTTAACAATTAAGGCCGTTGAAAATGGTTTTCTCTGCATATTCATTTCTGATTCTATATGCTATGATGGTTCATGATGACATAGGCAAAAGAAGGCATCAATAGTGTTCAAAGTTTTTTTTCAATGAAAAGGAAAAGTAATATTTCAAGCAATACAATGTTTTATTCCCTCTGATCGACCCAACTCTTAATTGACAGAATTTTGCAGTGAATGACACAAGAAGCCTACTGACAAGAGTACAGAAGATGTTCTTCGATTACCACTTCAAAGTTGAACAGGAAGCAGGATCAGCAACGTTTGCCTTCTTCAGTTTCAATGGTAGGCATCTTTAAAACTCATATCCGTCATTTCTAAACCATGCAGTCTTCTAAAGTCGTTTCTATCTAGGAACTGCTGGAGTGTGGCGTACAAAAGCTATAGATGATGCAGGGGGTTGGAAGGACCGCACTACAGTTGAAGACATGGACTTGGCAGTTCGAGCAACATTAAAGGGTTGGAAATTTGTATATGTTGGGGACATCAGGGTAAGCAGATCTTATCATGGAATAGTTTTCACAAAGTTTGATGTAATCATTTGACAATGCAAACATGTTACAGGTCAAGAGTGAACTACCGTCCACTTACAAGGCCTATTGTCGGCAGCAATTCCGCTGGTCCAGTGGTGGTGCAAACTTGTTCCGTAAGATGGCAAAGGATGTTTTTGTTGCCAAGGCAAGCTTACCTTCCCCCACAATGTCAATTTCTTTTTATTATATTTAACAAAAGGTTAACAATGAATCACTGCTTGTTACTCTAGGATATATCACTCCTCAAGAAATCTTATATGCTCTATAGCTTCTTCTTGGTGCGAAGAGTGGTGGCACCTGTGGCAGCCTGTATTCTCTACAATGTCATACTCCCCATCTCAGTCATGATCCCGGAGGTCTTCCTACCAGTCTGGGGTGTCGCCTATATCCCTATGACACTTACCATAGTCACAGCCATAAGGCACCCAAAGTTAGTCTCCAAATATATTTGTTTTCGTTAGAACAGGGTGTTCATCTGTCCTTTTACCACATACTAATGTACTTTAACTGTTTCTGCAGAAATCTACATATAATGCCATTTTGGATTTTATTTGAAAGTGTGATGACAGTGCACCGCATGAGAGCTGCTCTGACAGGACTGCTAGAGTTACCAGGGTTTAACCAGTGGATTGTGACAAAGAAGGTAGGGTTTGAGGATAATGAAATTCCCTTGCTTCAGAAAAGAAGGAAAAAGTTAAGAGACAGGTAAACCCTTTTTGTAAGGTCTTTTACAAAAGGAAGTTAAGTCCCAATACACACACTACAGTATTGAAATTGTGCTTCCTTTGCAGGGTTAATTTTCGTGAGATTGGGTTTTCGATTTTTCTCTGCCTCTGCGCATCATACAACCTCATTTTCCCTGGGACAACTAGCTACTACATATATCTCTACCTCCAGGCGTTAGCATTTTTGTTACTAGGTCTTAACTTCACTGGCACTTGTGCTTGCTGCCAATGAACAGCTAAATTGTACCCATTTATGTTTCATTATTTCAACGGGTATAAATTCTGAGAAAGGTCTTCCCTTCACAAATTACTTAGATCCTAGATGTATGTACAGATGCCTCTCAGAACAATTTCACACCGGACCCTGGTGACCCGTATAGTAGAAAACAAAAGTAGAATGTGGAAGAACTACATGTTCAATATCATCCGCAAGTAAACAGCAAACGTAATTCAATACCACCAACACCCTTTGCAGACTGAAAAGATAATTGCCTTATCGAGCATCTTATTGATAATTGTACTAATATATTAATGTAATTCGATCTGCACTAAATAGTAATAGCACTGGAACCCATAAAAAACTAGTACTTTGAAAGAAAAGAAAAGCCTTTGATAATAACAATGTCACAATCGTGTATCCAAAATACATGATAATCATTCAGGTACAAGTACAAATGATTAATATCACCGCTCGGAAATGGACTAAATACACGATACAGAATGCTGGTGGCACTACAAGGGCAAATGAATGGAGTTTATCGAGTGCCACAAATTAACTAACCTATGCGTGAATGTATCAAAAGGAACACTTCATTGAAATGCAACCTTCAAACCCTTTCGACAAGGTGCCCTCAACAATACAAGGGGAGTTCTGAAGACAACCTCTTGAGCCGTGCAAATTTGTATCCTCACAGTAACCTTTGTGAGATTCCCAATCTCCAAACCCACTGTACGGACCAGAAGTTTCCTTCAACCGCTTCAATGGTGTAAGATGGACAGATCGTGTAAAGCTGTCTGAAAGCTCTACATCCTCCTCATTTGAGTTAAAGTGGGTGCGGCATTTCCTCTTTGATCCGGGTAAAAGATCCAGTCCTGTAACAGCAATATCAGAATGTTGCAGTAATGTGAAGCTGGCTAAAGAACTAAATAAAGTAGTAATGACTCAGAATAATACCTTTAAATGGACTGGAAACGCTACATTGTGATTTCATCGCACTGCTGCAGTCACTGGAGTGATAAATTCTACATTTTACAAGTAGAGACTAATAAGCCACTGTAAAACTACAAAAAGTATTACTCTCTTTTACAGACTACATTCAAACCATGATTTAATATCAGATACAGAAGTAAATACAGCTTTCATCAGTGATACCAGGTTTCATCGATCAGAAGCTTTTCATTCCACGTCAACTAGAAAGAACTACTGGGCATCATTTTGGACCATCTCAAATTTTTTATTATTATTGATTACTCTAAACTAAAGAAGGCCCTTCTTGAGTGAGGAAGGAACTGATTTCCGGCTTTCGAGAATTGAATCCGGTGCTACTTTTTGGTATAGAATTGGACAAGCTTACTTCTTTGCCGAAACTACTACTTTAAAGAACTCTCTTTTCTAACATTCAACCATTCAGTGCTGTAGGACTGAATCATTCTAGTTTCTGTATAGCCAAACAGGTTCTTATAGTATGTCTTTTTGCTATTTGGTGTGTCACTATGGTCACCGACTAGATAACACAAAGCTTTGGAACCGCTTTGGAACCAACAATTTTACTTTTATTAGGTTATTACAACAAGCATCCTAGCAGATCAGCTAGTAACTAGTTAAAGCTGTAACTAGTCCTAAATAACTACAGGATGTCAACATAAATTTGTGCACTGCTTAGTTTAAATTTTCATTAGTTGCTTTGAATAGGAAATAACAAAGGTTTGAGTAGCTAAAATGAACATTTTTTATAGATGTTGAAGAAAACCTTTAGAAAGAGTTTCCTAGCTATGACCAGTATGTTAGGTCACAAGAGTCCATATTGGCAGCAGTATGCCAATCAGTGGAAATTAAAATTCAATAAGGTGTACTTATGAATCTCAACAAACACTGGTGCCCATTGTATACTTCCGTTATCGATTTGAAGTACTATAATAAGTTCATGGCATAAAATGTAATGATTATGCTTTATGATCACAATAGGAATAAAATCGATACACCGAATAGCTAAAATCAAAGTATAATGCAGCATCAAACCTGTGCATATGCTCCACAAAATCATCAATCAGAACTGGCCAAGCACCTGAAAGGTTGACACAGGTAAACACAACTTAGTAATTAAGTATGTTATCTCAATTACCATGGAGCTCTCAATCTATGAAGGAAGATTCAGATAGCAATTAAAATTGAAGAAATAGCCTCAAAGGAATGTATACCTCTTGGGTCATAACCTTCCAAATCTTCATTTACACATCTGCTAAAAGATAGTAGCAGCTGCCAAGTATCCTCAGATATATTGTGGCGTTGGAACTTCTGAGTAACAAATATCATAGCTTTACATTAAAAAAAGCAGTATAAAAGGTAAAGTTAATCCCCCACAGTAGGAGAAAAAGAGTAACTGAGTTCAAAGTAAGGCAAACACTCTAAAAAGCCATGTTGTTTGGTCCAAAACTGGAGCATTTTTGTAAAGTGCACATCAACAAATTGTGGGATCTAGGAGATAATGTGGATCCAAGATTGCTTTTCATGCACAAACTAATGGAATTGTTGCAAGAACGGTATTATAACTAGCTGCTCAAAACTGACACTTAAAACATTCCCTCTTTTTTAAAAACAAAAAAGTTGAATGTTTCCAATATTTTATTCCCAGTGATAAATTAAGGTGTCCTAATTTTTTATAAAAAAAAAACTATTCATTTTGCAACACAATTCTAGGATTTATGAGAACATAAGTATTGGCAATGACAAAAATGCAATCAAACCAAATGAGATCTACAGTAGGCCATGTATCAAACCATGGAAGTCTAATCCAAACTTCAAAGACTGGTAACACTACAATCGAACTGAACTAACAAAGTTCACTAGTATAGAATCAAGTGATTTTGTTTATGCATATATAATAGTATTGGCAATGTTCTATTTAAAACTTATCTCCATGCATATATAATAGTATTGGCAATGTTCATACATACATCAACAAAGTTACACCATCGATCAAGCAACCGGAACCTTCCATTAAGAACAATCTTCCATGCTGTCACAGCTCTCTGGATAGCTAAAATCATAAAAATGAGATTCCTGTTAGTGTTTTGTGGATACTTTAACTAGGATATCAATAGTGTCCATGCATCCTTGAGAATAAATGGTCTTACTGATATTCTTTTGTCCATTTTCACGACAAATGAAGAAGACAAAATCGTAGAAGTAATTGAATAGCTTCACATCCTCCTGAAATAGAAGGTTCTCAATCAAAATAATGTAGAGATAAATCATGAAATTGACAGTCTTGAAAGTGTCACTCACTAAATCAATAAACGGCATGAGCTTGGGAATATCAGCAAATATTGCATCCCTGCATGAATATTTCAGAGTGAAACGGTGTCAAAGTTTAATAAAGTTAAGGAATCAGATTGGTTGCATGATATGGGAGGTTATGCAGAATTGGAGATTAAGCGCCTTGGGTTGGATTATGGTTAGGATTGCATGTGTGCCTTGTCCAGTATGACAGTATCTGAGACGTTTCAAGTGCAAAACCACAATGGAGCTTTTAATGTTTGGAGTAATAGACAATTTAACATTGATGCACACATGTTCATGGATTTCTTTAGTTTGGAAAACATTTCATCTCTAGGTTTGTAGGCAAGAAGAAAAAAACTACTACTCTAACAAAATTTCATCCTCATTGAGCAAAATGTGGCAAAAGAGCATTGAAGGGTTTCGAACTACTACATGAAGAACAAGAAAAATGGAGGAAAACACCACACATAATTTCCAAATAAATCAAACAAAAGTCAATGCCTACAAATCCGTACTCAATTACCTCATTCCTTCAATTCCATCTATAGCTTGTGAAAGCTCAATCAATCCTTGTCTGTTCTTTGCATTTGTACCCCCTGATACAATACCTGGAAAAACAAAGGCCAAAAGAACCAATAGGTTGGTACTGCAGCAAAAGAAACGTAAGAACTCAATAAACATTTCGACACAAGAAATGTCCACACTCACTCAATTTCTCACAATAGTTTGTATACAAAGCATGAAAGTTAGAACTAATTCCGGTTAAGGTTATTAGTTTGTATACAAAGTATGAAGCATAGCACTAATTCATGGTAAGGTATGAAGCGTAGCACTAATTCATGTTAAGGTATGAAGCGTAGCACTAATTCATGTTAAGGTATGTACTCTAGGTGCTCAGTAAGCAAGATATAACTGAACGGTCTAATAATACAAATGAATAGCAAATTGCATTCCACACCTGACACTAAGTTTTTCCAACATCTGAGGTTGCTACTGATAGAAGCGTAAGTTTTTCCAACATCTGTATCGGTTTTTCATTCATCATTCCAAGAAGCAAGAACAATGATCTATTTTGGTCAAGAAGTCAGATAATTGAGCAAATACTAAACCAAAGACTACACGATTCCTACTCTAACCACCCGTTTCGCATAATTTCCACTTAAACATCACTAAAATTCTCTAGAATTCGCAGAAATAAAGGAAAAAGGACCAAAGATTAGACACTGAACAACTAGACCCACCTAAAAAATGCAGCGTCCCGATATAGCAAAAGATCGAAACCCTAGACTTCCTCGCGGACAGAAACACTCGCCACAGAAAACGAACAAGCCGATTCCGGAGCGGCGAACTCACCGCAGTACTTGGCGAAGGCCTCGGCGGCGGCGGGGCACGCCGCCGCGGCGACGGCAAAGCCGTCGGATCCCATGGGGACAGGCCGTGGATCCGAGCACGGGGACCGTAAAGCCCCGCCCCTCGTCGCCGGCAATCACTGGCGCCACGCCACAACCGCCTCCCCGATCTCACGTGCAAGAGAGGACACGACACGAACGCGGAAGCGGAGTAGATGGGAGGGCTGAAGAAACACAGATACATATACCGTGCTGGGGCTGGGACTAATGGATCCATCAGAAGCGTTCGTATACTAGTTCGACGGTCCGATCACATATAATTACTGGGTTTTCTTTTATTTTTCATTTGAATAGTCAAAATTATTAGTGAATTGGGGCCACGTGTCAGTAGGTATCTACTTTGATGACCACTCTGTCACAGGGCTTATATATAGAAAAAAATAAGGTAGATTTTTCAAACTTTCCATTTGGGAAGCGTATTATCTGAACTCGCGCATAAAAAATATATGTATATATATGTGCTTAGATATTGAGAAAGAGAGCCAATTTTTAAATAAAGTTTCAAATCAAATTTGAAATATTTTAACTTGATATCACCTCCGGCAATAATCATGCATTTCTAGCGATATGGTGCGAGTTCATCTACACCAAGGCACCAAGCGTGTCTCCCCCATTCGCCTCTTGATATTGCTCTGGAGGCGACGTGACTCCACTTTCGTCTGCTCTAACACTCCATAAATGACGCATCTTAAATTCTTAATTGTGCACATGGGATGGAGATATGCTCCAACGGTGCACCACGGTGGTGTGGCATAGTATCACTCCTTTACACGAATGTAGATCAAAATATTTAGAGGTTTTGCAATCATGGATTGACCACAATGTCTAGCTTTGTTTGTTGTTTTCTTTTCCTTTCTTTTATTGTTTGGACTACCTTTTGTTTCTATCTATTTTAATAAAGCACTGTAGGAGCCTAGGCTTCTCTAGTTTCCTTAAAAAGATGAATTAGATCAAAATAGGAAGAAAGAAGACAAACGAATGTAAGCCCTATATATAACTGAAAGGAAAAGGGGATCAAGATAAAATATGAACGCTGCAGCTGCACAAAACTGCAGTACGACTGCACGAGCCGTGGAAAGCAGAAACCATCTGGAGAAAAAAAAGTGAGCGCCAGCTCTCTATAAACTTATAAAGGCTTTGGGCTCAATTCTATTTTTGCGCAATTAAAGGGCCTGAATGTGTCTGGGCCTGCCTGAATGGCCCAACGAACGATACTACGTGTGGGACCCGCGGCGTCGGCTGCCCCTATCCGTTATATTTCTCCGAAATGTGTCCAGCTGTGCGTGGAAGCTTTGAAACGTCGTGATCCCCGCGTCCCACAGGTCAGCGACCAACGGCCGACGAAAATATCTGGGTTCCGGAAGGTTCGGGAACCAGCCGCTCGCACTCGTACCGGCCAACAGCGCGTAGGCCAGCACAACCGCATTCCAAATTCCGAATCGACTTCAACCGCCGGACGAGTCTCACGTGGTCAGGGCCCACAGCTCAGAGACACAAGGCGCCAGCTCCGGAATCTTCGAGAACATTCACCACACTTCATCTCGCCCAATCCATATATAGCCGCGAATTCCAGCTCCTGAAATCAAACGCAAGAAAACTAGAGTAAAAAGGAATCAGATTCTTTCAATTCTTTCGCGGTTTCACCTCTCTCTCTCTCTCCTCTCGCTTCCAATCGCCTCCTGCATGGCCTCGGCGAACGACAGCGACCGCGCGACGGCGGGCATCCTGCGCCTGCTGCTAGGGATGGCGGCTGCGGCGCCGCCTCCCGAGGCTTTGGCGCGTGTCGGCGGCGGCGGCGGAGTGGTGGTGGTGCAGCAGGTCATCATCGATGCCGACGGGGACATGTTCTCCGGCGGGATCGGTGGCGGCGTGCCCCCGGCGTCGAAGGCCGCGATCGCGGCGCTGAAGGAGGTGAAGGCCGGAGCCGACGGCATGGAGGATGAGGGCGGCTCGCTGGGCGAGTGCGCAATCTGCCTGGATGGGGTGGAAAGCCTCGCCAAGGAGATGCCGTGCGGGCACCGGTTCCACGGGGAGTGCCTGAAGCGGTGGCTGGGCGTGCACGGTAACTGCCCCGTCTGCCGCCACGAGCTGCCGCCGGCGAAGGAGGAGGAGAACGCCGCCGCGGAGGGCGGCGGCGAGGCACGGAGGCCGAGGGGCTTCGTGGTGACGAGCTACGTGTTGCTGGGAGGCGAGCGGGAGCAGCAGCAGGAGAGAGAGGAGCCGTGGAACATTAGGATAGAAGATGTGGATTAGGAGTAGGAGTAGGAATTCTGATTGGTTCATGGTGGTTGTTTGTGTTCTTTCTGTACATAACTCCGGGTTGTGGCCACGGGATTGGGAATAATCTGGGTAATTGTGAATATCTTGCGATGTGGAAAATGATGTATTTCAGTGATCAAATGTAATACACATTTTTCAAGCAGTTTGTTCTCTCCATTTTTTTCGAATTCTGTTATGTTTTGCTTTTGCATTGGAATTGCTCTTGATTGCTGCTCTGGATGCGACGGCAAGAGCCTCTACAGTCATCTCCGGCAGCCGTTATGCCTGCCAGCTGCCATCTGGGACGAACAGTCTGAGCTGACGATCAAAGCGTGGAGAGCAATGCTGTATATGCAGATGGCCGCAGGCCACAAAGCAACTGGATTGGGCCGTAACTAAGGTAAGGCCTAGATGATTTGTCGATGTCTTAGTCCAGTCTGAATTTTAGATTTGTACTATGCTTCTTTCCCTGGGTTAGTGAAATGAAATTTGCCGGTGACAACTGAAGATTTGATCAGGTGCTGAAGGTATTGAAATTCAGGGTGTAGGACCTCTGTGTCTCTTCAGAAAAAGTTTCAGCTACTTTGGTCATGCCATTTTCTACTAACAGGATGTACATATTCATCCAACATTTCCCTATGAAAGAAATCATGCTACACCTTCGGACATATTCATCCAACATTTCCCTATGAAAGACATAGATTTCAAGCCAAATCAGCATTGGTATTAAAATTTACACTCGAGATAACCACTGTTTTCTCTAGGTGCTCTACAAATTAACAGCAGAACATATCATGAAACATTACTGAAAGGAAGCATGGTCTGCTTGGGAAATTCAGGCGTTAGGTGCACTGGCATTCAAATTTACACTTGAAGGTTACTACAGTTTTGCTAGATGCTAGTTGATTCCTTTGTACATTAGTACATATATTCAATGTTCAGTTTGCTTTTGTGTTTGGATGTGCTTTGCCTTTGTTGGCCAGTCATCATGGCCCTGGCGCCTTGGGCGTGTGGCGGTCGTTTGGGCCTGAACCAGGGTAATCGGTGATCTGCAGAGCCATCCTTCCAAACATCTCTTCCACCACTGCGTTGCTTCTCCAATTATCCTGCACCTGCAGCATTGCGTACATTAACAATACGAGTGGTTGTGGAAGTGATAGGCTTGACTGAACCAACCAGACAGAGTTGGTTCTCTGAACACTGTTTAATCTTTCTAGTATGGTTCATATGAGCACTATTTATTGTTACTTCATTCAACGACCCGTTTCTGGGGTAGAAGGATAAAAATTATTTAAGCTTTAGTTTTCAGTTAATCATCAGTACACAGGTTCTTATGACGCGTGAATCAACAAACTTTCAGATGCAGATGTCCAGTTTCATACTCTAGTGGTAGACGAGGTGTTTCTGTGCTTAGCATACACTATTCTAGAGACAACTCGTAATTCAGGAAAAGCGGATTTTTAGAGCACTGAATCACTGAATTTACTCCTGCAGGGAGTCAAGTACCTCTGCTGAAGCTTCTGCACCCGGCAGACCACCTGGAAATGCCGGAGCCTCAACCATCTTCGTTCTGAAGCTCCCTGCATCGACAAAAGAAACAAAAATTGGTGAAACCGCGACTCGGACCTTCGAATACATCAACTTTAAAAACACATAAAAAAAAGACGATGCTCGCTGGCGGTTTACTTGTCAAACGAGCTGCTTGAGCGGGCGCGACAAGGAGATGCAGAGCAAGCAGGGTCACGAACAAGCGGCCGGCAGCCAACCTCGCCATAGCCATGCCTTCCAGCTCGAAGCAGAAGCGTATCTATCACTGACTCCTGGCTTGACGATGTGGCGAGATTAAATAGCTGTGACCTGCGCGGCCATGGCGTGGCCGCCCTTCTTGCGTCTTGGACAGTCGACACCTAATCATGGAGCACTGGGAACACAGGGGAAAACAAGTCCTTTTCAGTTTTTCCCTGAAGCCCACCACGACGCAATTGGCCGCCTACCTAACATGGCTTTGCCCGGCGTCGCAACGAGAAAGATAAGAGGCTGGCCCAGGGCCTCAGCCTTAGCTGCTACTAGATGTAGATGATGATATTGCTGCATAGCTTCACAGGTTAGCGTCCCAAGATCTCTAGTGCATCTGCTGACGTGTTGGCCAGAATTCTAGTCACTTTCACGTCCAAGTTCACGAGCAAATCGTCGAAAAAGGGATTGCTGAAATAATAGTGTAAGTACCCGTGGATAGAGATGAACTGGAGTTCTTGCTGGCTTCTACCCCAGTATCTGCTGTTGTAATTTCATTCCTGACACGAGCGGCTAACTTCCATTCGTGTGATGCTGGCGTCAGTTTCCAGTTTTGACAGAACAGGTGAGAAAAGTTTTGTCGTGCGTCTCATGGTGATTGAACAAATAAACGTGTTTTAGATAATGCGGTTGTCTTTACGCGAGGGATATAAATTGGATGAGATAACTGGAAACGGGCCGGTGGCCACTAGGATGAGGGCAGTGTGCCAGTAAGGTCAACCATGCTATCATCCCGTTTTGATTTATTTTTGAAAAGCAGTCACGTTGGTGTGCCCTGGTTGTGATTACTTCTGACTCTCGAAGACCTCAAAGAGTGGCTGAAAACAAGCGTGTTCACTTCGTTTTGAATTCTTTGTGGAGCCGCTTCTAATTTTTCTGGTTTGTGCAGTTTCTGAAAGAAAGGAAGGATGCGGACAGGCATGTGGCCTGGTGGTAAGGCGCCCGAGTGGCTGCCCCAGGTCGGGGGTTCGACCCCCGATCCCGCACGGTACTGGTGCTGCATTGCAGTACTGTAGCGCGCACAGTGCTTAGGCACTGTAGCTGCGCTGAGATACTGTAGTTGCGCACAGTACTGAGAAAAAATCCCTCGCTCTCCCTAGATCAAAGCAAAGACTCGCGCACGAACTACAAGTGCCAGTTGAGTCACTCGTGTATGATTAGGGAGGGGTTCGAGGATTTTCTCGGCCTGCGGTGAGAAGGCTCTTCTCCTTAGATAATGCCGTCGGGGTGGCTTCATTCCCGGCAGGTCGAGTTGAAAGAAAGGAAGGATTATTTGTCAGACTCATGATGAGGACCTGAGTGGTGGATTTAGCGCAAGCTGAACAATACCACACTATCACACTGACAGTTTGCCTGGTTACGCTGGAGACATATTCAGGTGAGCCGTAAGGTGGAGATGCAGATAATTGTTGATTTGATTCACTGATCCCAGTATCCTATCCAAGGAGCAAAGACAATTCGAAAAATGGACTGGGGTACTATTTGCTCCATAGCCCATAGGTATGGATTCTTCTAAAAAAGAAAAGGAGATACTAGCTAGGTACTAGTATATTGATGCGATTGGGGTTTTCAAAGCGGATTGATACCCTAGGAAACGAGGATAGCATTCACCAGCTGTCGATGAAAAATATGCATATCCAGATATCCTAAGCAGGATGTCCTACAGAGCAGTGTACTCTGCTTCTTTTTTTTTTTTTTTTAGAATTAGCAGTGTACTCTGCTTCTGCCTAGGAATATGGTGTCATAGAAAAGCCCAGTGGTTTCGTGGAGCCCAATACTGCTTCGCTCTCAAGGCCCAAACGTAACAGGCTCAATGGTAAACCATTGGGCCTCTGCTCTATCTTCCGGCTCGGTCCGCAGGAGTGAGTTGGGACGACCGACGACGTAAGTTCCGTGCCAGCATCAGTCAAAACGCCAGAGAGAAAGAAGGCGGCACGCCGTCCCGGAAAAAGGAAAAGAGAAAAAAAGAAAAAGAGAAAAATAAAGGACTTCATTCACATGCGTACGGATCGATCACTGTGCATCGCTGCGTAGGCGAGCACGACGGACTGCAAGATCACCGCCGCCCACGATGATGAAGCTTCACCTGAGCTCGCGCTCGCTTCTCCGAAGCCTCGCGGTAGTCTTTCGATTCTTCTTTTATTTTTCCCGACAGGACTAACGGCGGAAAAGGCGACTGACCGAGAGAGGCAGATGGGGGTCAGTCAAGACCGGATGAGGTGCTACGCCACGCCCGGTTACCGGCCAGGAATTTGGCCGAGATTTTCCACTCTTTTTCCACTCCATATGCTTGCTTGTGTTGTGTCGCCGGTCCACGTCGACCGCGCAGCCATCCGTGACGTCCTTGTCCCCGGTTAGCAGCCACGGCCGATTTGCTAAACGCCACGCACATTGCTGTATTGAGTTTCGGCAAACCCAAAATAAATACGGTTCCGGCCGGCTTGAAATTTGGTTATGTTTATGTGGCAAGCAATTGGGGACGAGCTACGGCCCTGTTCGGCTGGCTGGCTGGAGTGGCCAGCGGCTGGGCTGGAGCCAGCCCAGCCGAACCAGCCAGACTAGCTGCGGTTCATGCCATGTTCGATCCGATTGCTTCGGCAGTTCGGCCGTTCGTCTCGGCTGGGCTGGCGCTGGGCAGCCGAGCAGCCCAGCCGGTGCTATGCCAGCCCAGCGCCGCCGAACAGGGCGTACGATGTCATCGTGTGAATGAGAGTGAGCCACCCACCGGATCAAGTCCTGGAGACAGAGTCTAGCAAACATGTGACGTCCGTACACTCGTTCAAACTTTGCCGGGCCGGCCAGGGATTGTTTCTCCTGTTAATGATCCGGCATCTGCTGACTCTACTAGTACATACACGGACACGAACAAAATGGCACGGCAACAACTATACTATGGGTGTGTTCGTTTCCTCCTCTAAAATTTAAGCATTGTCACATCAAAGAAAATCTTATTATTTATGACAAAACCCTATTGACATGATTGGTGTTAATTTTGAGATGAATCTAATGAGACTTAATTAATCTATATTTTGCTAAAGTGATGCTACGATAATCGTCTTTTAATCACGACTTAATTAACCTCATTAGATTCGTCTCAGTAAATTAGTCTAGGAGCCTATAATTTGTTTTATAATTAAACTTTATTTAATACTTCTTAAATAATAAGATTCTTTTTATGTGACAATTCTAAAATTTAGACACACACTCTATATTCCGAATTCCAAATATGACGCAGCTAACTAGCTGTCGGCCTGTACTTTACATATATCTAAACAAACGCTGTCGATCTGTAGTACAGTCTAGTAGTAGCACTTGAAGCAAAGTCTCTCGAGAAACAATACTGGCACTTGAAGCAAAGTATCGTTCAGTGCCGCGGTAACCTCGATTAGATCTGGGATTACACTACCGCGCCGTGCGTGGTGCCAGCTAGACCGCCCCGCAAGCGAACGAAGCACACGCACGTGACGGAGTCAGACCGTGTTGGTGACGTACGCCTGCACCCGTACGATCGCCGGCTCGTCTTCCCGAGCTCTCTCTCACTTTCACCGAGTTGGATTCGAGTGACTGGCCCTGACCCGCGGCGACACCGGCCCGACACACGTGCGAGGCCATCTTGCGCATCAGGCAGGCCTGGGTTAAACCGACACCAGATCCGGGTGCGATTAACAACGAGGACATGTGGTAGGGGTTGCCAGTTTCTTACGGGTGCTTGCTTGATTATACTAGTTTCGTTCATTATACTAGTTGTTAGTAGGTAAATTATTTGCCGACGTACCTGCGCGCGATCTAGATGGCGCGACAGCGAATGGTAGCTTGCACGTCGGCCGGCGGGAGCCTGCCGGAACGGGTTCGTGTCGCAATTTCGACGAGATTCTCCTTGCCGTGCCTCTGTCTCGCGTGACAGCTAATGGTTCGGTACTACTGCTGTATTGTAGTAGTCCTGAACCATCTGCGTGCTTGCTTAGCAGAGGCGCCAAAACGTTTGATTATTTTCCACAAAGTAGCCTTCTTTGTGACCATACAGTGGGGAAAAGGCCGGTTTCCCAAACGCTGGTCGTACAGGTATGCAGCAAAAATTTAGCGTGGGGTTGGTGCTCTGCCTACTCGATTTCATAAACTGCACGTACATTAGCAGAGTGTATGTTGGTAACCGGACAAACTATGTGCCCTCGTCGACGGACACGAGTTACCTTTTTTTAACGGTTTCAGGATTTTTGCTGTGTGCATGCCGCTACCTCTGTCCATGAATCAATAAAGGCAACATTTCCTGGATTTATTTGAAATAAAATCTTTTCATTTTTTTACTGTCGGTAGTTAAAACTCTATTTACACTCTCGAAAGTGTTTTCAGCGGTCCTCGTGACTCCGGAAGGTGTGAAATCTACTTGCATTGTTTCCCGCGACCGAAATTCGTGGTCCGATCTGCGCGACGCAGTTCACATTACCCAGCGTTTACTTGAACCAACCAACCTTCCATATTTCCACACAAGCTCTCCGTCGCTCGTAATTCAACTTTCACACTTGCTTCACGGGCAGAGGAAGCTGCACGCACCGCAGAGCTATCCGAATTCCATTGATCCTTACGCGAAGCACGTCGAAGTCGAAAGCGACAGTTTGGTTTGGTACAGGTACAGTTGGTGCCGGCGAGCGAGCTAGCCCCACACACACACACACAGCATTCCGGGAACCTTCGTGCAGATTGCCCGAGCATTTTGTCAAGCGTCAACTGATCCACACGAACTGAACCCGCACCCACCCGCCCCTCCGAATTTCCTCCTGTCTTCTCCGTCCCTGCGCTTATTCCACACCGCTTTTTAAATTTTCTTTTCTTTATTATTTCGAAAACCCAAGAGCCATCTCTCTCACACCACGTCTTGGGCGCGACGAAGCAGGCAGGCATCTTCCTGCTGCGTGCTGCGTCGCGCCAAAGCCACACCCCGCGCGCCATGCAATGCAGGAGACCTTCCTCCTCCTGCCCAAAAGCCGCCGTCTCGATATTCCCAAGCCCACCGGGTATAAAGGCCGGCACCCACCCAGCCCCACTTCCCCCAAGCAAATCCCATAGCACTCGCCGGATCGGAGCAGATCTTTTGTCAGAGATCAACCTCGTAATACTACCTGCTAGCAGCGACATGGCGGCCGAGTCGTTGAAGATGGCGGCGGCGCCGCGGCCGCTCCTGCGCCGGGTGCTCTCGTTCCGGGAGCCGCTCCTGATCATCCCCTACCTCGTCGGCTTCCTCGCCTCCGCGGTCTCCGCTTTCTTCGGAAGCCACTCCTCGTTCCTCCACTCCTTCGCCAGGTCGCTCAAGTCCGCGTCGGCCACCAAGTGCGCGTGCGGGTACGCGTCCGCCGGCAGCGACGCCGCGCCGTGCAACAGCGTGGAGGAGGAGGAGGAGGACGCCGCGCTGAGCAGGGAGGAGGTGGAGGCGATCATGGCGCGGATCGGGCTGGCGGCCGTGGGCCGCGGCGAGGGCCTGGCCCGCGACGAGGTGGCCCGCATGTTCGACGCCGAGGAGCCCAGCTTCGCCGAGGTGCGGCGCGCGTTCGCGGTGTTCGACGCCGACGGCGACGGGTTCATCGGCGCGGCGGACCTGCGGGGCGCGCTGGCGCGCCTGGGCGTGCGCGAGGACGCCGCCGCCTGCCGCGCCATGATCGCGGTCGCCGGCGGCGGCCGCGACGGCAGGATGAGCCTGTTCCAGTTCGTCACGTTCCTCGAGGCCGGGCTGTGCTCATGAGTCCTCCCGAAGGAACCCATTAATTTTTTTCTCCTTCTTTCGGTTGCACCGCTCGCCGTGAAATGGTCTCAGATGGCCGGTGGCAGGGGCTGTGAGTGTGTATTCGAGGTGGTGTTCGTTCCTGTGTTTTTCCTCCTGCCAAGGCGGACGGGTGCAACCATTAACGGCAAGCACTAATTTGAAAAAAAAGTTAAACAATGGAACCAAAATTCTCCGATCTCGTTCCGGCCACCTGCTGATCCAAAATCTCTTTGTCGCGGTACAAAAGTCAGTCCATGTGTTGGAACGTGGAACTTGGAGTTCTTCGTTGTGCCGCGCCTGGTCTACCACGAAGGCCTGGAAATCGCTGCGAAATCGGTCAGAATCAAGCGCGATATCTTCAACTTTCTTCAAGCATATGGTTTGGTTTTGATCGCCCGTCGCCGTCCCTAGCTAGTGACGAGGTCCGGTCCATATCGGAAAGTCCTTCTCTCCAACGTACGCCGAGGCTGCTGCTGCTTCCTTTCCAGGAAGTTTCCGAGGGGCTGCTGCACTGCACAGGCGGTGCTTTGCTGACGGCTGACGCCGATGTGCGACCCAACTTTCCAAGCTGGAGTAGGCAAACGTAGCAAGGCGGAAGGCGGAGGCTCGCAGGAAGTATCCGTCGTGGGCCGGCGGTGCACGCCAGGCTGGTCCGTGGCGCGACGAGACCGGATGGCCCAATTACAGCCGACCCATGAGGCCCAAGTAACAACCGACAGAAGCAGCGCTGGCGCTGCAGGGATCTGCGCTTCGAGTTTAGTACCACCTCGGGGTTTCTGGCGAGACGAGGCGCGAGGACGAGTACATAGTGCGAGCCAGGGCGCCGGAGCAACTCATACCTTTCTCGGCCTTTTGGCTAAGATCAAGTGTAGTATCTGTTCTTATCAGTTTAATATCTGATATGTGGACCATGCGTCCACTTCGATATTAAATTTATTTTTTGTGGGGGAGGGGAGGGTCCATCACAGTGGCAAGCCACTGGGGCCCTCAAGCGTCGCTCGGGCGTTGCAGTACTGCCCTTGCGTGGCGCACCCCAACCAAAACCAAAGTAAAACTACTTTCGGCCCGGCAGTGTTTTGCAACTTAATCCTGAGTTGCTTCAGGCTGGTGGGAACGTACCTATTCGGCACAAATAGCTCGTGACAGTGTTAGAACAAAAAAATAAGGCAGTGTTCATCTTGAGTTTGTGGTGGGACATTTGCTCATCAGTTATTGGCGCAAATAGGTCGTGACGCACTGTATATTCCTCCGCTTTTGGCCTGAAAAAAATCGTGTCCCAGCTCTACGCTGCCTAAGTAACAAAGAGCAAGCGCTGCTTCGAGCACTAATGCCCTTCCCTGGCGCAGAGAAGCTTTGTTCCTATGTTACTCTCTGGAGCAGGCCAACAGTAACCAAAGTAAATTCTATCTTTTGGCCTACCCCATTCTTTCTCCCTAGAAATTAATGCTTGTCGTGGAGAAGTTATCTCTGAAATTATATGATAATTACTCTATCTTTTGGCCTCGAGGAAGGAGAAGGTTATTTTCAGGATGACACATTGGACGCGCACATGGTCTATGTTGCATAAGGAGGAGGAAGCGCAAGAGATAAAGATCGGATGCCAAAAACTTGAGATAATCATCATTGAGATCTTTACAAAGTTTGGTTGGAAATTTTCTAATCGGATCGAAGCCTAGTTCATTCAGTTCAGAACCTTTTGGTTCTTTGTGGTTGAGTCTTAACCAGTGTGATTTCACTCATATCCTGCGTGTTATGGTGAGGTCTTGTGTCTGAACTTTTTTGTGAGTCCTAGTACTTGTGATATAAACTTTTGTTGTAGAGGCAGGAACTTTGTTCCGTTATCTAAAATGATAACTCACATTGACCAAAAACTGTCACAATGATTTTGCCCATGATACCATGACCAGCTTTCTTACGTGTAAAAATCATACCTAGTGGCTAGAGGCAAAAGAGAGACTGAAGAGATGCAATATAAACTCATCAATTTTCAATTATTCAGCACAAAACCATCATCCCTGAACGGACGGTGCACTGTAGAATTTTCTCATTGTTGACAAAGGCCTCGGATCTGAACCCTTACTCAATATATAAACTTAAATATAAATTTTAGAAACTTATCAAAGAGGCCTATTAGCTCAGTTGGTTAGAGCGTCGTGCTAATAACGCGAAGGTCGCAGGTTCGAGACCTGCATGGGCCAGCTATTTTTTTTGCTGTATATTTCTTGATAGCAACTGCAATTTTCTTTTCCGGTCCAATTGTCCACATTGGCATCAAGGGCATTTTTTGGCTCTATATTTCTTGCCTCCTAATTTTTTTTGAGGGGAATTTCTTGCCTCCTAATGCATATTTTTTAGCGGATCCAATTATCCAGATAGGCATCAAGGCTAACTTTGGCGAACTGTTGACATATTTCGGGCGGTATATATGTAGTAGTTGGCTAGTTGCTAATCAAGTTCCAGAAAAATATCCGTAATCATGGCCCAACGAGATTATTGATACCTATTGGTTGCAAAATCTAGCAAACGAAGCCCGACAGGCCCAGAGGTCGCAGCCCACTAACCCAAAGCAACGAAAAACCCTAGCAAATCCGCCGAAGTTCCCCACTCTCTATTCTCCAGCTAGTCGGGCGCGCTACCGTGGTTCGAGAAGGCGGCCGGCGGCACACAAGCAGTTCGACGGCGATGGCCGCGGCAGGGCCTGGGACTTACTCTCCAGCGGCGGAGGCCGGGACCAAGCGGCGAGAGAAGAGGGCGGAGCTGAGGCGTCACCTCGCGGAGGACGCTGATTGGCCCCGCGCTGACGATCGTTCCTTTCATGAATGCCGGCCAGCATGTAACTACCAGTTCTCCTACCTCTCTCACCTTTTCTTTTGCGAGCAAGTTCTCCTACATCTCTGTGCTGCGCATATAGTACCTTAGTAGAATACTTTGCTCCTGCTCAAGGATTTCTGTTTTTTGGCTATGAGTCTGGTCTTGCTTGCCCGCACTAGTGATGTTCGACGTTTTGTGTGAGTAGTAAAAAAGAATACATATCTGATGCTACGCTAATAAGGCATCAATGGACGATGGGTTATTTTTTGTTTATTTTTGTCCCTTGTTTGGTTGATAGCCAAATGTTGCCACACATGTTTGCCAAAGTTTGCCAAAAGTATGGTGAGCAATTTGTTCACCAAACTTTTGGCAAACTTTGGCAAGAATATGAGTCTATGACATGTAGGGTACTCATATGGCAAGCCATAGTTATGGTAGGCAACCAAACACTAGCCGAAAAAACTATGGCATGCCAAATATTTGGTGTGGCAAAGTTTGGTAATGAACCAAACACACCTACAAGTGCTGTGCGTTTATGTCAATGTGGTTTGATTTCTCTCTTATTAGTCTCGATATGCTGCATTTTGTTCTATTGAGCTGAAAGCCTGAAACTGGTGGGATTCACTTACGGATTGAAGATTTAAAATGCATATTTTTGCAGTTCTGAAAACAGGATCAACTGGTGCTGCATCAGGGTCTGCTTACGCAGAATTTGGGAAGACCAAGGTCATGGTATCAGTGTAAGTACAAGCATCCATCCTTTAATGCCCCCTGATGTTCATGCCTTTTATGGTTTGACTATACCTTTTAAAAAGTAGCGTTTCATTACTTGAGTGATCTCTTAATCGATATAATCTCCCTTTCCTATACAAGTATAGCAGTTATCATGCCATAGATTGATATTGGTTACACTGGAGTTAAATACAAACCAAGGTCTACCAAAGTGCGCCTGCAACTTATTAACAACTGTGTGTTCAATTCACTTCAGGATGTAGGGATGGATTAGTGTTTAATCTATGCAACTTGTGCCCTTAGCACTTATGATGTTTAAAAGGACAGTTTGCATTTGCTTACTTCCATAAGTTGTGTTATATGGTGCTTTGTAGCTTTGTAATATATGGATTTAATGCACCTTGTTTGAGCTTTTTTAGATAGACGTTTTGAACTATCTTATTAATTGCTCATATTTGTTAAATCACCATCACAGATTTGGACCAAGAGAAAGTAAGAAAGCAATGATGTACAGTGATGTTGGTAGGCTCAACTGCAATGTGAGCTATACAGCATTTGCCACCCCTGTGCGTGGACAGGTATGCTAGTAACTTGCCCCTCAATCCTCTTATTTGGCCCATCTCATTCAAAGTACCAAAAGTTTGGCATTCGTATTCTCTTCAGGGAGCAGATAACAAAGAGTACTCATCTATGCTTCACAAAGCTCTGGAAGGCGCAGTAATGCTACACACTTTTCCAAAGACCACTGTCGATGTTTTTGCATTGGTTCTTGAATCTGGTGGCAGTATGATACTATGCTACACTTCACTTCTGTTGATAAATATGGAACACTGGATTGATTTTCTATTTTGTTGGGCTCTTGTGTATGGAAAATAATGTTTTCTTTGTGTTGATAATACTTGAAGTTGTTATCATATTTGCCAGCATAACCAAAGCTACACCTTATTGAATCTACTAGTTTATAGTATTACATTACATAAGACATGATTACACATATCTGCTCTGATTATTTTGTTTTATGTAACAGTTTGTGTTCTGCATAAGTTTCTTTATTGCAAATAAACAGAACTATTTCCCTCACTGTCATTTTCACATTTTAGGTGATCTTCCCATCATTATATCTTGTGCTAGTCTCGCACTCGCTGATGCCGGAATCATGATGTATGACCTTGTTACATCTGTATCTGTGGTATGACCCTATGCTATCTCTGCTCAATGTTAGCTGCACCGAAAAAAAGGTTGAACTTTAGGGTAACCAAGTTTCAATTGCCAGTCCTGTTTTGGGAAGAACATCATCATCGATCCAACTTCAGACGAGGAAGTGTGGCAAGATGGAAGCCTTATGGTAGCTTATATGCCAGCCCGCAAGGAGGTCACACAACTCACTCTCACTGGAGAGTGGAATGATGGCAAAATTACCACAGTATGCTTTATTCACTTATTGACATCTTGTTACTTTCATCAAGAGGTGCTAGAGTTCCAGCGACACTTGACATTTTGTTACTTACATCAACAGGCAGTAGAGCTTTGTATGGATGCTTGCAGTAAGCTCTGTGACCTACTGCGTAACCACTTGAAAGAGCCTGCAAACTTGGCGATTGAATGACCTTGCAGCAGCCCTATGTTGTGAACTTACAACATATATGCTTAGATGTACAAATTTTGTAGTCAGGAGGCCAGTAGACATGATGTTTGAGGTTGCAATTTTTTTTACATGATTTTTTGGTGATTGAAATGTCATGTTATCAGAGTGAATTGTCAAGCCACGCAAGAATTGGGAATGCAGGGTGGTGTGTCTGTGTCATGTAACTTACTCCTGAGCCTGATCTTTGGCTTAATGTAGCACCTATATCTACTGTGAGACTCTAATACATCTTGGATTCTTATACTGCTCGTTGTATTTAGGCTCGGATTAAAGAACGAAAAATTGATCCATATTGTTTTGGGTGTTCATAGCCTAGCATCTTGCTTTTTGCAAGTGTTTTTAGGCCTCATGTGGGGGCAGGAATTCCAATTCCATTTGATTGCTATCCGAATACTAGTAAGTTAGTAGCCTTCATCAAAATCACAGTAACAAAAAAGATATTGCACGTATATAGAAATACGTAGAACATGTGTGCTCCATGCCCGTTGCAAGACGCGGAGGCAGCTCGTCCAACAAAACCAGTCGGCTGGCGCCCTATCACTAAAACTGACAGTCGGGCAGTGGGCCTCCCGCTCCCAATCGCGATGCCACAAAAATATCTCACAGGCCAAATATCGGATGTTAGCCGTTCCGAATCCCGTGCTGTATATAAACGCCCCCTCACTCTTCCACTCTTCCCACTCCCCGCCTCCCCTTCACCTTCCAGCTCTTCAAGGCCCGGAACCTTATCTCCAAATCCTCATCTCATCCTGTTCGTCATGGCGTCCGCGCTCTTCTCCGCCTCACTCTCGCCCTGCTTCCTCCCCACGTCCTCCCCAAAGAACGCCTCGCTCCCCTGCAAGCTTCCGTTGCCGCTGCGCGCCGTGCTGGCGTCGTCGGAGCTGGCGGCGGCGCCGCGGGCGCGGTTCTTCGCGCCCGTGGCCGTCGCAGTGTCGTCGGAGTACGGTACTGAGGACGTGGAGCAGGAAGAAGGGGCGGAATTCTCAGAGGACATGAAGCTGTTCGTCGGCAACCTGCCGTTCAGCGTCGACAGCGCGCAGCTCGCTGGGCTCTTCGAGCAGGCCGGCTCCGTCGAGATGGTCGAGGTATATGCTCTAGATTATTATTTTAATTTAAATGTGTAGTTTTTTCTTTTAAAATTTGAATAATCTAAAATATCTGCGATTGGTTTGTTTGCATGTATTGGCTGGACCACAAGTCCTTTGTGCCGTGACATAATTAAAACGAATCTAAATTTGAATATAACTTCACTTCGAATTCAACTAAGTGTTCCCCAATTTTAAATACTAATATCATATTTGGGTATAAAATTTCAGTATATGTACCATGCCAATGTACTATCATCAACTGCATGCACAGTAATATCAATACTGATAAGTTCTGATGCTCAATTTCCCCACTTTCCTTTACAAGTTGCGTTACATATGTGTGATATACAACCTTTAAATCAGCGTAACATAATTGCTCGCGCCTTGAATTTTATTCGACACATTTGTGTTCCTTATAGAAAATTGATGCATGAAACCTTTGTGTTCTCAAAAAGACACTCAATTGTCCCAGTCTACAAGTCTACATGGAAGCATGCATGAGTAACATTTTCTGTTAACTTAGTTCTAAGGTTCATTATTCTTCATTTCAGGTCGTGTATGACAGAGTGACTGGAAGGAGCCGTGGATTTGGATTTGTGACAATGTCTTCAGCTGAAGAAGCCGGAGCTGCTGTCGAGCAGTTCAATGGTTATGTGAGTATACTTCCATGTCTTATACTCTTATGAAATCTTCTGTTGGTACGATCCATGAATAGTTGGGAGTGAGCTCTCATCTAATTGAAGACAAAGATAATGTGTGCTGCACTGAAACTTCTGTTGCAGTTTTAAGACTTTTTTTTTGGAACATGCAGTAATAAGACTTCAAGCTGCAAGTTTATTCGGTTAAATTTGCCCTGGCTTGTATTGTTAAAAAAGCACGAAAAACCTGAATCATAGCATAGCTGAGCTTCTATTGATAGCTCATTTGTATTCCATTGACAGTGGAGCTTCTCTTGACTAATTAACATTTTGCCTCTCAAACAGACATTTCAAGGAAGACCTTTGAGGGTAAACTGTGGACCGCCGCCTCCCAGAGATGATTCTGCTCCAAGAGCACCAAGGGGTGGTGGTGGTGGTGGCAGCAGCTTTGATTCAGGAAACAAGGTCTATGTGGGGAACCTCTCATGGGGAGTTGATAACTCGACGCTGGAGAACCTGTTCAGTGAGCAAGGGCAGGTACTTGATGCTAGGGTCATCTTCGACAGGGAGAGTGGCAGGTCAAGGGGCTTTGGTTTTGTTACCTATGGCTCTTCTGAGGAGGTCAACAATGCCATATCAAACCTTGATGGCGTTGTAAGTTCCACATCATCTTTTTCTTTCTTTTTTTTGTATATGTGCACTAGTATTTTGCATTTGAAGATGAACTCATTGAGTGTTATATCGCACTGCAGGACTTGGATGGCAGGCAGATCCGAGTTACAGTTGCAGAATCAAAGCCAAGGCGCCAATTTTGAAACGAACTATGTTGGTTTAGAGGTTAATAATGTTCTTCACCATGAGTTAGTTCTTGGTTTCTATTTTTTCCGTCATCTGGCTATGAGTACAAAGAAGACCATTTAATGGTAGATTGGAAGTGAAATTGTTGTATACGGGGATATTTTACCTAGATTGTAATGCAGACGCCCTCTTATGGTCATGGTCATTGTGTGTCCAAACAGAAGTGGAAGCCTGACAGAGTTGTTGCGACCAAATTATATAGTACTGGTAGGGGTCAAAAACAGGTGTTTTATTATCTAACTTTCTCCTGAATATTTGTTACGGCCTGTATCATGTATGATCCTTCTGGATAAATTCATTCATCCCATGTATTCTTGTTTCTTAACCAAAAAAAAAGCACGTCCATGGATACATCTTCAAAACTGTTATCAGGCCTTTACAAACAGGGTATGGTTTTGAAAGGAAGATGATTTGAGTTGGCGAGTAGCTTCGTGGTTTACAAAGTTGTTGTGTGGAGTTTACAGGTTGGTTGCATTCCTCTTTGGAGCCTTATTTGTTAATTGGACGCCCCATGGCCTAATGGATAACTCAAGGTTATGTGAACAATAAATTAATAAAACCTTCTCGTCGCCTCACAGCTAACTGTGGCTGCCGTTCGCATCAAAACGACCGCACCTGTGAATAACTCTTGATGACTACGTTGTTCAGGTTAACTATAAAATTAACAATTCATGCCCTTACACAGCTGTCTTCTTGGTGACTGGTGAATGACGGCGATAATTTTTCGGCTGTACCAATTCTCTATTGAGCTGTTTGTGCATTAAATCCTATACCCAAATAATATCAGGAGAGAAACGACTAAAGCGCATTTAGAAGGTAAGGTTATTGATTAGTTTGAAGTTCAACACCCACGGTTAAACAGATGCGTTATATGGATTCCACATCTGCGATGTGTCATTTCTGAAAAAGAAAAAGGTTGGTCTATAAGATTAGAGACAAATTGATCCAGAAATCACAAAGAGGATTTCAGTGAATAACAGCAATGAATAACCTTACGCCATTGTAATGCATCCATTCAAAATCAGTGAACAGGGAAATTGTTTCATACTAGCTGTAAGGTTCGCCTTGGCTCCCCCAGGAGCCCCCAACCATATCTCGACCGTGCAAATGGGAGATTCATCTTCAAATTAAGCGCCTCTTATTAAAAAGCCTTAGCCAAAGCAAACCCCTCCTCCGTCCCCACGCAAACCCCGATACCTCTCTCTGCCTTTTCCGCCCCGATGGCGATGGAGATTCCGCCGGTAGTGCGCCGCTACTGGCTGCCGATCCTTCTCATCACCGCCGGCTTCCTCTTCCAGCTCCTCGTGCTGCCCTACTCCTACCCACCTACCCACTACGACGGTGAGAGCTCTCGCCCCGTCCCCGCTCCCGCCTCGCGCTCCGCGATTTGACGCCGCCGATTTGGTTGCGTTCTGAGATTTTTTTGGGTTGATTCTGGTGTTTTTCTGTTGCAGTGCTGGGGATTGAGAGGTTCGCGCCAGTGGAGAGGGTGGTCGAGGCCTACGAGCAGCTCTCCAAGGAATGGTGAGTGCGATCGACCCGATTTGGCTGCTACTTCATGAGTTAACAAGGTCAAACTTCATGGAAGTGTAGTAATCTCTTCTTCGGGGTTGGGAGTAGTCAGATATATACTCTACTAATTTTAGTGCGAACGCAAGGTGGTGTTCTCTTAATGTGGCATATTTGTGGAGCTTGCCATTTTCATGATGCTCCTGTCATTATTAGCCGAATGTCTAATCTGTTTAGCTTTGCGTATGCGGATTTTTTTATGAACGTCAGTGCTTGATAATGCCCCACCACCCCAGTGCGTTAGCATGTAGTAAGTACTGTTTCCTTTTTTGAGGAAGTTAGTAAGCTATTGTGCATGAAAATCCACTGATTGCATATCTGTTGCACCAAATATTTGTTTGTACGAGTCTAGTGCGCATGTACACGAGTTTGCGTTGTTGAAATAAGGAACCATGAGGTTGTAGTATAGACTATAGGTGAAATGTGGCTCCACGACTATAATGGGCTGCTGCAGACCCTTCTTCAAACTTGAAAGAATGAAATCGTTTGCTTCATATTTCTTTTGCCATGATGTACTTGCTTTTATTCTTTTCAATACTATCATCTTTACATAAACTGAGTGATCCTTTTTATCGTTGTTAACCCAGGATCTCTGAAACAAACCACCAATCAACTGTTGATATTATAAAGGTGAGATAAAAACATTCAGAATTCAGCTCTCGGGACCTAGTACAATCCATTTAGAATACATAGATAACTTCATAATATGTACTTCTATGTTGTATGCATTGTCCCTTATTCTGAAACAATTTTCTAGAAGCAACTTCTGTAATACATGCACAATTCATGTTTCCATAGCTGGCACTTGCCTGGAGCCTTTGTTTCAGAGTCTAACTAAAGGACTGCATACACTGTTGAGTCGCACACATTATGTCACTGGAAATTGAGAGCCATCTAGTCTGTGACAAACATTTGATCATTTTTATCTTTCTGCCAATTCTTGATATTGCAATGTTATTGTAAAAAATAGGAGTCCTCAGGCAAAAAGAACAGTGATACACATCTTCTAAATGTTTTATCCTTATATATACAGATTCGTTATTAGCCTACCCCAACTTGCTTGGGATTAAAGGCTTTGTTGTTGTTGTTGTATATACAGATTCGTTATGCATATGAGCTGTTGATGAATCCAATTTTGAAGAGAGATTATGATCTTTTTGGACTTGATGAACATACGGTGATCTCTCTCTACCTCTTTTCATTTGGAAATGCAAATGAAAGTTTCACCATTTTTTCTTCACTTCTGTTTACTTTTCAGTCTAACCATCTGCTATTCCTTTTCATCTGGTAGGATGTTCTTGAGAGAGTCAAACAACAGTATCAAAAAGAGCACTTTTTGAAAATAGATCTCCCGTTGTTGAAAGATTCTTTAGTTAGTAAGTCCCACCGACCAAACCTTTGTAAATGGGAATGTTAATATCTCTTTGCTTTTGCTGTGTTTGATATAAGACTATTTTCATCCTTCAGATGTGCCTGATTATGCCTTCAATGTGCTCACACATGAGTCATTCATGGATTCTATTGCTGAAGAATACCCACTTCTCATAATGGTTAGTTAAAAGGATTAAGCTCTTTGATTTAAACTAGATTTGTATAAGCTACTAAGCCTCTGATGCTGTATTTACATTCTGTGCAATTTATATCCTCTGCTGAAAAGAATATCGGGAGTACCTGCTGATTCTTGCTTGATTGCCTAGGTTTATTCAAAAGGTAGTGTTCGTTGCGCTCAATTTATTGAGTACTGGAAGCAAATTGGTAAGTTATTCACTCCAATGTGGTCACTATTTTTCTTATTGCTTCCCTTGGCAAAAGTAACACATTTAGACACTTCACAATAAAAAAGAAATGACAACCTAAAATGCAAGTATTCAGTGTGGAGGAATAAGTGGTATCGATCTTAGTTCATAGTGTTGAAGGATGCCGTACGAGATCTACCATTATTTTTTTCTAATAAACTCCATTTTTTCTTGTGAAATGGCAAGTCAAATATAGAGAGACATGTATTCTGTTATAATCAAAATTCTCTATTCAAGCATTGGGTGCCATGAACTTTTACCTCTTTCAGCCATTTTATTTTTTGATTTAAGGTCTACAATTTTCATTTGGTCGGCGAACTATGGAGTGGCTTTTGTCTGAACAGGACTCTTATGGATCTTTGGCTTTGATTTGTCATCATTTTCCTTTCCTTTTATAGAAAACCTTGTGTTGTAATAATAATTACTGTCAAACAACGTTTCAGAATTCTCAAACAAATCTCTATTCTCCCCTTTTCCTTGATAATATTAATATTCGATTTCATGGTATAGGTGCTCGGTTGGATGGTGTTGCCAAAACAGCTATGGTAGAAGTTGGTGATTTGCAACTGGCTGGTCATTTTGCAGAAACAAGATTCTCCAAACAGCCATTTTTCCGTAATGGTATGTCAAAAACAACCTCTGTTAATCATAATGATGTAAACTTTTAGAATAGGTTTTTCAGGTGTTATCAAGGAAACATATCTAGCTTTTGATTTTCCAATGTTTTATCAGACTTTTTTTATGGTTTTCTGAATTTGCATTATGTACATGATTTTGTCAAACTGAGTATAAAAAAAAACCAGGTCGATAAGGAAAGTTGAATGTTAATTTTTAACATCGAAAAATTCTGTGCAATTAACTTCTGTGAAGGAGAAAAGTCTTTTTTCTGTTATATATTCATTCTATGTATGCAGGTATACCAGCTCTTGTTGCATATCCAGCTGATTGCAGTAGCCCCTCCTGTTACATGAGGTGACTATCAAATAGAGAGTTCTTTGTGTTCATGATAAATTTTATTACTTGTTCTCTCCATCAATATGGCTTTTGTTATTTTGTCTAACTTGAGTCCGATGCTTAGGTACACAGGTGGCCTCTTTGTAGATTCTGTTGTTGACTGGGTTGCAACATCAGTTGTAGGGTTGCCTCGGATCTTGTACTATTCAAAGGAGGCATTGGTAAGTTTTATGAATACCTCTATTTCTTCTTTATATGCTATTCTAAAGAGTCTAAATTTTGTATTAAATAAATAAATAGTCTAAACTTTGAAGCAAACAGACATTGTCTCGAGGCATGTTTCAGTTAGTAGTTATTATTGAATCATAAGTTGGATCTGCATTTAAAGTTCCATTTTTGATATATTTTGCTGTTATGCCTTTTTTTAGGTTGTTTTCCATGCTTCAATGCTTGTGCATCCGAATTCTAGATTGATTATTTCTTAGTTAGAGGCAGTCAGAACTGAGTTTTCTTGCTTATTTGTTAGATACCTATCTTATGACATCATGACTTGAATCTAGATGCACAATTACAATGCTTGATGCAACTGTAAATGTATATAATCAATGGATACACTACATGAGTGAATCTGTTTGTTTTGTAGATTGCTGCCTTCTTTATTGTTTGTTAGATAGGTTTTACCTGGGATGATTTATGGTTCTAATGCAGAGCGGATATCATTTTCAGGGCTCCGAATTCATAGGGAAGGGCAGTCATCATAAGGTAGACTGAATTTCACTCTATATTTTGCACCTCCACCTCTATCTATAGCTATCTCTTGTGGAATTAGTTGCATCTTTTTCTATGCTAACCTGGAACATATCATATATTATTCTATACCAATGTTCTAAGGGAGGAGGACTGTATTTCTCATGATTAATCTATTGAAACTCGTTAGGGATGACACTGAGATACACATTGCGCAACTTGTTGTACTTTTTCCTTTTATGACCAGTATACTCATGCCATATTGCCATCTTTTGCATGCATGCTTTAGGTCAAAGTCATATTTTTCTCAAGTACTGGAGAGCGTGCTGCTCCGTTCCTTCGCCAAGCTGCTCAAGAGTATTCGAGCTATGCGTCATTTGCATTTGTCTTATGGAAAGAAGATGAATCCCAGATTTGGTGGAAGTCGTACGTGCTTTGTAAAATAATTTTATGTTGCCTGTTTTTATATCTTTTTCTACTCCATCTTACAAGAACCATTCGACATTCTTTATCCTTAACATTCTGCTCTACAGTTATTGGTTTAAAGAAACAGTATTATCTATCTATCATCACTGATCTATTATCTGCCGCATATGCCTTTTTTTTTAATTCTTGCTCATAGCCTTTTTAGATGTGATGATGCTTCCAAATGTAGTCCAATAGAAGAGTCTTGATTCTGCTTAATTGATGGTCAAATTTCCAGATCTGTGCCCTAAATTGCTATGTTGGATATGCTTAGATACTTAATAACTTTTATAATTTGCCTTTGAAGAAAACCTTATGATTTCAGTCTGAACATTGCATGCTGACATAAAAACAAATGTTTGTCTACTTAATAGCTTCCAATAGTTTTGATTTTGATATTTAGAGGAGTTTATATTTTAGTGAAGCAAAACATAGCGACGGTTTATCTGTCAATGCATTTCTGTAATTGGCACACAACCTTGTTAATTAATACTTGTATATTTCAAATCAGGTTAGGAGTGGAATCAGCTCCTGCACTTGTTTTCTTGAAGGGACCGGGCGCAAAACCCGTTGTACACCATGGCAAGATTCCTTCTCCCCTTAGCTCTTTAGTTATTTGAATGGCGGGTATCTAGGCTGACTGTCGACATCCAATTCAGGAACTTTTAGCAAGTCTGAGTTCGCTGAAATGATGGAGGAGCATAAGCACCAAGGTATGTTAATCAATGTCACTTAGTGGTGTGCTGAAACAAAACATGTACTAGTACTCTTCAATACACTAACTTTATTCTTGGTCTTGTTTAGACCTGCGACAGCTAAGAAGTGACACATCTTTGGAGCTCGGTTGTGATGCTAGAGGTCATTCACGAGCTGGTAGCGACACAACAATCTGGTATTGTGTGGTTGTTGCTGGTCGTCCTGGAGTCGCACTAAGTAAAAAGAGACAAGTAAGTTTCAATAGCTAACTGCAATGGACTACTCTCTCCAGTTAAAAAAGTGTTGTTTTGGACATTGATGCCGTCATGAACAATATAATATGAAACAGCAAAGATGTTAAAATATGAATGTACTTTGATACATATCTGTCAATACCATTGTGAAGAGTTAAATCAGAATATTCAAAGAGATATTGATGTTCACATTTTAGATGTGCTGTCTGTACGGAACCAAAAACAACACTTATTTGTGAGTGGAGGGATTATTTGTTTCATTTTTATCATCTAAGTGATCTGTTTGATTGTTAATAGTTTAATAAATGTGTTGTTTTTGCAAATTTTGAATTTGAAACAAGGTTTTGCGTGAGGCCCAGGACCAACTGATAGATGCTGTTGATAAGAGTGCTTCTGGAAATGTGGATAATTCAGTAGAGATATCAAGTGCAGCCACTGCCTTGAAAAATAATAGGTTGACCTTTGTTTGGTTAGATGGTGAAGTGCAGAAGGTAGACTCATTCTGGAATTCAATTGATTTTACCTTACCTACTAGTAAATTTGGATAAACTATGTGTGTGTGTGTGTGTGTTTTTTTTGCAGCAAATTTGTGCCTTCTACCTTGCCACTGATTACAATGGAGCCTGTGGTCCTAGAGGCTTTGGAGATGACAACCGATAAACCTGAACTGTTCATTGTCCGTTTCCAAAGAAATGCAACATATGAGGCATTGAAAGCTGAGAAAAGGAATAACCTTATGGAGGCTCTGCAAGGGCAGCATGGTAGTGATGCCTCCCAACTAGTTGCCAGGTACAAGGGTCCAGATGAAATTCAAGAGGTATGAATATAATTGTTTCTGGTGCTTCAAGTGTGTTCCTATTAGGTCAAGTCAGCAGCTCATGCAAAATGTCAAATGCATTGCTAATCCTGTACCTCTTAACTAATTTTACAGATAAACCAATGGGTCTCTCAGATAATCAAGGATGGAGATACAAGGGAAATTCCTTACTTTGTAAGTCTTCTGCAGGCTACAGGGCTAAATTTCGTAACCTTACAGATCTATTTTTGCACTCAAGCATATCTTGCTGAATATTTTTTTATGAGAAAATCATTTACATTTAAGATTATATGGAAATGGTAGAATTCAAGCTTATCCACTTAGTGATGAAATCCTTTTGATTAATATTTGTTTTAATTTAATCAATGAAATTTTCTTAGACATGAAATTATAATATGAGAAATTAAATGTGAATTTTCCACATATCGTTTAAGATAAAGAATGCCAAAGGCACCATATTCATTGCTGGACTTGTCAGCAGCTTGATGCTTGGTTCACTCTTTAAGCAATGTGTATCCTGCTTTTATGACAATCAGAGCAACTGGATGATACAGCCTGTCTCTAATCAATTTTGTATTACGAACACCCATTTATTTAGCTGAGCACGTGTATATGGTCAGATTATCTTATATTAGTTTTTCCCTAACAAAGCGTGAAAGCTGTGTGCCATTTCATTTATAGGAGATAAAATAAAATACAAGCTAAACAAGGGGGATAAAACTCTCTTCGTCAAAAATAGGAAACAATAAAATACTTGAAACAAAAAACACAGGATAACGACCTCTGCACTTCTGGATTAGAGAGAGGACCAACAAATCCCATAGGCTTGTGCCTCCTGCCAGACACCACAAATAACCTTACTGTATACAGGGTAGAGGTTTCAACGATTGTGGTCTATGCATTACTCCTACTGCTAAGGAGCCTTCACTGAACTAGTTTGCCAAGCTGTTACATTGCATTCTGTTATTAATATGTGACAATGTCATGTTCTGTGTGTAGACTTCAAAGGTACCAGATCTTGTACCTGAAGAAACAAGCAAAGAGTGGCTAAGAAGTACCAAAAGTATCCGCTCAGCTACGAAAAATCTAAGAAAGAGCATTGATTTCCATTTCCGAGATTACCTGACTGACGTAAGGATTGGTCCCACTTTGCTTATGTCCGGATGTATTTCCTTGGGAATGATATGGTTCAGGAACAACCAACCAAATCAGAGTGCTCAACAGGTAAGTGCATTTTATATCGACCATACAAATGAGTATGCGATTCCACTCTTTATAAATTCTATCTCAGTTTCTTAATTCGCGATCAGTCAGTTCCAGTTCCAGGTGGTCTGTAACATAATTTTGCATCAGCTATGGTTGACATATGAGCAATTTTTGCTAACCGCAAGTATCATTATTATTCTTTCTGATGCAATGTCAGAGCCAAAAATCATATCAATTTGGTGATGTTTTGACTGGATTTTTTTGCATTCTATAAAACTTTGCCCTTTTATGTTAACTATTGTTTGTTTGATCCTTCATTGTTGTCATCTCGGAATTCTAACTAGTGTGGCTTACAGGAGAAAGCTCCGAAAGACAAGACCAAGAGGCCCCGCCCAAAGCTTAGCACATCGCTCTTCGGTCAGCCCTCTGATTCAATCACTGATGCTGAACCCAAAGATGCACGTCAGTGGGAGATGACAGATTCAGATTCAGATTAACGGGTTTTCCAGTTTGGACTCAACACACTATACAACGGGTTGAACTTTGTTAAACTTTGTATAGATGGGCAGTAGCCCTAGTTTACGCTGATGGTTGGTAGAGCATAACTGAACTGCGGAAGTGCTGAAGTACAGCCTTTCTGATGCATCGACTTGCTAATGGTTGGTGGACAGTTTTTTTTGTTGTGACGTCTATACATCCGCATGTTCCTTGTAACCTGTCAGACATGTTTATCTCACGTAGAATGCCTATGATGTCTCGTACAGAGTAATGGAACTCCTGGTAGGATTTCTAAAGAAAAAATTCTTAAAAAACAAAACGATTGAGGTCCTGTTTGGCACAGCTCTTGAAATTGCTTCCGCTCTGGATTTTAGGGGAAGCTGTTCAAAGGCTGCATAAAAAACATATTCTGCTCCTTCATCCTAGAAGCATTTCTCAAGTTTGTGCTCTCTTTGTGTATTCTTATGGATTCTTTACTTTCTTTGTGTTGAAGGTACGTATGAGAATTCGTTTTGTCAAACAACTTTTTTCTTTAGAGAGAGTGCTTTCTGGAGAAGTTGTTTTTTCAGAGAATTTGTTTTTTAGAAGTCCTACCGAAGGACATTTCTTTTTAGAAGTTGAACCCAAAGATGCACGTTGTATCCAGCATTTTTGAAATATAATTTTCACACTTTTAGTGAATGTGTGAGAAAATAAAAATACAAATTGACTTCAATTGTATCCCATCGAATTTGATATTTGACTACATTCTTCACGAAATTAAGTTGAACAAGATCCACTTGAACAACATTTGTATTAATTAACTTAGTATTTTTTAATATTGGTATAGCTATTAAATATATACCAACTGGGATGGTACTCGAACTACACTAGAGATCGAATTTGCAACAAAATGATTTACTTATAGGTGAGTATTTCAAATTGAAAGTGATTTATGCAATTAAGCTTATGAAAATAAAAAAAGGAGCTTTTGTCACAAATTGTTCGCAATACCCACAATTGCAAGCTACAGTACACTTTTAAGCACTTTGACGTCTAGAACCTCTCGCTGCTAGTCACGCATCACCACGTTCCCCACGCCACAAGCCAAAATCGCCGAGTCCGCGCCCGTGACCTCGCCGTCCACTCCGATCTTCGGCGATGGCCGCGCAGCGCCCCGGATCCGCCCCCAGGTGGCTGGCCCCGTCCGCGATGCTCCTTCTTGCCATCTTTCTCCTCTCGGCCCCGCCGTCGGCTCGCGCCCTTCGGTTCGACCTCGAGTCCGGCCACACCAAGTGCATCTCCGATGAGATCAAGGTCGGCGCCATGGCTGTCGGCAAGTACCACGTCGTGGGACCGGACCCCAACTTCCCCGACGCCCAGCTCCCCGAGTCTCATCGCATCTCCCTCAGGGTAAGCGAGCCGCGTCGTGCGATTTGGGTTGTGGAGGCCGTGCCGATGTGTGCCTGTATGTTGATTGGATCGTTTTCCTTGGATTGGTGGCGGTGCAGGTGACGTCGCCGTACGGGAACAGCATGCACTACGCGGAGAACGTGCAGTCGGGGCACTTTGCCTTCACAGCGGCGGAGGCTGGCGATTACTTGGCCTGCTTCTGGGCGCCTGACCACAAGCCGTCGGTCACCATCGGTTTCGAGTTCGACTGGAGGAGTGGCGTCTCGGCCAAGGATTGGCCCAGCGTCGCCAAGAAGGGCAAGGTCGATGTGAGTATTTCGCTTCACTCTCTGGATTCTTACCCTTGTTTTGCTCAATTCATTACCGATCGGGTAGTTTTAACATTGTTGCCAAATCCTATAGCTATAGCGTTTGTTAGTGATTCGCTTTGTTGAATCAAGTGAACAGATCATGGAATCGTTTTCGTGTGTCGATGGGAAAAGATCATAGGATTGTTCTATCATTTTGGCGCTGCGTGGGTTAGCATATTCTGATAGGGGCTATTTACCTGCTTTATGTATGCATTGAATTCTATGTCTTGCCAGAATCTGAAGCATTTTTCGCATGCTGGTATTTTCTGTGCGCTGTATACTTGTATTTTGGACTGGACCGCTTGACCAGGTTTTTAGATATTCAGTTGGTACTATTTTTGGTGTGATGATATAGGCCTGAACTGCTGAGCCCTGAGTGGTGTGGATGTGGGTTTGATTCTCTTTGTTGCATGTTGGGTGTGATTTGGGATCATAATCAAGTACATATATTGGCATTTCCCTACTATATTTGAGTTGGATTCTTTCTCTATTAGGACATGGAGAAAGCAGATCAATAGCTAATATGTCTCTTAATCATTTGATGCTGGTTTAGTCTTATAATTTATTATATATTAGCTGCCAGTTATGTACAAGCTTTACATAAATTTATTTTCTTGGAAATAATTCTATAGATCCCAATAGTTAGAGGCTTGAATACTGTATGCTTTAACATCTCGCCTGATGCTGCTTTCTTGTACTTGTATCAACGATGTGTTGCTAAAAAATCATTCGCTGATAATGCACATGAATATGAGTTACATGCAACTACAGAGATTCAGAAACCATATTCTAATTGAACAGTGAGATCAAGCTTTGCAACCTCACATAAAGTTCCAGAAACATCCATAGGAGTTTTTACTCTTACAGATTGTATATAATTAAAAATGGAGCTTTATATGTTTATGGCATACAGACATTCCATGTCACTCTTCGACATGAGCACAGTTGTTCACCTTTTTCTTTGGAAAAGAATGGGACAAAATAACTCGTAAATTCTTGAAAATAGTGACACTATATCGCCTTGTTGTTTGTCTTACTTGGTATATGTATTTACATATGTGTTGCTGTTGATCTGTCACAGATGATGGAATTGGAGTTGAAGAAGCTTGAGGAAACTATAAAAAATATCCATGAAGAGATGTTTTATCTACGTGAAAGGTAGTTCATACTATTAGCTTTCAGGTAGAGGTAAAATCAGATTTTGTGAAAGTCCGTGAAGCAATTCTGATATGACATTCTTTTTCCCAGGGAGGAGGAAATGCAGGACCTGAACAGGAAGACCAACTCAAGGATGGCCTGGCTTGGATTCCTCTCACTCGGCATCTGCTTATCTGTTGCAGGTTTGCAGCTGTGGCACCTGAAGACTTTCTTTGAAAGGAAGAAACTGCTGTAGTTCTCCCATGCTTCACGATAGATCAGCAGATCAAAGTGGCTAGGTGTAGCCTTTTTGTCTCAACAGTTAATCTATGTTACAGAGCGTGATCCATTGTAAGAAACAATATTTGTCAAATGGGCTTAACAGTTCTCTAATCTGTTCAGTTGATATTTCTTTTCTAAAAAAACTTGTAGCATACTGAAATGTTTTAAGTCAAAAAGTTGTTGTGTATTTTCGATCCCTGTGTTGTCACTTTAAATGTGAAGCTGTGAGAAACATTAGCGATCTCGGCTGTTCTGCCTTGCAGTCTATCATCCTGGTTGCAGGCAGGAGGGCTACATTACCAAATTTAAAAAAGAAAAGGGTAGTGTGGTGACGTAAAATGGGATTCTGATTCTCCAGATGCTAAACATGTATACTCAAATCATACAAAAAAAATCTGATATCCAATGTTCTCACTTTAGTCTGACATAATAATATTTCTCCGTCACTAGGAACACTACCATTTGAGAATGACCACAAAGGAACTGATTCAGTTTCCGTGGCTAGCATTTCTCAACAAGAATTTGAAAATATGAGAAATGGCAAAGAGCAGGAAGCCACTGGAACCATACGTGTTGCAGAGCTATGGTCTAATAACATTCACATTTCCAGAAGTCTACAAAAACAGTCAAAAGAGAACCACAAAAGAAAGGAAAGACGTGGTACAAGCAGGGTTTCCGTTTGATTTAGCAGAAATAGTAGCAAAGAAAAATAGAAAAAAAACTTTTGCCGTTTCAGTGGACCTTCCTCGAGGCACCTATTTTGTACATGAATCAATGTCAGCTCCCAAGAAAACACCATCAAGACACCACCTGTAGTTACGAGTATATTCATTGCAGTGCTACTGGAACAAATGCCAGTGGCTGTCGTGTGATAAGCTCTCCTTCATCTTATCAAGCCTCTTGAGGATCTCTAAGAAGGACGGTCTCAGGTTGATGTCCGCGGACCAACATAATTCAATCAAACTGCAATTAAAACTATGTTAATATACTGAAGTCACAAAACACTAGTTTGGGTTTATGTAAACATGCCAATTGTAGAATGTCAAGGTCTGGCTTGTACATACTCCTTCAAATCATTAGAATATCCTTTCCGGAAAGCTGGGCGATGCCCATCTGCCACATACTTCGCAGCCTCATAAGGTTCGTAGTTCGAGAAAGGTGGATCACCTTCCAGCATCTACAATCAAATGAAATATTCCATGTCATTCAGTGATATATCTTACTGTAGGTTTATGTTTTTAGGTGACAAAATTACCTCATACAGTATCATGGCAAAAGAGAAGATATCAACTTTCTTGTCATATTTCCGGTGCTTGAAAACTTCAGGGGCCATGTACCGGTCTAGATTTGTACCAGAGCCATAACTATTAGCTAATATGAATTCATGGAGTAGAGTAAAAGATAAGAGGTAGCTCCTGAAACTTACAGCTTCCTGTCTCCCCAGTCATCTTGTATACATCATTGGCATGCTGAGCTTTTATGATCTTACTAAGACCAAAATCTCCAACTTTCAAATGGTTGGCAGCAGAATTCACAAGAAGAATATTTCTAGAAGTAGAAAAGTTCAAGTTAGATCAGATTAAAAAGCTTCTCGCATTTGTGAAAGCAACCAATCCTAGACCTTGGTTTTAAGTCTCGGTGAATCACAACGTTAGGCTCATTATGAAGATATGCCATTCCTCTGCAAGAGAAAATTAATAAAAAAAAGATATGAATCAATTCTCACCTCTAAGAAAGTAAGAAATCGAAATAAATCAAATACATTGATCATGACAGTGATACATGTGTTGGACCAGAACTACTACTACATGAAGATATTATATGAAATCTCAGGGATATGGTTTTGCAGCACAACTAGAAATATATACCATTACAAAAAAGAAAAGGTCAAACTGAGTTATATAATATAAATCCATATGCAGCAGGGTTTGCAGTTCAGACATATTTAACAGACCATACTGTTAGAAGCCTATAATGTTATGGCTAATACAACCTCATAGTACTCTTACTGATGACTTACATGTATGTAAAAAAAGAATTGTGTAAAGCATAGTTTTTTTTTCACCGAGTAGTAAAACATATTTTTTGTTACTTAGCCGGTATCCTAAAGATGATAGTACACCACAAGAATGATCTAGCACTGAATAAACTGAAACGACCTAACAATGGGATGACAAAGAAGAGTCCTGATACCATAGAGTCAAGGCATTCTTGAACCCCAAAAAACAAAAACTATTTTACATGAGAAAGTCATATGAAAAAATAAAAAAAAATCTTCAATCATTGTCCAAATTATGTTTGTTTACATGCTAGGAGTTAAGCACATGATGTAGGTGTACCTTGCAATATCTAGTGCAAAATTAACAGCAGTAAGTGGGCTAAGTGCACCTTTCTCCTTCAGATATTGATGAAGATCACCCTGAAAAAGCATTTAACTCTTATGAGCAGGTATTTCAAATATTACACACCAAATTATTGATTACAAGACAAAATTCATACTCCTCGTAGAAACTCAGTAATTAGCATTAGAGGCTTGGTTTCTGTGACTGCTCCAAGGAACTGGACAATATTTGGATGTCTCAGCTTTATTAGCAAGTTGACCTCATGCTTAAAATCTTGACTGCAGATCAGGGAACATTCATTAAGTTACTTAAGAGACTATTACATGAGGATGAATACAAAAATAATACCGCAAGAGCTGGAACATCTCTAGGTCCCACCCTCAACCAGAATTAATTGACCCACAATTTATGCAAGATAGCATGCCCCAGTCAATCAGTTGGAATATTAGAGAAGATTGAAACTTATATTGACATAGTGGGCATCTTATTGATTATGTAAACAAAGGTTAGTTACATCACCAGACTATGTAAACAAAGTTTACTTACATCACAAGCCTGTCATCAGATAATGATGGAAGAATGCGCTTGACAGCAATAGGTGTTCCTCGCCAATTAGCTTTCAGAATTTCACCAAAAGAGCCCTGTCATAATTAGTAGATTTCAGAATCTTAAGACAGCCCTATACTGAAATGGCTAAAAGTGGAGTATAAGCAATAGTTTCTTTGCAACATACATGCATCATTATCATACCTTGCAGTTAGCACCAATTAATTCATGCTTATGTATTCTATGTATCAAAAATCTGTTCTTCGGTAATTAACTTTGAGATGAAAGTGACAACTATTTCTTAGCCATGGAAATAAAAGATCCATCAGTTGACTAATAGCACATAAGAACAAGTTTCGAATAATGAATATAAAACAGTATGTTTGCATATCATGATGGAAGCTCCATACCATCTATAGTCAAGAGTGGCTTATAATAGTGACCAATAGCTATAATGGATAACATCAAATAATTGCATCTAGCAAGAGATGTCACAAGATCCGAACCTTTCCAATGATAATTGCTTTTGTGAAGTCCAACTCAAGTGGGTTAATCTCCCAGTCAGCTTTATTTGTTAGAGGTGGCGGAATTGACTTTGGTTCAAAATGGCTTCCGGTTTTCCCCTACAGAACATAAAACAGAGGAATCCAAAGTATATGAGAAAGATCACATCATTTATCTACCTAGAAAAATTGGATGATATCAAAGTGAAAATTTCAAAGCCTTTTAGCCCGTTGGAGCATGTACTCTGACTACAAAGAGAATAGTTAATATATTTGTGCATGTCCTCTAATCCAGATCTCTACATTAGTGGTTAAATGTAACTAAAAACGAGTACTATGGTCTCCAGGAAGTGAACCCTGAAAATTTCTTCATCTTGACAACAGATGACACAATTACATTTACATTCCGCAACATTCAACTGATGATGCCTATGCTTATATCACCAAGATATCCAAGTTCTGCATAATGCCCCGCTAGTTCACCTAACATTAAGCCAAAAATAACTGCCACATGCAAATATGACACTTCCATTTCTTACATCAATTTTGGAACCATGTATCCTGGATACAAATTGAGTAACATTATACCGATGAAATCTGCAGAGCAATATATAGGAAACTCATCCACTAAATCCATACCATACAGTGACTGATGAATTCGAATACCTGGTGTTCAATTTACAACTTCAGTATTCTTGAGCTAGTGGTCAGCCTATACCATCCTAAACTTTTGCAAGGCAATGCAAGATGTTAAATCGAACCAAAGTCATTAAGTACATACATATGTCAATCCACCATGCTCCTTGAGCAGCTCGATCATGGCCTGCCTCTTTGCACCCTCCGCGTCAGCAAGCGGCTGTAGAAAAAACTAAAGTTAGCATCACGAGCAGTTATGACAAAAAATATTATCATCACTATACTGCAGTTTGGACAGAACCAATCAATGCAAATGTGCCACACCAATTTTGCATCACAATTTAACACCACACTACCCCGGTAACAACAGAGACTGAATGATAATGTGGCTTTTCATTGTCTTTCAAAGCAACAATTATTAAACAATGCTGCTTCAACAGTGGAATCAATTGATCATTACCGGAACACAGCATTGGGATAAAGAAATGTAGCATAAGGCCCTACTGATTCGAAGCACAAGCTGCCAATTCATCAAAATCGACAAGGAACAAAACCGTTATATCCATCGTCTAACACAGAAGATGACAGGAGGGGCATCCAATCAGAGCAAAAGCTGCAGAGTGCAGCCTAAAATCCGTTACTGATCGTGTTCCTCCGGATTGTCAAGGCAGAAACATTTCAGCACCAAAGGAACAGAGTACAACCCGCACCACGAACCGAATCCAGCCCCAATACCGACGACGCACTCCATTTTCAACAGGCAAAGCTCGAACCAGACGCGCAGAGAATTACGGAACGGACATGATCGCCAGTGCCACGAGCTGTCCCACTCACCGTGTTCTGCCAGCGGTCCTGGGCGTTGACGTCGGCGCCGTTAGCGATGAGGCACTCGGCGACGTCCTGCCAGCCGTGGAGCGCGGCGACGTGGAGCGGCGTGCGGCTGTCGTAGTCGCGGGCGTTGACGAGCGCGGCGTCCTCCTCAAGCAGCTTCCGCACGGCGCCGACGTCGTTCTGGTGCGTGTGCCACAGGATCAGCGAGGTGCGGGCCACGAGCCCCTTGTCGTCGAACCTCCGCCTCGCGCCCCCGCCGCTCCCCGACGACCCCGCGCCGCCGCCGCTGCTCCCGCCGCCGGAGCCGGCCCCCGCCGCGGCAGCGTCATCCTCCGCCGCGCTCATCCCCTGCCTCCCGCCCTCGGACGTCGCGTGTCCAAATGAATCTGACGGCGAGCGGGCAGGGTTTCTCTCTCCTGCGAATCCAACTATTCTGGTGCGGGGGAGGACTTTATTTGCCTCGGGCCGGGCGCGTGATTGCCTCCGATCTGATCTGAGACGCCGTTGAGCTGGGGTCACTGGTTAATCCTCCTCTAACCACAGGGTCAAGCGGGCTAACCCCGTCTGCTTAACCCGTTAACCGACACCCCACCTATCGTTGTGTGCCAGCCTGGCACGGCACGGCATGGCGGCCCATCCGGAGCCACCAGTACCGGTCAGGTTTGTACGCGACGTGAACGTGAATGCATCCAAACCCGGCGATTCTTCCATGGAGCTGGCGCAATTTGTTGCTCCCTTTCGCCCAAAAACCGGCGATCTCTCCACGAAATTGGCACCAAAACAGCGGCCATTTGACCGAATTTCCTCGAGCTCGAAGCAATTCCCATGCGTACTCGCCGGCGACTACCCTTTCCGGTTTCGAAAAGCGATTGCCATTTCTGCTTGCTGCTTCACGTTCAGTCGTTCACTGTCCGGAATGAATAAAGCCGCCGCATGCTTTTCGCTACGTACACGCGCGTATCTCACTAATGACAGTGCTCGGATCCTGTGCTGAGAGGGACGTGAGCTTATCGCAGCCGTCCAAGGCAACCGGCAAAGCAACGGTGGTCTGGGAGGTGGGGCCGTCGAGAAGATTCCATGTGCCGCACATGGAATTCAGGAAGATGGCGGCATGTCTCGTCCTCACTATCTTTGAGACCCGGTCTCTGCAAATTCGCCCGATCTTTTTCTACGCTGGCTTTTCGCGGGTTTCTTTTGATCGTTTCGGAGGCATTGATAGCGACGTCCACGGATACTTTGTAGGACGAGAAAGATATTGATATTGACTTGTGTTTTTGTTCCTAATGACGAGAGCATACTTATCAACATGTCATTGTCTTCGGGGGTCAAGAGCGACGGATATTCATTGGCTCGATTGCTCTCGGATGATTGGGGATATCAAGATGAAACCTAGTTTAAGCAGGAGTCTAAGTTACATCTTGGGCAGCGGAGTTTACCAGATAATTTGTGTGATTATATATTGTACATAGGAGATTAAAGAGGAGATAAAAGTTGAGGGCCAAGTTGATCGTGATAAGGAATTGCAGACTGCATAATCACACCACTGAATACATCTTTTTAGAAAACAGACGAGGGCGCGAGGCAGTGGTCAAGTCAGAAACCACTGACATTAAACAAGGATAGTTGGACGTCCATCCGAGGCTAAAGCGTGTTTAAAGAGAACAGATGGGTGGCTAACAAAATTGTGACATCTTGCCCTCAGTATAGATACTTCAGGTACTGATTGTCTGACCATGGATAAACTGACCACGTTGCAAACTTAAGTCACAAAGAATGAGATATGCTCGTTTATTTATTAATGCGATTGCGTCACTCGGTGTTACATGCTTTCTGTTTTAAGAAATCTTGGGTTCCAGTCCACCTTTCCCCAAATAAAATTTGGGATAAACGCTGAAGATATATTTACGCTGCAATGTGCAGGGTCTCAGATCAGGTTGCTTATAGTCTGTGGATACACGGTGCATTAACCTTGAGCCGAGCTCATGTGTTTCCTGCTCAGCAATGCACGATGGTTAACTGTCAGTAACCATTGGTAACCACCATGTCGCGCGGCACCACAGGCCAGGCGTACGCGAGGTCGCTGTATCTTCAGCGCTGGAACAACTCCCAATGCTAAGCAAAATCAAGGACGTGATGCGAATTCCGAAGATCTTACTGCAAGCACCAGAAAGGAGATCCTGAAATCGTGGTGGGAAATTTTAAGGCAAAGAAGCTAATTAGTAGATTGGCCAGTAATTTGCACTAACGTGACATACCTGTTAAACCTATGTGTGAGTTGTTATAAAAGAGAGATCAGCTTTCATGAAGAATGCATGTTACCAAAAGATTCAGCAGTTCAACGTTTTCTGACAAGCAACCTGTATGCAACCAATGAAAAACATGATATGAGTAAAATGTATGAAAGGATGGTGGTGGATTTGTTCAAGCATTGGAATAATACTCTGAAGAAATGCATTGTTCAGTGTCATTAACAGAAAAGGTGCACCGAAAGAAATCAAGTGATGATCCTGGAAGCCCCAGTGGTTTTCACTCAAAAAACATAAGATGAAATAAAGGAATGGCAAGGACAACTAGAGCAATTTTTAAACCAATATAAAAGCAATGATCAGGGAAATACCGAAGTCGAAATCTTCGTCAACTCCCTGATGGCCATTGTAGCATAAGATGATGCTGGTAGCGTAAATTCTAGTTTTACTGCCAGCTTCTCTGGTAATGGATCTGAGATGCCAATAAGTTTGGTTTCTACTGAGCTAGCTTCAGCAGTCGATCCAGAGACGTCCAGTGAAGGTTCAAATGAATCGTGCGATGGGCAACTGCAAGTTCCATCAGATAATAGCTCATTTTCTTCTGGTGGCTGGATGTTGGATAGAACATCTAAATCAGTCGATACCAAGGATGCATTGTCATCTGTGTAAGCCATTAGGTTCCTGCAATTATTAAGAAATTCAATTTAATTGAAGAGCCCCAAATATCCAATGTGAGTACCTAAAAATCATCTTGAGTTGTTTATCTAAATTCACTACTATAAAATAAGCAAACTTAACACCAGGATGACAAGCAAGACACAAATCACTTCATGTACAGAACAAAAAACTTTTTGTAATTTTATACCATTCAAAATCAACAGGTCGTTCTAGTACCCGACGGTAGCCTCCTTTCATACCTGTAATTGAAAAGTCCCTAACAAAGGACCAAGAACATGTAAGAAAGATAAGGGCTTGATCTGTTGACTGAAAAATATTTTCTATGTAAAGAATCAGAAACGTTATATGCCAGATAAGGCACAACATATCCATTTCTGTGGATAGAGGTCATAAGAGGTACAAGCATTTGGGGTCATTTTCCTTGAGGTGTACTAGTATCCCAGTTCCCATTCCCGTTGGCACTGGACTACAACCAACTTATGTTAACAATAGACTTTAAGATAGAGTGACTTACTTGACACCATGGATACTCTCTATCAGGCTAATGCCATCCTGGATACGAAATTGATATCAGCATTACGGTAATCAATAGAGAAGAAATTATTAGAAGGTATGAAGTTCTATCACTTCTCTATAATCTGACTGTAAGAGTTTTGCCAACGAAGATCCAAAATCTCAGACTTGTCTAAAAGAAGAGATAAACTATAAACCAATGGCACAACCATGCTAAAAGTTTAAACTAAATATCACATAAACATAAGAAAGTGTTTCCCAGCCAGAACATTCAGACAAAATCATATAGCATAACTTCAATGCTAATGTGAAGAAACAAGTCATGACCAAAAAAAAATCGTTACCTTTTTGGATATTTCATGATAAATCCCAGCAACTTCATTCGTAGGAAGCAATGTTTCTGAACTGCAAATGGAAAAGATAAAGCACTAACTTGGTAACTGGAATGATGAAGTGTGATGCATACAGCAAGAGCTCCTCACCCAGGCAAAGGGAGTACGACATCCTCAAAAGTGTAAGCTGCCTTCAATACATCTTCAGAATCAACTATCTACAAGACAATGCATGATTTGGTGTTCCATTAAAGCAGGCCATGCACAAGTTTAACCATTTGTATAGGGCTATAATCATTTTTATATAAGAAAAACCTTCACAGACTGGATCACTTCTTCAGGAGGTGTTTCACATGATATCTCCATTTCAGCTGATTCCATGTGGCCATCATCATCAATTAAGGTATCGGTCGCACTTACTTCTCCAAGAGGGCATCCCTTTTTGTAAACCAAGTCACCTTCTACAACTCGTGAAATACCTGTGAATTCACCTATTAGCATATAAGACAACAAGAGTACATACTAGTCTCTGCTTCTCTGGAAAGTCAAAGCTTAGTTTTGGAACAACATCCTGGAATAGGTTTAGAACAATATCCTGTAAAGTCAAATACGTACCATACTTTGCGACTCTCATACTAGTGGCATGGTTCCATAGGTAACTCTGGTAACTATGTACGTACCTGCTTAGCATGATTGCATGCATAAGTACATGGTATATACAGAACAATACAGCAACAGAACATTCTCTCCTACAACTAGCAGTAAAAAATAAAGATTTAGATGGAAATCTCACAGCATACATCAGTCTCAAAGTTCGAGGTACAGCCATAAGTGCTTGTAGATAGTTGCCAGGGTACCTCTTCAAGCGCTGAAGCTGTGATAAAAGAAAGCCAAATCTAAGGGATTCACATTAATGTGCTTGAAATCTGATGATCACATGCCAACAAGAATGCAAAAATATTAAATTGTCAAAGAGAAAGAAGAACAAAGCATGCCCTTCATGACAAATAAGTGAATATTGGAGCACTAACTGCAAAATGGAATCTCTACTTAGAAGGTGAAGGTCAGAAACGGAAACTTTTCTGATTTATTGCATCTTCAATTAAATGGATGAGTTCCCTATATTACATGGCACAATTCATATAAAAGATACCAGGGGCACCATAATAATCTGGAGCATGGGACATATATAAATGTGCTTTATTCAATGTTTCAAACTATTAGTGCTAGAGCTAGACTCATAGACTAGTATAGTTTAGTTTGAGAGAACTATACTTTTTCTCACATCTTTCGCAGAACTATACATAATGCAAATTTTACTGCAAAACTAAATACGTTTTGTGTATTTTATAATTTTATCACAACAAAACACATATTTTGCGTGTTTTATCATAAAACAAAGGCAGTGCACACTAAAATGTCAGTTTCATCGAAGTATGCAACTTGTGTGTAGTTTCATTAATATGCATGCACAGGCATAGTTTTGAAATAGCCAGGTTTGCAAATACAACAACAACAAAGCCTTTTGTCCCAAGCAAATTGGGGTAAGCTAGAGATGAGACTAACAAGATTCAAGTACAAGAGAAACACAAAAAGGTCACAAGACAAAAGGTAGAGTAAGGGATACACAAAAAGAAATGAAAAAGGTCACGGTTCAGGCACGTTAATTGTTAGTCTCCAAGCGCCCCTATTCATAGCTAATTCCGTGGAGATATTCCACTCCTTCAGGTCTCTCTTATTCCTTCCACTGCATGTTTGCCGAGCAAATTTGATAACTCTGAACGAATTACAGCTTGACTACCTCTGTCAGACTCCTAGTTTGAAAGCAAAACGAAACCAAGCTGCTGGCATAAAATGCATACATGGCTTGACATCCACACTTTAACCTAAACTGTAAAGCAAACTTGTAGCAGGTAGAAAATGCAAACATATTACTACATTTTTACAAGTCAACTCCATAAGCACCACGAGTCCAGGACCAACCAGATCTCAGGTATCCCAAAACAAAATGAATTTATATAGTTGCATTAAGTGTGGGAAAGGAATAAGTAATGGAGGCAGCCTTGCAAGCACACAGAATGCCCCCCCCCCCCCTCTGAAACAGCAACTTTTCTCTAGTATCATAGAACTGTACAGCTAGGATTCCAGTTTTTTTTATCCAATACGCAGGAGAGCTGCGTATCTTTGTATTATAGAGAAGAGAAAGGCCCGTATACAAAGTCAACGCATGCCAGGACCATACATGAGAAGGTTAACACTCACGCCCATTGAGAGATATCACCCTTTTAACAGAAACCTACACGACCACACCATGGAGCAATCAGCTAAGCACTCCAACCTCATCTAGACCTAGAGCTTGGAGCTTCTTAGCTCCAGCCATACACCACAACAGTACTCATCTCTGAATTGCCGCAAGGCCTCGCTGATCCATGGTGACATTCCATCAAAGACACAAGTGTTGCGCTGTTTCGAAAGAATCCAGGCTGTCAAAATAATTCCAGTTTTTGGTGCTTTGTTATTTCTAGTTTCAGTTTTAGTTTTTCTTTCTCTGCCTGTACAGTCTGAATTTGCCTTTGTTGGCTTTATATAATATATATACCACAACAGGGGCTTCCCTTGCTGTACCCTTTTTTAAAAAAACAAAAAAAAGGAATAAGTAAACGTACAATAGCTCTCTCCACAATGAAATGTCGAGGAAGTCCCCTAAGTGCTGCATCAATATCACCAGGTCCTTTATAATATTCCTGCATCATTACTGCATTAAATTCTTTTTTAAGTAAATTAAGTTAGACAATCATTAACAAACAATTTGGTTACTTATAACAATGGAAGAGAGCACCTACCTTTCTACCGAGAATCAAGTGAACAGCATGTCTCCACTCTCCTCTAAGCAAAGAAGCACCAACAAGGTGAGTAGGTACTGAACCACTACCAAAGCGCTACCAAACACAATGAAAGATAAAAGTTATGAGTTACAAGGTACCAGTTCAAAATACACTAATAAATGAATAATAAGAAAAATGATGGACATCACATCTTTTACCATTACAAAATAACAGGACAAGGTTGGAACTCAGCGTAGTCAAGAATAAAAATAGTAAGTATGTTTCCTGTACCTGTAAACCATAGTAATTGATGAAACCATTTTTGTTTAGACTATCAACAGCAGCCTTTATCACATCGTCCGATTCTGCAACAACATTCCTAAAAGGAAATAATATACCAGGAGGATAAGCCGAAATTTTACAGTTCCTAAGCTTAAACATTGATCAAAAGCATAGCAAGCAAGCACATTGTTTTGATTCTGGTGGGGTATTATGGGACAGCAGAGCACTGCGTTAAAAATTGTCTAACTACATGTTCCACTGACAGATAATCTATGCGAGGCATAACCATTTGCAGAGGAAAAATAAATTAAGTAAGATAATACTTGGCATACTACCAGCATGACAGAGTATCCATTGGTAAGAGTATACACACCTCAATGTAATTGCAAACCGATTCCCCCTGAGTTGACCTAGAACAAGGCCCTCCTTTACGTAACTAGAGAAATGATTTAGCAGTTATTAAGTTGTCAGTGCTGAGTCAATGAAGGGGCTCATGGTTCATAAGCTTGAAACATTACCTAAAGTCTCCAACTCTGATACCTGCAAGTTTGCTATTAAGTGCGGCCAACCTAGTAGCATGTACCTTGAAAAGTGTCACCTGATAAGAAGATAGGGAATCAAAAAAATGCCTACTCGATGTATATGCAACATTAATTCATTTGAAACCACAGCATGATTCCATCTTTTGGCTGCAACATCAATGGCATCGACCTTTCTACTGATTAAGTTCAGTCATATACTTCTATTTTCAAATCAATCTATGGTGACCATGATTGTCTGATAAGCCAATAATGCAACAACACAGACCAAGCTATGGTGACCATGATTGTCCAATAAGCCAATCAATGCAACACCATAGGACCTAAATATCTAATGAGCTTCACGTCAGATATATTACTTCATAAAGTAAGAGGATAAGAGAATACCTGTTGGGTTGTAATGGCACGCTTATCCTTTGTCCCTGCAAACCCAAACGATCTGGGCTGTGGAAAGTGAAGTCAGTAATCAATGAGCAGAATATGACGAATTTAGCAACAAATTGCAAATGATTTGATTAAAAAATTATAACATGTACCTGAACCCCTAGCATCTTTCCTATAACTCCTAATGCCTCTTGTGTGTCCTTGTTCTCCTTGTAGAGGTGAAACCTGGTAATATAAATTGGTTTGGTTATCAGAGAATATATGGAACGAAGTATCGGACTATTGGACTGTAAATCAAATGAGCACATCAAGGAATTCTGATGTAAACAGGCCATACAATGAAAATCACTGGAAACATTTCACTCGATATATTTCATAGAAGAACAGATGTGGATCGACAAATTACATCACCTTAGAAACTTCCCCAGGTGATAAGGCCAGGTTGTAGAGCCTCTACTATCAAACGGCTTATCATCTCTCCAACCCGAACCATCCAAGTCCCTTTGATTCCTCCCCCGCCTACCGCTTCGTCCTGACCCCATCCGCACCCTAATGCACTTCTGAACCCCATCGGTGTGCTCAACTGTATCCGTGATCAAAAACTTGAAGTTCCTCTTGAAGAAGTCATGCACTTCCTAACACGATGTAGAACAGAAATAATCACTATTTATCCAGGCATCGAACGGGATGATGATAGTGGGAACCAAAACGCACGGAGCGGTGGGCTTTATCGGCATCAGCTGATAGAATGATGGGCGAGGCATCCCCAGCTCCTCCCTCCGAGTCCGATACCCTCTCCAGGAACCCCTTCAACGCGTCGCAATCCGCGTCCCCACAGAGCAGCCGGAACGACTCCAGCGCCCGCGAGTGGGCAGCGTCGGCGTCGCCTTCCTCCACGTTATCCCCACTCTGAAAATCCACAAATGCAATGGCAGCAGAAAACGATGTCAGAGTCGCCGCAGTAGAAGCCTACAGCGCGGGAGGGAACAGGGGCGGTTCGGGAGAAGGGAGGGAGACCTCGCCGTCGTCGGGGAGATCGAAGGAGGTGAGCCGGACGAGGGCGCCGTCGCGGGCGACCTCGTGGACTATGAAGTCCGAGTATCGCTGCTTGAGCGCGCCGCAGAAGCCCGGGGTGGGGGAGGCGTAGCGGGAGATGCCGACGTCGGGCTCGTCCAAGGGCGTGCGGCGGCGCGGCGGCGCCGGGGCAGGCGCGTGGGCCGCAGCGCGCGCGCGGAAGGCGAGGGCACGGGAGTGGCGTTTAGGCGTGAGGAGGAGGAGCGGGAGAGGGTTTAGGAGGTGGCCGCCGCGCATTCTGCCTGGCGCGCGGTGAGAGCACGGCCGCCGCCGGAAGGGTGGGGAGTAATCGGGCCCCGCCGCTGCGCGCGCCCCGTGTTTGCTTCGGGCGAAGAGGGGATTTCGAGCGAACTGGCGTGCGGCAGCGTTTTAAAAACGTAGTAGTAAAAATTGGTAAAATTTACAACAAACGTTACTCCGTCGCAAGTTGAATTTGCAAGAGTTTTTTTTGTTTTGAAATTAACCTGCAAATTTCATGCTGCGTCACGTCGACACCAACACCACCACGAAAGAGGAGAACTTTTTTTTTCGGAAAATCGAAAAGGAGAGAATGACCTCCGGTGTCCAGCTTCCTACTTGGGTCCGAGCCAGAGGCCAGAGCCAGGCGCGACAATACCACGAACAGAAAAGGTGCGCGACCGTTGCAATCAAGCACTGCCCGACTGGATTCAGTACTAGCCTGCCGCGGTGCCGGCAATCCAAGGCTCGCTTCTGTGACGCGACACGTCGAGCGGCAGTGTGCAACTCGTGTGCGGCCAGCATTGCTCGGCCAAGCCGTACCCATCCATCACATGGTGGAAACGAACGGAAGGGGCGGCACCCGGCAGTGACCACTGCATCCTCCCTCCGCGTCAGCAAGCAAAGCCTGCACCGTGCCGGCGGCCATGGCCACGGCGGCGAACACAGCTCACGGCCGCATGCCGTGGCCGCTGGCTGCGCGCGGCACCACTAGCCGTCGTCCAACCGCGGGAATCATCAGGGCTGCGACCGCGCCGAGAGCACGGACAGGAGGCCGCCGCCGCCACGCCGCGCCGTGGCGACTTAGGCCGGCGCGGCGGAGGCGCGGCCCTCGTCCTCACCCGACGCGGTGACCTACACTGCGAGCATCTCCACCGACACGCCCCTGTACGAGCCCCCGGGGTAATTAAGCTCGCCACCAGCATTTCCATGGATCGATTTGATGCGGCCGGAATTGGCAAGGGTTCAGTGACGTGTGCGTGCGTGCGCGCAGGTGTCCTTCGACGAGTACCTCCAGGACCGCGCCCGCGTGTTCCGCGCCATGTTCCCCGACGAGACCCGGAGCCAGCGGCTGCGCGATGTAATGTACCCACCTTGCTCCCCGTTTCTTCCGGATTGACTGATTGGTTAGTGGTTGGTGGCGATGCAGGGAGAGTGGCGGATCCAGATGCTGCCGCTGCAGTTCCTCCTGCTCACCGTGCGCCCCGTCGTCGTCATGCAGCTGCGCCCCGCCGCGCCGGCGGCATCGACCTCCGAATCGTGCGTAACATAACACTGCTTCGTGGCATTCGTTTCCTGCCGAGCGCGATCCAGAGGTGACCGGAACTTGTTTGGCGTTTCGTGCGTGCGCGTGCAGACGGAGTGGGAGCTGAGCGGCCTGGACAGCGGGTACGCGCCGGACAGCTTCGACCTCGGCGTGCGCGGGTCGCTGTACGCGGACCGGAGCCGCCGCGCCAGCCGGATGAAGGGCCACCTCGAGATCGCCATCACCTGCGTCCTGCCGCCGGCGCTGCGCATCGTGCCGGACAACGTCCTGCGAGGCGTCGCCGAGTCGGTGAGAGACCCCTTCACCGCGTGCCCTGCCCTTTGGTTCCTTTCCATTTTTCTGAGGTGACAAAGGTGCGGAGTGATGGTGCAGGTGCTGTCGCGGCTGGCGGAGAAAATGAAGCGGGACGTGGACGTCGGCCTCGTCGCCGACTTCAAGAGGTTTCGCCGGGAAAAGGCGGCAGCCGCGTCCGGAGCCGTTGCGCAAGCAGTGGACGCCACGACAGCAGACTGAAGGCTTTTTTTTCTGAAGAAAAGTTCGTGGCTGACGAGCCATAGCTTAGAATTTTTCAATTTTTCATGTACATGAAAGAAGTGTGTGGTTGCCTTGTAGCAAAATTCATTCCCGACCGACCGCTTTACTGCAAGCGTCACCAAACGGCTCTGAAACCGGAAAGCGTGACATGGGACTCCATCCAGATCCACAAAAGATTCTTCTATCTATATAGCATATATCTATATTTATAAAAACTCCCCACACATCCAACCCGACCGACATATACACTAATACACGCTCAAAGCGAACTACCACGAACTCATGAACAAAACACATGTACTAGTAACTGTGACGATGCATCAACCCTACCCACCCCATGTTTTTCAGTTTAATTTACATCTGGTGTCCATCAGAGGAGGCCGAAGAAGAGCGGCAGCGCCAGCAACAGCAGGACGCAGAGCGCCCGACGAGCGCCGGACAGGAAGCTCTCCGCGGCGTCGATCGGGATCAGGGCGCTGTTGGGTGAGTTGCCGAAGCCGCCCGTGCCCGGGGTGAACGACGACGGCGGGTTGAAGCCGCTGCTGGGGGCGTTCGCCGTCGGCGTGGTGCTGGAATTGCCTCCTGTCATTGAGCTGCACGTGCAAAGAGTTCTTGCGTGTTAGCAGATGACAGCGTTTCTGAATGGTTTCAATCGAATTTTCAGGAAATGATTTTCAGTGTTGCCAACTGCCAAGAAGGAAGCGTGCTCACCTTCCTGAGAAGACGCATTGCCCCGAGCCTGGAACGAAATTTTCATTGATTAGAGCGCAGGGGAACAAGACTGAAAAAAAAACCTTCCGAAACAAACAGCTGTCGAGAGACAGGAAACAGATTACAAGTGCATCCTTACTGGGATCGATGTTGGTCGTCGTGGCGGTGCCGTCGAAGTTGCAGGTGGCGCCGGCGTTGGCGTTCCGGTGGTAGTAGTCGTTGTAGGCGTAGGACGCCAGCGCCGGCAGGTTGTTCGCCTTGTAGCACGGCGCTCCCGGCTGGATCGCCGTGCAGTCGGCGCGTCCCGGGCCACACGCCCAGTTCAGGCCCTTCTGCAGCGCCGTCGGATCCGCGCCTTCCTTGGCCACGCAGAACATGCCGCTGCTTGCCGTCGGTGTCGTCTGCAGCAACCGCCTCTGGCCCAAGCTGCGCTCCTCTGAATCGACGGGATGGCTGCCTGAAGATTGTACATTCGTGGAGACAAAGTGAGATGACGAGGCTTGGAAAGCGGAACATACATGGATCACGCACATGTAGAAAGTATAGTTCCATCTCTGCAAACGAGCAACAGTGAGCTGAATGCTCAGAGTTATTCTACGAGTAATCGGGAAATTCTTCAGGTTGGTGATGAAAGGTAAAAGAAGGGAGTGATGCCATCGTGACTTTAGAGAGGCGTAGCATGAAAGCGATGTGAAGAGATTCCAAGAATACAACTAGATATTTTGTAGCCAAAATCGCTCCATAGCCACAGCAGCTGCTCCGCTTTTATTTGAGGTGAATTTTAGCGACCTTAGGAATCTCAACAAGGAAAGTGAGAATGAAACCTGATGCTACTGAAGCCAAAGTAGCATTACTTACACGTACCGCATGCGTTTGTGACAAGAACGGCCAACAAGAGCAGGTTTCCCTGCAATCTTTTGTTCAGCATTTTACTATTCCAGAAGTCCAACCGGCCGTGTCCTCTTCCAGAACCACACCTGCCACGATAGAAAAAAAAAGTTGAGTTGTGTTGACCAGATGAGTGATCGGTTGGGAAACGAGTTTTCACAATCACGTATCATAATCTGATATTGTTACAGAAGTGCACATAGTGAAAAAAGGGCATACTTAACACGTTTCCCAGCTTGTTTCTTCTGGAGTCTACTGCAACAAAATTCAGAATTGACATAGATTTCGGCCATTCAAACCTTCTCCCAGCGACTTGTATCTTCGCATAATAATACAACAGATGTGCAAGCAGAGACGTCTCTTGGAAAGCTAAGGTAGCGGAATGCACGCGTCACAATCAGATGCAGAGTTTGGTGATGACCTTAATAAACTATGAATTGTTCTGCTTAATTATTGTGCAAATCAATAGAGATAGTTTGGGAAGGGAAACTGAAAAACTCTCCGTTGTTTCGTGTGACTGAAATGTCTAGCCAATGGTCGTCTAAGTGTCTGTTCCCACTCCTAAAATTTCAGACATCGTATATGATTGTGCAGAGTAAGGTATGAACTGAAGTACTGAACACACATGCACCAGCCATTAACTCAGGTGCAAGAGTCGAATGACGATTGAATCGACTCAATTCAAGGATACTAGTGAGAACAAAGGCAAGGAACTCCAAATTTCCCCAATTGCGGATGCAGTCCAATAGATTTCAACCGAGACAAACTGAATTCAGCAGTAAGAAGCCTAAATGATTTCAAACGAGACAAACTGGAAGCGAAATTAAATCTAGAAAAAAAGGGGGAAAACACGGCACCAAACCAATACGCTCAATATATCAAGAACACGCAACCTTAATCCAAGGAAACCTTGCATGATTGAAAGGAGATAGAGACAGAACTCAGCAGGAACACAGGTTGATCCATAAGGATATGAGACGTGAGAGTTGCTACAAGAAAACGAGATTCAGAAGGACCGTACCTTGAACCAAAGCTGTTGGCCAGTGCTGACTGCCGAGAACAGAACAACACCGATTGCTTCTTGCGGATGGAAGGTCGCCTGAACCCTCCTCTAGCCTAAATAACCTAACTCCTCGGTTTGCTGGTCCTGAGCAGAGGCAAAACCCAAGAAGGAAAAGCTGGATATGTTGCCTGCCCCGGCCTTTTATTGGCACCAATAAGTACTATATATGACGAGGCATAATCAGGCAGTTTATAACGTACCAACTATGGCGTAAGGAGTCAGTACTGGGACATGGCAGGTATTGCACCACAGGGAGAAAAAATCGGCAGGCTCTTGAACCGGGGAGTCAGTGGACAGAATAGGCAGAATGGTTGAGGAAGGGAACACCAGAGACCAGCCAGAATGGTCGATGATCCGTGATCACTATCATTATTATGGATGTATATTCAATGGCATAGAGTACTCGTCACAAAAAATGGCCGCATATAGAGACTAGTTATATCGAACTCGAACAGCATGCATGGCTTCGGCACTTCTCACCGTCAGTATATTTGTTTGTAAAAGAAAGGAAATTTTAATAATGAAATTAATTTCAATATAAGGATTAAAGTAGGAACATTAGGCGTGCATAAAAGCAACATCGTTGAACATGCCTTTGAAAGATAAAAAAGAAGATTAATTAGTAGTGTACATTCTATTTTAACATCAGTAGCCTCGAGAGAAGATTAGCTTTTGAGAATGATTTTTGTGAGCATATGTCCATCCTAGCTTTTTTATTAATTATGATTAAATATAAATATTAAATTTATAATTATACTATTAAACATATCAGACTAGTTATAGTTATGTTATCATATCATAAATTGAAGTATAGAAATATCAAATTCTGACATATCAAATTTAATACAATTTGATCAATTTATCAGAATTTGATATGTCTATGCTTCAATTTATGTTTTGACAACATATCTACAACTATTCTGACATGTTTAATAATATAAGCAGAGATTCAATATTTATATTTAACCATAATTAATAAAAAAACTAGGATGACACACACGACCCTATGTTCACTAAAGTATTTCAGCTTTTTTCATCGATGTTTTATCTTCTTTCAGATAAAATAAAAACTAAGATCATCAGTCGTCTCAAAAGGAGATTAGCTTTTCTCTGAAAGTTAAAAGAAGATTAATCAGTATTGTACAAGTGTTTAAAGCGCTCTGGGTCAGTTATGCACGCGCACACGTATAAGAATGATCATGCTCATTCGTGTTTCTCTCATCTTTTTTCTCATCCCCACTCATATTCGCTCATATAATTCACAAAAGGACAACGAGGTTCTGCAATGGTCGGACCTTTTTCTTTTACACAATATATTCTCCATGTCCCTTGTACCTTATCTTTTGTTGTAACATGATGCTGTAGGGGCTGTACATGTGGAGGAAAGATAGTGGCGTAGGTGGTTGGTACTACCACATCAGACGCGAAAATGGAGTCACAATCAACAAGTGCGTTTCTTTGTGGGGCGGTTAGTCGTGGAAAACGCAACGGGCACACGGGCCGTTCTAGGGTTTTCTGTCACCGTCACTTGGATCACTAACCTCTGCCAGGGTTTATTTAACGAATGGCATATCGACTTCGACGCTAGCCTTGAATAATTCTTCTTTTTCCATAAATCTCTCTTCTGCAAAAAATCAGGGAGACATGAAATTTTTGGTTCAGAAGGGCTCTGCAAACAGAAGAAGCTAAGCATACACAACAATAATGAAAGTACTTTGTGCTTTATTCGAAGAAAAATAGTACCTTTTGGTTCCGTGCAGTTCCAAACAACGTCAAACACCACTCCGTTCAAGAATCCTACCAGCATGGACATGAAAAGAAGGATAACTTGTGAGGTATGGAGGCTTGGGACTCGGTATTAAGAGCACTATCTGCATCTCTAATTCATCACTCGGTCACCACCAACACAACGACACACATCCAAGCCCTACTAGTTGCTTTCGTGTCTTTAAGGTACCAATTCTCTCTAGACTCCTCTATTTCCACAGTATTCCGTTTAGTTTGTGGTCCTTGTGCAGGAGAGCAGTTCATCCGTCAATGTCTTAGTGAACATATACCATATCACCATTTTTAAAATCTTTTTCTTTCTTGAATACAATAGATTATCTATATTTGTATTGAGAAGAAGTAGCAATTATAAAAGTATATTTAGTACTGTTTTAACACCTTTATAGTGACATATAGGAATTACTTCTCAAGAGAAAAGAAAAAGGAGGACAATATTCGGCCCATTCATAAAAGCCCAATGAAGTTAGCAACCCATACAGCGACAATCAGGCCTTGGTTGGACGCGGCCCGAATATGCAGACACTCGTCGCTCGTCGGCATCCCTCCAGCTCTGAATCTCTGATTTGCATTTGCCTAAAAAAGTTCTCAAAGAATCAAAAAAAAAAAAGCTCTCAATCTCTGATATCTTCGGCGAGCCCGCGGCCCCTATCAGTGGCAAGGCTGACGACGTCAGAGCAGGCTCCCTGATCTGGAATCGAGGGAGCTACGCAATGACGGCCAGTTGATCTCTTCGGCATCGTTGCCTGCAAGGCTGCAGCAACACCTATGCAGCCTTCATGATCCAATTCACTGTCAGTGTGTTGGCACTGTGACCGTGCCTGTTACGCAAGCAAGACTGCAAGCAAACAAGGCAACGAACTGACTATGAGAGCAAGAACAGGGCGTGCACACCATCTGTTCGATGAAATGTTTCACAGTGAGTTTCAACAGGAGTTCCAGTGATTTGTTTTCCGGCTTTCGTGACGTGCTTTCAGTTTTATTTCTAAATTATTTTCAGTTTATTTCGTTGATTCGTTGTTCTTTCTCATCGATCTCCGTGCGTGTCTCAGTAGGCTTCCGAATATACAACCGTTTTATAACCTGGGTTTGGTTTTAACCTCCATCTGGATTGGGTAGTTAGAGCATCTCCAATAGCTTACCTAAAACTGACTACCTAAAACAACTTAGAGGTAGAGGAGAGAGAATATTTTCAGTATAAATTGATGCTCCTCTCCAGCAGCTTACCTAAAAACTAAGTACCTATACTTATAATCATGTTGCTTCACTCACACATCACAAAGCACACATGAATTCCCAATTGGATATAGCGATAATCAGCAATTGAAACATCAATTTGACTAACAGTAGCATAGACAACACATGTTCAAGTGACCATTCATCACTACCATGTTCCATGTTTGTGCAAAATATGAACCGAAGCATAGACAACACACATGTTCACATGCTCTTGCAAAATATCAAAAGCCACCCATGAATCGTCCCATGAATCAATGACCATTGTCACTAACACCACCACCACCATTGCTATTGAAGCTACCCATGAATCCTCCCATGGATCTTGCCAATATCTTATCACGCCTCAATTCATAGTAGATTCTTCCCTTCTCATCTAATTTTGATGGATCCATGAACATGATTCTTTGCTCTTCTTCTAACCTCTTGGCCTCTTCCTCAGCTGCTATCCTTCTCTCCTCAATGGCAGCCCTTTGCTCTTCAGCAGCCGCTCTCCTCTCCTCAGCTGCAACCCTTCTCTCTTCAATGGCAGCCCTTTGCTCCTCAGCAACCGCTCTCCTCTCCTCAGCTGCTGTCCTCCTATCATTCACTTCTTTCATCTCCATCCACCTTGTATTCTTCAACTCATTCCTCTCAGCTGCAAGCTCCCTCCGTGTTGACACCATATTGTCCAAAGACTCCTTGTAGGCACTCTCCCCTGCAGCTTTCTTCAACCTCTCCTTCTCTGCCTTCCTACCGGGTGGCCTCTTGCTTGATAGAGCCGAGGTTGGAGTCGGGTTTCTCTCTCCATCAGAGTCACCATCATCATTATCCACATCCTCACCACTGTCATCAACGGTTTGGTCACCTTATCCTGAGCATTTGCACCACTCGGATTGAGACGCTCAACTTGCTCCAAACAATTAGCCCACTTGGTGCAAGACACTTTGATGACACTCCAACGATGTGAGACAGAAATTTGGCTACGAACTTTACCACTCTTGTTCTTCCGAGAAAAATGATCATATATGCGCGACCAATATGTTGATCCAGGTTGTTCATTTCCTGTAATTGGATCAAGAGCGATGGCCTGCCATGCCTTTACCAAGCACTCATCCTCAGCAACTGTAAAACTGGATCCCCTTGAGCCCTTCTTCTTTGGCACTTCTATTTCATCATTAGAAAAATCATCTAAAATGCCATCACCAATTTCCTCCTGACCATCACCACTTCTATTTTCAACATCCATAATGCCCAAAAAGTCTCATCATCAACACTAAGCAATAAACATATGAAAGTAGCAATCAGTGAGGATTCAACATTGATGTACACTAAACAATAAATATATGAAAGTAGCAGGATTCAACATATAAAATGCACAATTCATGAAAATTGAACAGAGTGAAAATGGATCAGAGTGAGCATGCATAAATACCTTGCAGGGATTTCATCGAGCATGTGTTGTGCGACAGGTGAAAATAAGACGGGAGCTGTCGGATCAATGTTGCTTACTGCTGGAGAGGTTCCATACGTGCTTGCAAGGGTGTCGAGTGGAGGTAGAGTCGTTGATGTCCGTTGAGTCGCCGACACCGTAGCTGTCGATGTCCTCTTGCGCTTCGAGCCTGCCATGGGAGGCTTGCGCTGAGGTTTTGCGCGGCCTTGAGTGGCCTCGGCACCCTCGACCCCAATGCCGGCAAGGCCCTGAGCAACAGCCCCGGCAAGCTATATAGCAGCAGACAATACCTTTCCTTCTTGGCAATACGTGGAACACCTTCCGGGCACCGAGCAGCAAGCTCGTTGGTGACCACCGTGATGTACTCCGGGCACCGAGCAGCAAGCACTGCGACGGCCGGTTCGTCGTTGTTGAGAAAAGGCTCGATGCAGCGTGCTTCTAGACGAGCTCACCACGAGCCAACCTTCTCGTCATGGAGTCACGACGGCCAGGCAGCATGGTGTCACGATGTAGTGTCGCCTCACCCTACGGACGTGGTCAACCACAACGGCGGTTCTTGGCGTCGGATTTCGAGCGTCCGTCCGAGCAAGAGCTGCTCGGCGCGGCGAGCGACGCGGGGCGGAAGCGGCGGATGACACAGAGGTGGCAGAGGCGGTGGCGGACGGTGCGGAGTCCGAAGGCGGTGGCGGGCGACGTGGAGTGGAGGTGGCGGACGACGCAGAGGTCGAGGACGCCGTAGAGGTCGAGGACGCCGCAGAGGCGAAGGCGGCAGATGGCGCGGAGGTGGCGCGTGAGCGCGGGCTAGGCGGAGAAGTTTCCCGCTCGGTCGTTTTTGGCTTCGCGGGCGTCGAAGAGGAGGATAGGTAATCGACGACGGAAACTCAAATATTGGTAGGCAGAGTTGAGTTTTAGGTTTTGACTTAAAAAATTTAGGGATAGGTAGTATGATAGGTAAGCTGTTGGAGACAATTTTTAAGTGTTTTGGTGACTTTTAGGGATAGGTAAGCAATTTGAGTAGGCTATTGGAGATGCTCTTAGAAAGGGTATTAACCTACCAGGTTCCAAAAGAGCCTGAACCTGAAGCCGTGAACCATAACGCGTGTCTAGATCCAACGGCTGTACGTCGTCGTCTGCTGGATAAATAAGGCACAAGCGCCTTCTCGCGTCGCCACCAGAAGCTTCCAGACTCTTGCAGGCGAACCGAATTGTTTCTCACCTTCGACCCCTTGTGTTCATCCGCTTCGTTTGTGGTAAGCTTGCTACTGCAGTTTTCCGCGTTGTTGGCTCTTTTAATCGGCTATTCTGATCACAGCTAATATTTGAGTCGGATCTCGGTCGTATACTTTGAGCCCTAGTTCTATTTACATTGGCTCTCTGTTTGAGTGATGCTTTTATCTCATAGAGTGTTTTAATTTAAATCGGTTGTAAGTGGAAGATTGGCGATTTTGCTATCATTCTGACAGATTGTTAAATTATTTGTATGATGATCAACGCAGATAGATAAATATTGTTCCGCATAGCTGATTTGGCTTCATCGATGCATTTCGACTGTCATATACGCACTATTTCATTCTACTGTCAAGGGAAATGACAATATTTACGAAGCTCAGTGCCTTATTCCCCTAAAAAAATGTTGGCTAACTGATGTTCAGACTGCCTTATTTATGTTATTCATTGTTGAAAAGTCTTTTTTGCGCATCAACTATCTCATTAAGAAATTACTGATATCTAATAAGGTGAATTATTAGCACTGATCACGTTGTTGCTTTGTGCCAGATCAATATGAGAGGTTACAGTTACAGTCCTTCGCCACCAAGAAGCTATAGGAGAAGGGAACGCAGCCCAAGCCCCCGTGGTTATTACCGTGGCCGTGGTAGAGACCTCCCTACCAGCCTTTTGGTCAGGAATCTTCGAAGGGACTGTAGGTAATTAAATGTCTCCAGCTTTCATGGCATCCAGTAATTTCAGCTGCACAACTTGTAAATCATGTGGTTTATACTGTAGTAAAATTGGCGAATCACTTAATAATTTAAACTCGATGCAATGTATTCACAAACCAACTGAAATACTCATCAATTTTCTTTTGTTTCCTCCATTAAATACTTGAAGAATCTGATCTTTTGAACCTATTCGTTTAGCAAAAATTCATCTGAACGGCTGAAAATAGTTTTGATAGATGATAGGTGCCATAATCCCAGATGTGATTCTGTAACACTAGTATTTCATATACTGATGCAATTGTTGTTTTCTTCTGAATTGCCTATGGTCGTGTGTGCAGTAGGCTCAATAACATATGCATTTTGTTCGTATTCCTAGTACCCATAATTCTGCGGTGAGATTGTGGCACCAGTCAAAGATATGGTTAGTTGCCAAAAAAAAAAAGATATGTTAGTTTCAGATGCATCCACGAGTTAAATTGTCATATTAGCTGATGCCTTTCCAGCTTCTCTCAATGTACTAGTTTTCATTTCTGCATGCATTTTTAACTCCTTTTTTTACAGTAGCATGTCTGATTCTTTTTCATTTGTTATAATGTTCTGTACATTCTCAAAGCACTGTAGTCCAATAGCCTGATGAGACTTCATTTTTCCCTGTTCTTCATATTCCTTCTGAGCCTGTATTCATTTTACTGCAGACCAGAAGACCTTCGACGCCCTTTTGGGCAGTTTGGTCGTCTTAAAGATATATATCTTCCAAGAGATTATTATACAGGGTAAGACGCCCTATGTGGGGCAATTTTAGACTGCTGCAAGTTGCAAAGCTTTACTCTTCAATTTTAGCTGTGAGGGATTGCATTAGTTCTGACAGCCAAATATATTATACACAACATTGTGGTTATTTAAAACTAAAAGCAGTTTCAAAGACTACTTTACCAACATCCTGAGATTAACGTGAAAATAGTTTTTTGAAGACACGACTTTTAGAGATTACTGTTGAAGAGAAGGAAGAAATAGAGTCGCAATTAAGTGATATGCAACTTAAACAGTACTCAGTTCAGTTGAAGGAATGGGAAGAATTAGAGTTGCAAGCTTAAGAGATATTGAAGTCATGGAGAGCTTCAAGTCTATTTAAACTCTAATCAGTGCAAGGTTAGCAGCAACCTATTGCACTTTTCTAACTGTGTTGCTCAGTGTTGTATATATTCTTTTGCAAACATGTGAATGTATGGCTCCATTGGTTCTATATTCATCGTCTGTTTTTTTTTCTCAGTAACATAACCTTTATCTCCCACAGATGACTTCCATCGTCTAAAACTCTGGTATAAATTCTTTTCGTCCAATGGCAGGGAGCCTCGAGGATTTGGGTTTGTCCAGTATTATGATCCTGAAGATGCTGCTGATGCAAAGTACTATATGGATGGTCAAGTAGTTCTTGGCAGGGCAATAACTGTTGTATTTGCGGAGGAGAACAGAAAGAAGCCTCAAGAGATGAGAGCTAGGGATAAAAGCAGGTTTGTTGTTTTTTCTGTGTCTCCATGGCCTACTGAATTGCAAAGTCAGCCCTTGTCTATTCAATATTTGATGAATATTGCAGAGGCCTTTCTTATGAAAGGAGCTATTCCCGCTCTGGGTCCCCTCGTGGAAGCTACTCCAGGTATGCATCCCCTCGTGATTATAGGGGCTATTATAGGGGCCGGTCTCCTTCCCGCAGTGAAAGCTTCTCAAGGTATGCGTGTGCCTTTGTATCATAGTGTTACCGATTTTTATTTATGTGCTGATGAGCATCAACTTCATCAAAGTGATACAATTGTCATATGCTTCCTTGATAGGTCTCCCTCACCACCGATTGCGAAGTACAGACACAGAGGGAGGTCCTACTCCCGCTCACCTGTGGAGAGCAGATCACGAAGCAGGAGCCCTTATGAGGAAGGATACGGGGGTTCCACACGAAGAGAGAGGTCTCTTTCTGTTAGCGGATGAGTTGGTAGTTTTATTGGCTAAGCTTCGAGCCTGATGGCTTATCTGTTTTATTTGCTATGACTTTCTGAACCATATATGATACGTGATCTCCCTCGATCACCACGCCCTGTGATATTGGATTTTCCAGTATTCGCCAGCGAAGCTTTGAGGATTCAGAACATGAGTTGTGATAGCTGTGTTATGTTTGTGATGAATAAAATTGAGTAATGTATGCTTTGATCCTGTGATGCCTGGTGAATTTTGTTGTGCGTTGGACTTTTGCAGTCCATTGTTACTTTTTGTTACTGTCGTTACATTTTTACAGTGTCACGGTGGAACTGCGCGCTCGGCTGGGGACAAGACATAGCACAGATTCCTCTGCTTGGGCCTACCAGGTTCATCTTGTGGTTTAGGGAATTGTAGAAGTTGCAATATTTGTTGGCAACGGAGTGACAATATGGAGGAGCACAAGAAGAAAAACTGACGTATGTTTCCTTCGAGTCAGATGAGACTGACATGAATGCGTTACAAGCCAAAGCGTTCTAACCGCTTATTAGCATAATTCAACACTACTCAACCAAGAAATTAGAAATCCCAGCCACAGCTACTCCAACAACGTCCTTGGTGCGGGTGGGGTGGGCGCAACGTATTCAAGATACGTGCAGCAGCACTCTTCAGGTTCAAGATGTTTCTCGCACTTGACCCTCACCACTTTACCGCGCATCCCAACCTTTAGACACTTCTTTCGGCATTCAGCAATCTGGCACTCTCCTTTTACAGGATGGCACTCCGTTACATCTGCATAAGCGCGCAATATATCCACACGTTCACTTTGTTATTCTCCTTGTATGCACAAATCAAACAGGGTAAATAATTGCGAAAGCAGGTAGATACTACATGCCTTCTTCATACGCCGCGAGGGCAGATGACAGAGTCAAAAGAAGAACGCAGAGAGCGGCGCACGCCACCATCGTCGTGTTGGTCTTAACGAGTGCCATGAGGAGAGGAACCTATCACTACCAGTATGTCTGAAAGCTCTTCTGTTCCGGTATGCATCTAGCTTTCTCTGCTCATGTTTATATAGAGGCACGGACACATATAATCTGTTCTCTTCTCGAGTCTTTCTTTATATCACACAGACATTAATGTTGAGGTATCCTGCCAAGTAAATATACAGTTCTTATTTGCAAGTTATTCACTACTTGAATCTTTACAGTACCATGGTATATTAATGCTGAAGTATCGTTATTGCAAACTTTGATATCTTTTACCACTGTGCATATGAGATGCATGTCAGGTGTAAAATCATTGATTACTGAATTTGTTGCCTTATACGTCAATGTTGAGACAGGCTCAAATCTACGATTGGATCTTTCTTTGTATCACACAGACATTAATGTTGATATCTTTTACCACTATGCATATCAGATGCATGTCAGGTGTAAAATCAATCATTACTGAATTTGTTGCCTTATACGCCAATGTTGAGGCAGCCTCAAATCTACGGTTGGATCTTTCTTTGTATCACACATGTATTAATGTTGATATCTTTTACCACCATGTATATGAGATGCATATCAGATGTAAAATCATTCATTACTGAATTTGTTGCCTTATACCTCAATTTTGAGGCAACCTCAAATCTACGGTTAGATCTTTCTTTGTATCACACAAACATTAATGTTGATATCTTTTACCACTACGTATATGAGATGCATGTCACATGTAAAATCATTTATTACTGAATCTGTTGCCTTAAACGTCAATGTTGAGGCAACCTCAAATCTACGGTTGGATCTTTCTTTGTATCACACAGACATTAATGTTGATATCTTTTACCACTATGCATATGAGATGCATGTCGGTGTAAAATCATTCATTATTGAATCTATTGCCTTATACGCCAATGTTAAGACAGGCTCAAATCTACGATTGGATCTTTCTTTATATCACACAGACATTAATGTTGATATCTTTTACCACCACGTATATGAGGTACATGTCGGTGTAAAATCATTTATTACTGAATCTGTTGCCTTATACGTCAATGTTGAGGCAGCCTCATTGCCGAGGTATCCTAACGAGTACTACGAGTAAATTATCACTTCACTGCTTCGGGCTGGTTTAGGATCGGATGAATCGAGCGACCACATGTATAGCTAGCCAAACGGGCCGCCCGACACGGCACGGCCCAAGCCCGTGAAAGCACAACCCGCTTAATATCGAGACGGCACGGCACAAATTACTGTTGGGTCGTGTCGTGCCAGCGCACAGGCGAAGGTGCCGGCCCACGGCATGGCACGAAATATGTTAAACGTGTCGGGCCAGCCCGTTAGGCCCATTACAATGACGGCCCGAAATCAAATATGCAGCCCATTAGTGAGAATAAAGGAGCAAAAACTGAGGAGAAAAGGGGATTGGAACCTGCAACCTCTTGGTTGAGAGGGAAAAGCCTTCTCACTTGACTAAGTTTACTCATTTGAGTCGAGAAAGATATGTATTGTATTTAATACCAACTTTTCGAGTCATACCGTGCCGCCCATCGGACCGAGGCCTCCGCCCAACATGGCCCGTAGCGTCGTGCCGTGCCAGATTCGTGTCGGGCTTTTTTACTGGCTATCGGGCGGCCCACGAAGCCCGGCCCATTTGGCCACCTCTAAGGCTCTAACCACAGGCGACAGTGACTTCCATTTGGCAAAAAGGAGCCCAAAGGAAAGAGAAGTAGGCCTCTCCGAAATTGGGCTAGAATGAACTGGGCTGAATCGCACGGGCTCCCGCGGATTCTTGATCGGCGCCCGAGCGATGTGCCGTCCTAAACAAAGGAAAAGCTGTGGCGTTGACATACATGGCAGCATCGGCGGCAGGTAGCCGCAGTCGGCACACGCGCGGGGGCAGTGTGAACGAGCCCCACATGGCCACATGACGGACAGCGTGCTCGATCGAGAGGACTCGTCCTACTAACCCGTCATGACCATCCTCTTCGTCCGGGAGGAACTGCGAATTGGAGTGTGTGTAACCACCAACGAGACTCTGACCAGCTTATTGTTTGTTACTCTGGACCTGTAGCTGCTACATACTAGGCTTTTAGTCCAACAAGGCACGGTACTCATGGCACACGGATCGATCCATCAACGAAAGCGTGTGCACGCAGTCGTTGCGGGGAGCAAGACCTGGCGACATGCATTGTTGACCTGTTGCTCAGTATGGAACGGCATGTTTACCTGGCAACTTGGACTTTTGTAACAGCAACAAAAAAGTTCGGCACAAATGCCATTGGAGCAAGAGCGAGCGACTTCCCTGCGTTCCTTTTGATTTTGACCTCGACGATATATACTCGCTTAAACTAAGAACCGTACGTACTGACCGCTCCGTAGCCTCGCGCCGAAGTCGTCGGTCTCGCGTTTATTAGGTCTCTGTCTTCCTTCGTTCATTCCTGCACGGTCTTCTTCACTCTTCCCCACATCTCCAAGCACATTGACCCTAGCTATGGCCTAGGTAGGTACTGTAGTGAGTAGCCTGAAACATTTTCCATGTTGGATTAGCAGTTACTATTACTACTGACCAGAAAAAATGGCCGATGCTCTCTTCCGAGACGCATCTTGACCTGTTTCGCATTGCTATGCCTCGGATAAGAACGGCAGATGTCCGGCCGTGATCAGTTCGTTTCAGATGACTTTCAGTTGGGGCATTGCCGTCCAACAACCCCGATTTTTTGCAAGATTATACTACCCTTCTAGTTCTACTAGGTCACTGTCAACTGCCATAAACCGTGCGAATTTTGTCGCGGCATGGACGGTAGTTTTCAGGTCACGCTACACGGCGGCGCGTCCGCGTGAGGACCGATATGCGGCGGTGCTCTGCTCGTCGGTGACGCCGACGTAGCAGAGGACATGCGCCCGCCGCCGGCTCACCAAACGGCGCCCTGTGGTGATCGCCTTCTTAATTAAAGGCGTTAATCCGATTATTATTGGTGTGGAGATGGGCGACGTCGCGCGCGGCTATCCACTGGTGGATTTGTTTGTTGATCCACTTGGGCCCCCGGTGCGTTTTAATTCCGGAGGGGCCCCGTGCGCTCGGGACAGGTCGAAAGTGCAAATCTGGTGGACCTCGTTCTCAGGCAATGATTTTGCGTTCGTATCAAGTTGGAATGTTTGGATATCTCAAGTCAAGGACCCTTGACAAAACAAGGCTATCTCCAAAATGGGGCGCCAAAAAGCGGACGTTTGGAAGCAAAACAAACCGGCTCTGCTTAATTTGTTGTGCCAGTACTCAACAGGAAGCAGGTACAACCACAGCACGTAGTATAGGCAGGCATACAAGGCTATCTCCAACGGGTGCCGCCGGTTTTCTGAAAAAATCCGATCGAATCGAATCATTCTAAAATCCTACTGTACTACGAGTCTTATATGGAATGCATTACAATTATCCAGAGATACACGTACTCCGTACTTGTAGGGCATGTGGAAACAGTGAGATGCGTGTACGGTGGCAGCAAAGCCAGCAAGCTCGCAGCTTAAAATAGCACAGGGGCGAACGGGTCTACGTAGAGCGCGCGCCATTATTCTGGACTCGCTACGTACTGACACCGAATCAGGGGCGATCAAATGAATACAAAAGAATCTATAAACTGGAAACATACATGGAACTGCACATGCCAGTGGTCACCGAAAGATTGCAGCCTTCTCCTCCCCCCAGGCCGGCGACGCACAACCGTGCCATTATTAGTTTATTACGACTAAAACGGGCTTAGTTAATGTGGCCAACAGCTGGACTCGGCGTTGGCCAAGCTGGAGCCTGCCATACGTACGTTTTCAAACGCCTTTTTTAAGTCAATCAGAGGCTGCATATATGAAGCAGTATTTGACTCCTCATTAATCCACATCTCCTCTTCTCTTACCTGCCCAGATATGCTGTTTCTTTCTGTGTCCCAAGTCAAACGTTAGAGATGAACTTTTTACCTAACATCAAATGATATAATAACATCATTTGCAGGAAGAGGCGATATGCATGGGTCAGTGTCGAGATCTTGGAACAGTGAACCGGAGGGCGAGGCATGAATTTGGGCTGCGTGAATGCATTTCTCTAGCCTCCGATCGAGCTGTCCTCTGCGACGAAGACGTGCGTGTGGTGGCTAGGGCAATGTGCTTGATCTGGATCTATGATCAGTGGAAATAATTGGTGCCATAAAACTTGTGGCCCATAAGTAGTACTTTATTTCTTGTTATCAGTCTCAAAAAACTTGTCCTCAAAACAAAAAACAGTCTAAAAAACTTCAATTTGCTCAATCTCAAAAAATAAAGAGAGAACCTTAATTTTTTTACACATGCATTACATTTATTTCATATGAAAAATGTGAGTTAGCCATATATAATCAACCTGTATTAGTAATAAAAACATGAACAATACTGGCAACAAATATCAGGAAGAAACTCTGTCAGTTGGGCGCACATCAAGCATTGGTTGGATCAATCAGTGAGTGGAGACTGGAGAGGTGTTATTATGATTTGTCAGTTGCGACACGCATGAGCACTGTGCACGCTGCATTTTTAGCACTAGATGATTAGTGGGTTCGGCAGAAGGAGCACATGGTTCTGTGCCGCCAGAATTCGCAGTACGGTGGTACGTGCAAGTACTACGGTAATGTAAGGAAAAAGGGTCATCTGTAGTAGCAATAGAGACGAGCGAGCGAGGATGGCCATCTGTCCCAACAGCTTGGATCTGCATCTCGTGCTCTGTCATCTCTCTGCGCACGCGTCTCCGGCGCCATCTGCTTAAGCTAACTACTCGCTGGTCGGTCTTCGTCGTACTCGCTGATCATTACGTACCGCTGGATCGTCGTGTTTGTAACCTTGCATCCACACGTGGAGCACTTGGGAAACTGACAATTCTGCTTCTTTCCTAAGCACTTCCGATCCATTGGAGCGTATTGTACTATCATCTGTATCAACGAAGATCGTGTGTGCAACACCGCCACCGAAGATCCAATAATCCTCGGACACCTGCCTTCGTCGGCGCAGCTGACCGCAAAGAGTGCTGCACATCCTGGATCGTCCTGATCCACAGAGCTGCACTGCTACTGCTGCAAGCTAGCTGGAGCAGCACATGAACGCTGCTCTGACTGACAGGTGGGACCCCACTGACGACAATGTCAAACCGTGACGACTCACCCCCGATCGAGGTGCCACGTAGGATATTATGCACGGACGCACCAGCTCGGCTGCATTTACTTCAGACCAGCAGCTGCATCGATCGATCTCGATCCAATTATTCGTGATATGGACCTATTGTTCGTTCGCCTGGCCACCTCTTATCTGGTGTGGATTATGGAACGATAGAGTCGGAAAGCAATGCTAAATGGATTATCAAATTAATGTCATCCATAGTGAACCAAGAATAGTAGATGGTTGGAAGAGAAAGTGCTACAGCTAGTAGTATATCCATTCCTTAATTTCGATGCAGACGCGCGTCTCCATCGAGCGCGTTATATATTGTTTATACGTATAAGAAGAAAAGATCTCAACACGGCGCATGCACCGGCGGATAGATAATGCCTATTTGAAGCCGGGAAAGAGAATAAAGTTTTGGTTGTAAAGTGCAAAAAAACCGGGTTGATGCACCGGCCTTGAGCATTGTTTTAGTCACCGCTCACAGACAGAGAGGATAGAGCTAAAAATGAGCATGCCTTGTTGTGTTCCGTAACATGATGACGAAATAAAAGTATGTTTGCATCTTTTTCCTCCAACGCCAAAGGATATACTCCCTCCGTCCCATTATATTTGGCATTGTAGGAGTGGGCACGAGAGATTAAGAAAAGTTGGTAAAACTAGGTGCGCAGAAAACGAGAAGGAGAGAGATAGAGATAGAGATGTGTTGGAAAAAGAAAAAGGTGCCTCGGGAAGTGAGAACGCCAAACATTTTGGGAAAATTAGATGGTGCTAGAATGCCAAACATTCTGGGACGGAGGGAGTATATAAAGTCCATCTTACACCTTTAAAATATAGCTAAAGTCTAGATAACCTCCTAAATAATTTATTTGGTTCAGTTTAATCCTAAAACAATATAATTTGGTTTATTTTACTCTCTAATATAATTAATCTTTTTTGTTTCTTCACACATAAGTGAGTCTAAGGTAAAATTGTATAAGGTGTTTGTTAACTCACATTGTAACGCGCATTAAGAAAATACATCATGATTTTTTTAATATTTTGATAGGCAATGACATTTAATAATATATTGATCGGTGTAACTACAAAAATGAATGAAAAATATTGACAAAAAAATCATAATAGATTTTCTGACATGTAATGTGATACCAACTAGCAACTACACCTTATGAAATTTTGACTTAATACTCCACTTGTGCATAGAAAAACAAAAAAAACAAGTTCTATTAAGGGGTAAATTGAACTAAATAGTATGTTTAGGTGGGTAAATTGAACCAAATAATAGTTTATAGGGTTATCCAAACTTTAGCTGTCCTTGATGAGAGTAAAACGGACTTTCTCTTATACATAAATATATATATATGTATATGTACTATATCTAGTTTGTTTTCAATCTGGTTCGTTCCGTCCAAGATAATAGAAAGCATAATTTCCGTTGAAGAGAAAAATTGTATATTCTCATGCCTGAGAGAGAAAATGTACTAAATTGCTGCCAAGTACGTATACTTCACTGTGTGACGGAAGCTTCTTGGGAGCTTCCTGTCCCAATATTTTTCTCTTGCACACCGAAAGATCCAGCTGTACAGTTGGAGTACCGTTATTGTCGAGGCCTCGCGGTGCAGCCACATCGCGCATGATCCTCAGCGCCACTAAACAATGCACGCGCATCGTCAATGCAACAGATAAACGTACGTCGTCTCTCATTCTCATCTCACCTAATCATCATCATCATCGCATTATTGTCGCTCGCTCTGAAAAGAAAGTCTGCATCCATTCTGCATGCATCACTCTGCATACCTTGTTGCTTCGATTATTTGCACTAGCTAGGAGAGTTCAATGATCGGTTGCTAATGGAATAATGGAATCCGGTGGCGTTGCTGATTTGCTCGCTGCTCGTTGACGTATCTCGTTCGGCTCCGGCCATGCATGCACCGTGTCTCTGAATTCCGGGGCCTCGCTGACGCTGCGTGGCGCCGTGGCGTCGCAAGTAACCGGCAGACCTGTTGCGTGGCCGGGGGACACGATGGCATAGCCGGAGACCTGAGATGCCCTCCATTATTTGTTCAGGTAGAGCTAGCGTTTTTATTTTTTTCAGCTTCTGGTTTTCGTTGGCTCTCGATGTACGTACTGCACTGGTGGTATCCTCTGGGTACGCCTATACATACTGAGTACGTACGTACGTAAGCAGTATGTATGCGGATATACGTATATCTGGCACGCGCGTTCTAGATGAGTACGGAGCGCGGTGCAATCGGTCGAGTTGGCATGGCAGATTAAATGTTGACAGGAACACCGAACACGGGCGCCATGGCGATTGCACGGACGATCGAATTAATGGGACGATCCACCTAAATAAATTAAGAACGTTGAATTAATGGTTACGGACTGTACGTATGATCGGCCCACCTGAGGCCGACCGAGACAATGACCGGGCATGGCCATGCGTCCATTGGTCCATGGTCAGTCAAAACACTCTTGAACATCAAACGCTGTAATCACTCTCCAACTCTCGTCGTACAGTACAGGTCGCCCAGAAAGGTTGCTGTGTGCGTTCACTTTTCCAACCGAGCTTTCACCCAGTACTTAGGTAGTACTAGTACAGCTCAACGGCCGGGTTCACCACCGACCTGTGGAAAAGGGAGAGCTCACGCGGCAAGACGGCAACGCAAAGGAGTTTTTTAGCCGGCGACGGTCGAGCGAGCGATCGATAGCAGACCGCCGACCAATGATGGAATTCTGAGAAATCCGCGGTCGCATTTCGACACGGCAGTCGGCGCGCATGACAAAGCGGTGTGGTGGTGTAGACGAGCCGGCGGCACATTGCTGTCGCCAAGTCAAATTCTGCGGACCGTCGGAAGCCAAGCCGTAGGCATCACACCGCACCGGTGAGTGACGTCCCGGCCAGACTGGCTCGCTGGCTGTCCGGAATCATAAACGCACACGTCTGCGGGCGTCACATGATTCTCCCACGATAGGGGTGCTACCCGGTCTCGGTTGAGATCGATCAGATGGACCACCTAATGACGACCTAATTAATACTGTAACGAGCAATGAAGAGAGTGCATTTGCCTCGTATATATATCTTGATCACACAATTCCATTCCCATTCAAATTCATATAATCGAACAAAAGGTTTTGGTCTAGCTAAATTAGGCGTGCTAAATAATTGACTTTTTAAACATTTCTATTAATAATTATGGATGGTCAATTACCTGGTAGGAACTAATATGTCACCTTAGCGTTAGATAGGATGGTTTACTCTTTTGAAGCTACTATAAAATTCTTTTTATATAATCAGTTCATAGGATTTAAGTAAATCTTGATTTTGTTTTCAACAAGTCTAACGTACGTCTATTGGTTGCAATATGTTAATTGATGATTAATTTCTAATGTTATATAATAACAAAAGTATGGTGACATAAAATAAATTATTACTCGCTTGGAAATATTCGTAATTGACCATGTGATGCATTGAAAACTCATGTGAGATCACTAATACAGAGGGCCTATGCCCCCATATAATATGAGGACCTTTACAGTGCTCCATGATACAGTACATTAAAGTATCATGGAGCTAATCTCATCGTCGATTAGCAAGGACTAATAAAGTAATTAGCCTCTAATAACCAAAAAGTACCGATTGGATCCAGCAGCCCAAGTTGGCCAAATCGTCGTCTCCAGGAGAGCCCTCCACGAACCTTGCGACCACCGTAGCGGCAGCCGTCGTGCCACATCCTGCTACAGCGCCCGGCCAAACTACCGCGACCAGGCTAGCATGGCCTCCCTGTTGGCGCGCCGTGCCTCCGTTCCCGGCCTACCGCGCCCAGCCCAAGCCGTCATCTTCACGCCCTTGCGAGCACTCCAACTGCCGTCGTGCAACTTCCCGCCACCGCGCCCCGGCCCAACCGCCGCGCCTCGCGTCGCCTCCCTCGCTGGCGTGCCGCGTGGCCCGGCTCCTCCATTCCCGGCCTATCGCGTGTCCCTCGCTGTGCGGCACGCTGGTTGCCGCCTCTCTCCCAATCAACCCAGCTTTCGGTCCCGATCCGGATCATGGTGTCACCATTGTCCTGCAGAGGTGGCGAATCGGTGCGCCCTCTTCCTAAGCTTCACTTGTCCCGACCGGTTCGTCGCCGCCACCATTCGTGACTACCTCGTGCAATCTGAAATGGTTGCAAAGCATCATTTCATTGAGGTCAATCATCGTTGTAAGTGACAAATCACCGACCAACGGGAGGAGCCGTGCGCGCTCCATTCGGTGGCGCCACCGTCGCTGCTGGACCTAGCCGCCGGCGCTGCGTCGGTGTTGGACCCAGCCGTGGATGATGTATTCTAACAGGCCAACCGGCCAAATGAAAATGAAATGGACGGCCAAATGTATTCTAACAGGCCAACACGAAATTTTACAAAGTTATCGACGGTTCATTACTAAACTACCATTTGATACTTATGATACCCTTTAATGATACCTATGATACATGTGGAAATTGAAAGTATCATGATGGTGATCTAGACCGTTGGATCTAAAAAATAAAGGGTGGGCATTCATTTGGGAGTACCGTAAAACTCCTCTATAATTTATGTATATAGAAAGGACAAGTATGTGAAGCCGTAACACGAGACATATACCATATATCGAGCCTCAAAGAAGGAAAAGGAGAACAAAGGAGAGAGTATTTTGAATTCCCTTCATGTAAAATTGAAAATATTAATTTTCTCACAACTTATAGTACACTATAAACACCAACTTTAGAGAATTTGATCAAGAAGATATGATCTTGCAATCAAACTCCTCTACTATGCTATTGTGAATGTGAAACCTATTTTGTAGCACTCTAGCTTTAAATTTACACGAGGAACCTAGAATAGGTTAACAAGTCACATTGCCCTTCTTGACCATGTCTTACCAAATCATCACGAACAACCCCGAGGTAAGTCACATCAATAGCACTACAACGAAGAAAGTTAAATCGACCTACACATGAATACCTTTTTACTTTTGGTGGTGAATTTGACAAAAAAATCCTTATAGAAGAAATATTTAGCATAATGAATATTCTTTTGTGAGAGTAGCGCAAATCACTTTATTTGGGAAACAATTGTTTAATATCTATTAGTATTTTAGTATTGCTTTCTTGTACTCGAATTATATTCCCACCTTAATGAATGAATAGTGCTCATACCAATTTTAACAGAAAGAAAATAGAGAACTAGCAAAGTGCTCTTGTATTGCTAGAGACTATCAGAAATTTACAACAAACTTAGGCATTGATCTGCAGGCTCAACATGAAACCCTGTTGGCTCAAACTATGGGTGCTAAAGGTATTACCTGATATTTTTAATTTTGTCTAACATTCACATGATTTTTTTTTGTGAATTCAATTTTATCTTACTCAAATTATATTCTCACCTTAATGAATGACAGTGCTCATACCAACTTTAGGAGAAAAAAATGGAGAGAATTCTCTACGTGTTGTGGAATTTTAAGGGACTTACCAGATTCACAGAAAAATATTTTGGTATCTATGGCATATTGTACATCACCGCTTCAGCACTAGTATTCCAGGACTTGTTCTTGAGCAACCATGCCATACTGCCATGGTGATACCATTCTCGAGGACCAAGCAGCTAAGCTCACACGGTGACACACCTCACATCCGCCGTCCCCTGATACACGCTTCTCACTGACCACGACAGGTCATCAAGGTCAGCACCGCGCGCGCGCGCACCTCTGGAAATCCGAGTGACATGAACACGTGGACCGCGCAAACCATACCGTACCCGCGCTTTTCCGCATCCGAGGACCGCCCCCACCACCTCTCCTCCGCCAGCTATATATGGCCGTCGCCTCGCCCGGACACCTTGGTAGTTAGCGAGCTCAGCTCAAACATTGAAGGATCCTCACTGTAATCTCCAGGCCGGTTCCCATTTCGAGCAGGGTCAAACCAGAGCGCGAGCGAGAGGCCTCTTCAGCTGCTGCTCTGCCTCGTGATGGGCATGCTCTTCTCCTGCCCCGTCGACGATGACATCGCGATAGAAGCTGGCCTTCCCGCGCCGGCGCTGCCGGCGAGCTCTGACAGCGCCGAGGAGCCGACGACGGTGCTGAAGGCGTCGCTGGGCTCCGGCAAGCTCCGCATCGAGGGCTCGCTGAGCTTCAAGCGCGAGCAGCAGAGCCCGAGCGCGCTGCTGCAGGTGGAGACCAAGATCTCCATCACGTCGCCCTGCTCGTCGCCGCGCGCCGCCGCCGCGGCGCCCGTGCCCATGCCGCGGGAGCTCCTGCGCACGCGGTTCGCCGACGCGGCGGCGCCGGAGAGCCCGAAGCACGAGTCGGCGGCGGTCACGGTGCAGAAGGTGTACAAGAGCTTCCGCACGCGCCGCCGGCTCGCCGACTGCGCCGTGCTCGTCGAGCAGAGCTGGTGCGTGCCTCCCGATTTTTATTTTTTCCCAGCCGCATTGCGCGTTCCGACAGCTAACAAGACGCTGACCCGTGCGGTTGGGTTGCTGGTGTGATCACTACAGGTGGAAGCTGCTGGATTTCGCGTTGCTCAAGCGCAGCTCCGTGTCCTTCTTCGACATCGAGAAGCAGGAGTCCGCCGTGTCCAAGTGGTCCAGGGCGAGGACCAGGGCCGCCAAGGTCGGGAAGGGGCTGTCCAAGGACGAGAAAGCGCAGAAGCTCGCTCTGCAGCACTGGCTTGAAGCGGTGAGTGTTTTGCCTTACAGTTTGCGGTCAGTTTGATTTAATGTGAACAATAATGAGCTGATTTTAAGTTCTGAATTCTGGTGAACAGATTGACCCGCGCCACCGCTACGGCCACAATCTTCACTACTACTACGACTGCTGGCTGCAGTGCGAAAGCAAGGAGCCCTTCTTCTACTGGTCAGTAGTCTCATTGTCCGACCACGCCATTTCCAGCCTTTTGAAGCGTTCATATTATGTTGTTAATCGAATTTTACATTTCCATATTCAGGCTCGACGTGGGAGAAGGCAAGGAAATCAATCTTGAACGGTGCCCGCGGTCCAAGCTTCTGAGCCAGTGCATCAAGTATCTCGGTCCGGTAAGCTTTTACAGACAATCTGAAAGTGCTGCCTCGAACCGCGTGTTCATAAAAGTTCAGAGGATGATGAACTGAACTGTCTTTTATTTGCAGCAAGAAAGAGAGGACTACGAGGTTGTGATTGAGGATGGAAAGTTCATGTACAAGAACAGCAGGCAAATCCTCGACACCTCGGGCGGACCAAGAGACGCAAAGTGGATCTTTGTTCTAAGCACATCCAAGAACTTGTATGTTGGTCAGAAGAAGAAGGGCACATTTCAGCATTCCAGCTTCCTTGCCGGAGGTGCCACATCCGCTGCCGGTAGACTGGTTGTTGAAGATGGAGTCCTGAAGGTACTTAAATCCTCACTACACAATAACAGCAAGTGCTGCAGTCTCTTTTACATCGCAAATCCAAATTTTGTCAGATGGTGTTCTGACGCGTTCTGAATATTTTCTGCAGGCTATTTGGCCACACAGCGGGCACTACCGTCCGACTGAAGAGAACTTCCAGGAATTCCAGAGCTTCCTCAAAGACAACCATGTTGATCTCACTGACGTCAAGGTGAGCACATGCTGCAACCACTGTGTCTTTGAGCTGAACGAAATTTTGAAGGATTTGCATTGTTAACTCCTGTCGATGACTGTGCTGCAGATGAGCCCAGACGAAGAGGACGAGGAGTTCTGGAGCAGGCTCAAAAGCATCCCTTCCGACCTCAACGCCGTCGATGGCAAGCCTGAAGGCCACGACGCGGTTGCAGCTGAAGAAACCGGCCGTTGCCAAGCACCTGAACCCGCTGAAGTCACCACAGTTGAAGAGGCCTCGGAATGTGAACAGACTACCTGCAACAGCCTCAAACCCATTGCAACAATCAGAAGCCAACGTTCAACAGAAAGCACCGAGCCGTGGACCGTATGCGATGATGGCGCCGCCTTGCCTGAAGATCGCCAGGAGGAGGAGGACAGCGACGATGGCCAGTCGGCCGTGCCGAGGGAGAAGATCCTGGAGAGGATCAGCTCCAAGAAGGAGACCAAGTCGTTCCAGCTCGGGAAGCAGCTGTCCTTCAAGTGGACCACGGGTGCCGGGCCCCGGATCGTCTGCGTCAGGGACTACCCGTCGGAGCTGCAGCTCCGGGCGCTGGAGCGGGTGCACCTGTCGCCGAGGAGCGGCGGCGGCAGGGCGGCGTCGTCCCGGTTCGCGTCGCCGCAGAGGTCCGGCAGCCCCATGGCGAGAGGGTGCTGCGAGCCGTTCACGCCGCCGAGGGAAGCGTTCCGCGCGCACCTGCAGCAGAGGCTGATGATCAGCTGATCACTCGTCCGCCTCTTCTCTTTGATAATTTTTAGTGCAATTGTGCATAGACAACAAAAGAATAAAAGGTGGAGTAGAAAAAGGAAAAATACTCGCCTGTAGATCTTGTAGAGTGATATACATACGTGATGAATACAAATTCTTTCATTCTTTGTTCTTCTGTTCTCCCTCGAGAACAAATTGAACAGATATGGATGCTATGGTTTCGATCATAATCCGAGAACAAACCGTCGGCGCTTAAGACCGTAAGCAGGGATGCTGAAATCTGCACAAGTTTATGCAGAGAATTTCGTGAGCATTGTGACCTTAGATATGAATCATGCGATACATGCTGAATTCGATAACACTACGAAGTTTGAATTTTGAACTGCTGACAGCTTAACACAAAATTTAAAATTTTGTTTGATTTGTTCGATCACTCCCTTCTGGGCCTCCGCTTGCTTCAGCCCGTGCTCTTTCACCAGAAAAGCCCACAGTCCTGAGCGCCGCACGCTTCTCCCCTCTGCCCACTGTCCTCCAGTCAGATCCCCACCGTCTGCTCGGCGGCTTCCCCAGGCTGTCCTGCGACGTAGCGGTCAAGGCCGGCAGCGTCGGCACGCCGCTGCCCGAAACTCCGAATCCGCTGCTTGTCCTCTTCTACGTTGCTGAGGTAGTGAGGTATGTTGGCACATGGTGTAGTCTGCCTTTTCGTCTATCTGGAGTCCTAGACTCCAGAGAATCGTTTGATATGAATAGCGGGCCTGTTCGTTTCCCCTATCTAATTTTTAGAGAAGTCAAATCAAAGAGAATTTTATTATTTTGGAGTACTTAAATAAAGTCTAATCTCGAAACTAATTGCAGACTCCCTATCTAATTCACGAGACGAATCCAACGAGGATAATTATAGTGTTATTAGAAGATATTTACTGTAGTATCACTGTAGCAAAACATAGATTAATTAGGATCATTAGATTCGTCTCGCAAATTAGAGGGGGTCGCGACATAGGTTTTGTTATTAAATTAATAAAATTACTACTAAATAGTAAGATTCTCTTTGATGTGACAAGTATCTAAATTTTAGAGGGTGGAAACGAACGGGGCAGTTCAAATAAGAGTAGTTTTGTCCCTCAGGTTCTCCAGTTGACTGCAACAGTACCGAATCAAGTACGCTATGGCTGCTGAAGAAGATGTCAAACGGAGGCAGATAATCGAGGCACGTGCCAGAAATATTAGCCATAATGTTCGGTGCACTGTTTGTGGCAGCCAGTCTATTGAAGATTCACAAGCTGATGTAGCGATTCTTCTTAGAAATGTACTTATTCTTTTGCCGAATTTGCGTTAAAAAAGGTTGTTGGAATCATGCATGTCTGTTGTTGTCACTGTTTAATTATATTTGTCAATTTTCTGGCGTGGTTATGTGATCTGTTCTTGCATTTCATAACATGAGCCTTTCAATTATTGATTACAAGCAAAGTAAAGGCCACTTCTTGCAAAGTGAAATGAGATAGCTACTGTAGTATTTGATTTTGTCAAATTTTCGTATATAATTTACTGTGCTTAGAGAAGCAATCTATATTAATCTTTTTTCGAAGGGAAATGGTGATTATGGCAGATACATGAAATGTGGTTTGTACTATCCACAGAAACGGTGTCTGTAAGAAGTAAAATTGCTTTGTGCATCACGTATATACTCAAGGTGCTGATGAGAGTTTGAATAACTTGGTTCTTATGCAGTTATAAAACAAACTTGGTTCTTATGCTAGTGCTACCACACGCCAACTTCAGTAATAATGCGAAATCAGCAGCTTTGAGTTTCTTTTTAAAGTGTCGTTATTTCTTGACAGGTAGTAACTTTATTGTTATGGATTTACAGCTGATTCGTGATGAAATTAAAGCTGGAAAGAGTGACAAAGAGATCTACAAAAAGCTAGAAGATGATTTTGGAGAGGCGGTTCTGTATGCCCCTAAATTTGATCTTCAGACTGCTGGGATATGGCTTTCACCCGTAAGCTTGTATGATTTTAACTTTTGTTTCATGCATTCCTTTTTCTAATACGTTTTAATATGTGTGTTATTGGGAATGCAACTTCTTGGCACACCTGTTCTTGCCCTGAAACATATTCCCATCAGAAAGATGTTGATTTTTTTCCTCAAAAAATTCAGAAAGATATTACTGCACACAGCATCTGGTTAACTGATTGAGCACTACATGCAGGTCATTGTGGGTGGTGTAGCAGCTGGCATCTGTGCTTATCAAAAACATAGGCAGAGCGACAAACGTTCATATCATGGCTCTGAATCTCTTCAGAGGGGTTCCACTGACTCCAAGGGAGAAGGAAATCATGCTTGACATCCTAACACCGCCACCGCCACCGCCAGCAAAGAAATGGTGGTGGCCAGGCGAGTAATCGCCAGGTGCTTACCTTGTATTCCCAAACATGGTGGCCAATTTTGCCTCAGCATTGATGTACTGTTTCACATGTGGAACTTGAATGACGAAGCCAACCAGCGATTTGCAATGTTGTTGTACAGCTTGCATCAATCATTATAGCTTGTGTTCCAAAAATGTTTCTGACAGACTACGAGCTATGCAAAGTTGTAAGCCATTAGATTATCTTATGATTTTTTTTTAGATAATGGGAAATAAAAGCATCCCGACCTTGGCCTCACTTGGAGGTTACAGCCGTCTCATTACAATCAGCAGCTCTTCCGTCTGCCCAAATCAAAGTGATAAAACACACACATCTAGAATCAAAAGAGTTTGGATGTCCAGAATTATTAATAACATAATCTATTACTAAAACCCCATCCATGGTGCGCGTAAACCTCCATAGCCAACACCTCCAGACGTCGGCAAGCATCTCTCATGACCTCCATGTCTTCATCATTCTTTTGCAGTTGTGACCAGAACCGCAACCAATGAGTACCGTCGTTTATTCTCAACTATTGTCAGCGGCTCTGTTGGGGGTGATATCGGTGCTGATCAGGAACAGGTCATGTTCAAAATAGACTGTAAAAGGCCATTATCATCACTTTTTCTTGTATCTTAATTTCTGTTTGATATATGTATATCATAAAGTTGTTTGATATTTGTACATTTTCTTGTGTAATAAGCACAGCGATAGAATAATGCTGAATAAAGAACTGCTAACCGTTCATTTTGATTCAAAATGCTTATAAATCTTATTATAATGAATCCTCCAAAAAAAGCCTCCATTCTAAACATTGCCCTCCGTTCCACATTCAACATTTCATCTTATTTAAAAGTTCAAAATATTATAAAAATCAACATAAATTTAAACAGCATAGTAAATCTTAGTACAGAATAAAAATATAGAACATTACTTTCCGAATTGTTGGGTTCCTCTAAAAGAGAACACCCTCCAAAAATAAGCGTATGCTGCTTATTGTGGCGAGCACACGGTATTCTTTAGTAAAAGGCGAAAGAATAGTTCGCTTTGTGCTCACCACGCAGCTGCGTGACCACTCCCGGCCGGCGTCCCACTGGTTATGTAGCTGGGGCGGGTAGTCACCTCCGCTCACCAAGCGATACGGTACTAAACCGAAACGAAATCCTCGCTTTCCTTCTGGGCCTCTCCTTCCTGCAACACTCGCACACCGCGCGTCGCCCGAAAAGGCCCAATAGCCCAGCGAGATTCCTCGCTTCCGCTCGGCCCAACAATGCGTCTCTGCCGGACGCGCGGAGAGCCAGCCGCCGTGGCAACGGTCATCTCGTCGGCGGCCGGCAGCCAGCCGCCGGCCGTGTTGATTCGCTCTGCACGACAGGTTCAGATTAACGCTCGGTTTGTTACGGTTGCGGCTGAGCTGGCCGTGTTCTTTCCTTCCGTTCCTGTCAGCATGCCACTGCAGACGACGTAGTAGGAGAAACTGATAAATTATCTACAGTGCTTTATTGTTTCTAGATAGATGTTGACCCCCTTAACGCTCATTTTCGTGGATCACGAGGTGGTGACACCGACTCACTGTTGGTACTGGTCCCAGACCAGAGGAGCCAATACTTGTACTCAGGACCATGTGTCGGCAAGCCATGGATCTCCTCTCGCGCACGATAGGTAGATAGATGGATTGCGCTAACAAAAGGGGAGATCAAAAGCTAGCACGGTGTGTGCGTGTCAACTGAAACTTGCATTCGCAGCCAAGAACTTGACGTACCAGGTGTCCATATAATATAAAGAAGATGATGGACGGAAAAAAGTGCGAGAGCGATGATGATCGAACTGTTGTACCAAGTTCAATCCTTTTTTTCCCACGGAAATGATTGTCCATAACACGGGAAAGTTTTGAGGACGAAAATTATGCTTCAGTAGAGGGAACCTCGCTAGATTGAGACACCAAGCAAACAGCACTGCTCCAAAGCAACCACCCTCAGTTGACACCTGCATTCAAGTGATTATTAGTGGGGCCACAAATCCACTACATTAGTTGTAAAAAAATCAAAAGCCATCAAATTGTGTCCCATCACAAGTTGGAGAGCACCAAGCCTTCGATCTCGTTCACAAGTTATGCCACGTACGAAGTCTAGAACAGAAGGATCATGCTTCTGCGGGGGCAGAATTGATTGGTTGCTTACTCTAATCCACTGAACCCAATGAACGAGGATATTGTCGGTGTCTATCTAGTACTGTACTATGAATGAGATGAGAAATGTCAAGATTTGTTTCCTTAATTATACCTACCCCATTCCACTTGTGTTCCTCTCATGCGTGCATGCACGTATCAATCCTCCATCATTTTGCCAGCTGATGAAAATGACAGCGGGCAATCATCTCAAGATCATGTGACTCCTTAATTACATGTCGTTGGTGAGAGAGGTCAGAGGACACCTATTTAAATATATAGACGTGAATAAGTTGATATATAAATTATTTTCCTTGAAAACAGTGAGTCTCAACTTGTTTGAAACTGTCAATTAAATCCTTTTTTAAAAAAAAACTCTAGCGTCATTTCAAGCTGTTAATGAAATTCACAAATTTCAAACCGAAGCGGTGCCTTTCCAACACCAAATTTGAAATCTGATTCTACATTTCGATTTCTTTAGCTATTACATCGGACCAACTAAATCCGTCGACCATGTTTGGAGGGCCAATTATTTGGTGAACGCAATCAGCACCCCTTAAACCACAAGTCAGAGCCAGTGCTCAATTTATAGCTCAAAAAAAAAAAAAAAAGCAACGACAAGTGACACCTCACTCACTAGTCACCCCGCACGCCGCCGCTCCCCTCGGCCTCGCTTGGTCGGCTGGTCCTAACCCTAAGCTGCCGCAAGCTCCCACATCACTTCGCCCACCGGCCGTCGGCGGCGGCGCATCCAGTCGGCACGAACGGAGCCGCCGCATCCCCCGGACACGACGGTTGGCGGGAGGCAGCGCATAGCGGACACGGCGGGCTGCGGCGGGACTCCGGCGGGTACAACGCCGCCGACAACCAAGCAAGCCTCCAATGTAAGTGGAGTCTTGGTGCTACCTCTCCATTGACTTGCTACATTTGATGATTCGAATCACGGGTTGCTTGTGCGCTATGTCGATTTGTGAATGATTAATGCTGCTTTGCCTCCCGCAGCTCCGTTTCCCTTCTCCGTTGCCGCTGAAACCGCGAGCAGCCTCCGTCCGCTGAAGACAAGCAGGCACCCTGTCGCATTTCCATTTCGGACGCGTCGAGTGGCATTGGATTGAATGGAGTGGTGATCCAACCCTTTGCTTTCTATCGTTGGTAAGATTCGCTAACCTGCTCGCATGTATTATCTGGGAGATCCCTTACCTGCTAGTCCTACCTTGAGAAGTCAAATTCAAGTTTTCTAAAAGAACAAAATAAATGGGTGTTCAACTGAACATCATTGCCCAACGCTAAGTCCAGCGTTGCTCCCTCCTGTGTGTGTCCAATGCAGCTAATGCTATGTTCCTATGTTCTCTAAACCTGTCTTCCTTGCTTTCTTAAGTGAAGTGCTAAACTAACATAGATTAATCTTCTGGTGTGTAGGTTGCTGAGAAATAAACATGTCAACAGGTGATATCCTACGGGCAGAGTTATCATCCAGGACACCACCTTTTGGTCTGAGGCTATGGCTTGTGATTGGCATCTGCATCTGGGTAGTAATTTTGTGCATACTTGGTTTCATGTGTTTCTGGTCGATATATCGGAAGAAGCCGAAGAAGTCTTTTGATAACATCCCAGTATCTCAAATCCCGGATGTATCCAAGGAGATTGCGGTAGATGAAGTGCGTCAACATACTATTGTTGACAACTTTCGTGTGCAAGAAAGCCATGCACTCGCAGTTCAGGAGAAACCTTATGAAAAGAATTCAGAGAAAATGCTGGCGCACCTGGTTAGGAGCAAATCAAGTGATGCTGATAATTTGAGCCAGTGCAGCTCAGCATACCAATATGAAAGGGCTGGGAGTTCATATTCTGGTGATGAAGGTAGCTCGGGCAATGCTAGGAGGCAGTATTCTCAGTATGCAACTGTATCTGCATCGCCATTGGTTGGTCTCCCTGAGTTTTCACATCTGGGTTGGGGTCATTGGTTTACTCTGAGGGATTTGGAGCATTCAACCAATCGATTTTCTAAGGAGAATGTCATTGGAGAGGGTGGATATGGAGTAGTTTACCGTGGTCGACTCATAAATGGGACTGATGTTGCAATAAAAAAGCTTCTTAATAACATGTAAGAAGCTCTGATAATTTCTTTATTAACCTTAAAGAATAGCTTCCACTTAGAACCTGAAACATTAGTACGTTTATGTTATTGTTCCCTCTTTGGTAGGGCCAACATTTTGATAGTGTATGAGATGTCACTGTAGGGGCCAGGCAGAAAAGGAGTTCAGGGTGGAAGTTGAGGCTATTGGCCACGTCAGGCATAAGAATCTTGTCCGTCTTCTAGGTTATTGTGTTGAAGGAACCCACAGGTATCTTGTTCCCTATCAAATAAACCAACCGGTGTCTAGTTTGTGTTCATCAAAAGTGTGCTTTCAGCATATTTGCCTCTTTGCATCTTGATTAGCCGGCTAAAAGAATGATTACTCATGTTTCATGGGTTTGTACAAGTTAAAAAGAAAATATAATTCCAGTTTTTTTCTAGGAAATGCTAATTTCAAGGGACAGTGGTCGGTAGGACACTTACTCTTTCAGTTTATAAAATAAAGTAACAATATGGCTTCACCGTCAAACAATCTATAGTCTTGCGGAAAGTCATTATTTCCATTTATGCACCCATAAAAAATGTTATTGAATCAGCAACAGTTTTTAACCGTTCATTCCATTTTATGGTAAATTAAGCATAGTGAAGACATGGTGGTTGTTAGCTTCGTATTCAGTAGTCTGCTGGCAATTTTTTAGCAGAATACTTGATTTTTATAATTTTTTTTGTTATGTTTCCTTCAAACCCTATATTATTACTAAACACTAATACTGGTGAATGTGTATCATGGAGGCCTATCTGCTTATGTGTGACATGCTTATTTGGTTATCTAATTTATTTTAATCTTCTTCCATCATTTTTTTTCTTGTCATAACCTAGGATGCTTGTGTATGAGTATGTGAATAACGGAAACTTGGAACAATGGCTTCATGGTGCCATGCGTCAACATGGTGTTCTTACTTGGGAAGCCCGGATGAAAATAATTCTTGGAATTGCTAAAGCGTAAGAAATGATTCAGTCATTGCCTTATGTTCTCTTCTATTATATGTTCAGCTGGCTAAGATATTTTTTACTACTGACTAATATGCAGGCTTGCTTATTTACATGAAGCCATAGAACCAAAAGTTGTGCACCGTGATATCAAATCAAGCAATATCTTAATTGATGAGGAATTCAATGGCAAACTTTCTGACTTTGGATTGGCAAAGTTATTGGGTGCAGGGAAAAGCCATATCACTACTAGAGTTATGGGAACTTTTGGGTATGTCGTGTTCTTGATATTCTCTTGGTGCACTTAGCTTCACTCACTGGAAATGTGTGGGATTCATTCACAAATATTATATGAATCATTTCGCAAATAGCTTGATGACTTGGCACAGAAATGACGATTTATTGTTTGTTTTGTTAGGTATGTGGCCCCTGAATATGCCAACACAGGCCTATTAAATGAGAAAAGTGACGTCTACAGTTTTGGTGTGCTTCTGTTGGAAGCAGTGACTGGAAGGGATCCCGTTGACTATGGTCGACCTTCTAATGAGGTAAGCAGCTGCTATTTTTGGTACTCCACTCTATTTGTCATGTACAACAGTCCATACTAGTGCCCATTTGTTTCCACAACTCGGCGTGGCATTTTCCCCTCTTTTTTTAAAAGAATTGTATTTTTCCTGCTCCTGATGACTACTGTCAATTAACTATGAAATGGATGCCTTACAGGTGCATCTGGTGGAGTGGCTCAAGATGATGGTCGGCTCGAGAAGAGCCGAGGAAGTGGTGGACGCTGACATGGAGTTGAAACCAACCACTCGGGCTCTCAAGCGTGCCCTTCTAGTGGCACTGCGGTGTGTCGACCCAGATTCCGAGAAAAGGCCTACTATGGGTCAAGCTGTTCGGATGCTCGAGGCAGAAGATGTCCCTTCTCGAGAGGTCTGTACTTCTCCCTTTTCCACCCTGACATGATCATATTGTTTGCTGTCACAATTCTAAATCTTTGTTGGGATCTTCTGAAGGACCGGAGGAGCCGAAGGGGTCATAACAGCAACACAGACACTGAGTCTAAGGCAAGCTCAAGTGAGTTCGAGATAAGCAGTGATCGAAGGGAGTCAGGACAATCCACGAGGTACCAGTCCTAACTCCTGATGAGACCAGGTCATCATTGTCTAGAACTTCATGCTGCACTGGAGAGGAGACTATCAATGTCTAGATCGGCCAGCATTGGAGTACTGGAGGAATGGATGGTATATGGGTGGTGGTGGGTAGAAATAGGAAAGGGCATTTCTGGAGGACATTGCATTTTGTACTGTAGGTTAATTCCTTGGTGTACTGTAGGTATTTCCTTGTGGTAGCAGAGGGCAGAGTTTGGATCATCCCATGTGAGAAATACTTTTTGTAAACTAGTATCTATCTATGTAATTAAACACTGTAGCTTGTTCATCATGTGGGTTCGGAAGCGCTAAATGGCCATAGCTGGCAAAGCTTAAGTACCATGCTAAACGTGTTACACAGTGCTAGGCATTTCAGCAAGAAAAATTAGCTTGAGACTATCTTGAACATGTACAACTGAAAAAATGACATCATATCACTAACATCTATGATCATGTTGTTGGAAGAGTAGATGCCATTTTTGAAATGGATCCCTGCTGTGGTACCAGAAACAGTGTATATCCATCTCAATCTAATAGTGGGTTTACATGCACCTCTAGAAAACTTCATCTAAGCATTTCTTTATTATGTGGTTTCGGAAGCGCTATATTGCCGCGGCTGGCAAAGCTTCGTTAGTTCGTTACCATGACGTGTTACAATAGAACAGTGCTAGGCATAAACATGTGCTCCATCGATTCCTAAATTGATGTCACCGTTGACTTTTTTCATTAAGTTTGATTATATCTCTTATTTAAATATTGATTCAAATATAAAAAGTTATAAGCTATATTTTAAGTTACTTTAGTGATAGAACACATTCCAATAAAATATATGATATTTCTTTAAAAAAATTGAATAATACAAATGGTTAGAATTAACAATATGATTATTTCTCTTATTTAAATATTGATTCAAATATAAAAAGTTATAAGCTATATTTTAAGTTACTTTAGTGATAGAACACATTCCAATAAAATATATGATATTTCTTTAAAAAAATTGAATAATACAAATGGTTAGAATTAACAAAAAGTGCGTCAACAATTTAAGAATGTAGTAGTATGAGACAACTGAAAAATGCCATCACATCACTAACATCTCTGATCATGTCATTGGAAGAGAAATGCCGTTCTTTTTGAAATCGATCCCTGCTGTGGTACCATCTATCTCAATCTAATTGTGGGTTTACATGCACCTCTACAAAATTTCATCTATGCATTTCTCTGACCAAAAATGAAAAGAATAAACACGATGAGCTCACTGAAGTCAGCCATAACTCATGGCATGAGTTGAGGCTCACGGCCTCCGTTCAAACTGAAGCACAAGAGCCATTCGTGGAGATGTGCGAACTACTTCTAGCCCAACTCCACGCCTTGCTAGATCGACAGGTTTCAGTCTTCGTGCTTTCGCTTTCTTGCTAGATCTCTTTTCTTCTGCTCTTTCCTTGCTTGTACTTTCTCTTGGAGACCCTCGTCATCTGCCCTCATTCTCGCAAGGCGCTTTGCTTTGAATACCTATTATGTTTCCGTGTAATTGAGAAAAACATATTGCTCATAAAAATGTCACAACAATAAAATCAGGCAATATCTACTCAGATGCAAGGCATAATCAAATTCCACACCTTTGTGATATCTTTAGTTACTTCTCTGTCGTCACACTGGTACGCATCCAATTGCTTCCCGACTACATCTTCTATTTCATGTAAAAGGCATATGTCCTTCTGCAGATATACCCGGATCATTATGCAAGTTCCAAAAGAGAGAGAACAAACCAACAAAGCCTTTTAGGAACACTAATGCATTTCTATAAAACAAGAACAAGGACAACAACAACAAAGCCTTTTAGTCCCAAGCAAATTGGGATAGGCAAGAGAGAGGGAGATGAAAGAAAGTGAAAAGTAACAAAAATAAAATCAGAAGGCAATAGTCTAAGTCATGGTTCTGATTCTGGTTCTGGTATGTGGATTACAATTTTCCGTTTGATCCCATCCATGGATAGCTCTTTCAATAACCATGTCACTACGTAATTATATGAATTCCATTTCAGAAATTAATGCTAGAGTATTCTGTAGATAATAGGAGAAATGATAGTTGCAGGAATCATCAGAGCATTGAGCAAACCTGTGTAACAAAGCTGATCGAATGCCCTCCCCTAGAAGCTCTTGCAGTTCGTCCAACCCTATGAATATAGTCGCGCGGAAATCTACATACAGGATTAAAAAAATTAGGTGCCAACATTCACAAAATGTGTTGGCAAGGATTATTAGCTGTTGGGATATCCAACCTTGGAATGTCATAGTTGATAACAAGATCAACTGTTGGGATATCCAATCCACGGCTGCCCACATCAGTAGAAATTAATACAGGAACTTGACCAGATTTAAAACGACTCAATGCTGAGAGCCTTTGTGGCTGAGACTTGTAAGAATGCAATGAAACAGCAGGACGGCCAAGTTCTTCCAACAGTATATCCAAAAAGCAGCAGGTCCTGCAAAAGAGAAGAAGTAATTCACGTTTAGTCAGCAGAAAGAAATGAACTTTTTTTTTGGGTTGGAGGGGGTATAAGAATCAAAATAATCTAACTAAAAACATATAAATTTATATGAAAACAAGCCTTGCTGAAGCACAACACGTTTTCTTTTTTCAATCAGAACTTTTTTAATTTACTCAACAGTATATATCTGGCTCTTCTAGCACACAATAGTGATAACATGAAAACAGGACAATACAACCAGCAGAATTGGTGACCTACATAACATAATCATGTGGGGAAGCATAACTACAAGGAGGTAGTTCTTGTTTAAGGAAGCATACTTGCAAGATGAGACAAATACAATTGCTGAACGAATGCAGTCTCCTGAAAATTTCGTAGGGTCTTCCTTTTGATTCATTTTCGACAGAAGATATATTAGATGGAGCTCTTTTCCATCAGCAGGAATATGGATGTATTGCTGCTTTAAGGTCTCTACTGTCTTGAAACCTTCATACGCCTCAAAAAAGTATGACTTGTTGCCAGAAAGTTCAAGCAAAGAACGCAGATTTTCTGACATTGTTGCTGAAAACAAAAAGGTTTGCCGTTTCTTTGGTAAACAGCCAAAAATCACCCTGAGATCCTCCTCAAAATTAGCATCCAACACTCTATCTGCCTCGTCCAACACAAGAAACTGTGACAAAAGGAGAATTTTAAGTAATCGGGGCTAGCAGCAAATGACAATGAAACATTTGTTACATGCAGTTAAGCCTTAATACAAGTTCACTAATGACGCAAAGAGACTCTCTGAACAAGCAAAATAGCATTTATGTGGGCAGTGGGCAATTTATGTGTTATATGTATACTGCTAAATAAATTTGCCACCATGCTGTTGAAATCTAACAATCAAATTACACTTTCTACTTTGGAAACACAAATCAAATTCTTATAAGCAGAGTAGTTAGATTTGTCTGAATCAGATAAGAACTGAGGTAGACAATGTACACAAAATCATAAACAACAATCAAAGACGTCTAAATTGACAAAATAGAAGCTGTGTGCCAACCTTGGTACGGGCAAATACTTTGGCAAGGTCCGGGTCATTTTTTATGAGCGTGGCGATGCGGCCAGGGGTGGCCACTACGACATGGGGGCGGCGCGCGAGACCTTTGGCCTGCGCCAGCGAGTCGAAGCCCCCGATGGCCGCGAGGCACCTGAGCCCCAGCGGCGCGCCGAGCGCGCGGAACTGCTCGGCGAGCTGCGCCGCGAGCTCGCGAGTGGGCGCGAGCGCGAGCGCCGCGACGCCGTAGGGGTCCTCCCCGAGGCGGTGCAGGATGGGCAGCGCGAACGCGGCCGTCTTGCCGCTGCCCGTCTCGGCGATGCCGAGCACGTCCTCGCCGGCCAGCGCGCGCGGGATGCAGCGGCGCTGCACCGCCGTCGGGCGCCGGATGCCCAGGGCGTCGCATGAGTCGACCAGCCACTGTGACAGGCCGAGGTCCGCGAACGTGGCGGTCGCCGGCAGGGCGTCGTCGGACTGGCTGGTCTCCGTCACGACAGTGGAATCCGGCTTGGATTCACCGTGGCCGTCCTCGACAGCGGCGGAGTCATCGGACTGGCTGGTCTCCGTCACTACTGTAGGAGCTGACTCGGGTTCGCCGAGGTTGGTCGCGACGACGGTGGCTGCGGGGTCCGAAATTTGAGCCTCCGGCAGGGTCTGGACCTCGGCCTCGGGTTTAGGCTTGGGCTTCAGCTTGGTCCTCTTGTTCGAGAAGAGGCGGAAAGGGTGTGCCTCGCCGGCGACCTCCATGTTGAGGCGCGCGTTGTCCAAGCTTCAATTGAACCACCCAGCAAGCCGCAGCGGAAGGTAGTTGATCAATAGACGGAGCGGACGCGTCGGCGGCGGGCGGCGGATGGCTGCTAGGTTTAGGCCGGCGGCGCAGAGAAGTGGTGGCGGGTGCGGGCGTGAGCGTGAGTAACCGAACGGGAAGGAGGCGGCTGAGACGGACGAGTCGGTCGGGCCGCTACTTCTGTTTAAAATTGGGCTAGAAGGTCCATTCGTCTTGAAATACGTTGGGCCCAATATGGGCCCTTCAATCCTTCGGCCTCTCTCTACCATTGTTTCGCCAGTGAATAATTTCGCCGGGAGCTTTCTCGGCGAACGACATGACACGGACACGGCACGGCAAGCTGGCTCTGGCTGGCGCCTAGCGGTGGCTGCGTGTTGTTTGAACTCTCCGGCAATGCACGCCCTGCGTGAGCAGGTCTAGGTCTAGCGAGCGGCAGGCCTGAACAAGTGCTCGCGAAGGCTGTATGTTCGCCCTTTGCACATCAGAGCCTCATTGATGAAACTTGGAGAGGACTGACGAGTGATGAACATGCTATCTTTCAGCTAGTACCTGCTTCTTTTACTGAGTGATGATGCTTTCTGTGTTGGGGCTCCACAAGTTTCTGCCTAATGATGCTATGTGAGGCTAACAATTAACCAGTGCCTTAACGAGTCACCTGGAAATGATGCTGCAATGATCAGTGAGATACATACATCGATTTCATCTGCCAACAGTGATTCACATTCAAGTTCCTTGCCAAAAATTCCTTCAAAACATCACCGAGAATGTTTCCTTTAAATCATTTCCTGCGTGCTTCTGATCACAAGATATGAGAACTGAGAATGGTAATAAAGCATCTACCCATGACAGCAGTCAGCACCAGAGTCCTCCTACACTTGAACATTTGTGCTTTCGACAATTACAGATACAAGAAAACAATAAACCTCTTCAACCTGAATTCTCTTGTCTGCTACATTCTGCCTCTGTCATTCTGCTTTAAAATACCCCTTAAATTTCCATGGACACTCAGGAATGGAATATGCAGTATGTTAACACCAGAAACTAACAATGTGACAACTCGATCACAACCATCGTTGCAGTTCAACTCCATGTTAGGAGGAAAAAGGGAGCTCCTCCGCAGATCAACTAGCAAAGCACAGGTGGTAAATGTGCTGCTCAGACTTCTTTCTTTAACTAGACAAATGTAGCAAGTTCCTTAAGTCTAAAACAACTGCAATATTCAACATCCTCAAATTAAAAGAAAAGCGTGTTGACTGCTCAAATGAAAATGCTGAAAAGGACAGACTATCTAACTTTTAGTGTGCTATTATTGGAAGGACTTGTGCTACCTAACTTGCTCTTGATAGTGATGTTTGGACCGACACGTAAAAGAATACTTCATGGAGTTTGATTGGTAGCAAAAGCATTCTTTTTGGCATTTGATTGACACCCTTTCCTTTGAACCAACTGAAAATTTTTGATATCCAGGTTTTACCTTAGAAAACCTACAGACATATATATTTGGACGCTGTTACACAAGCAAGAGCTAAGTCTAAAAAAGGACAATACGACAAAATTCAGCATTAGTTATTCCGTTTTGTACCTTCTCCCATGCTGCACGGCAACATGTTACATGAATTTCAATAATTTAACACAGGTCAATCGGCAATTTAAAGCAAACATGATAACAGACTGCTAGCAAGTCATAAATATCACAAAGTTCAGCATTTCTTGCAGTAATAAGCCAGTATCATGGTAAAAGAAGCAGTATCCGATAATTTGATAGGAAAAACGTCCTTGATTTTCTCTAACAGCAAAAGATGCAAGTTTACCGACACTCATTTCTACTTAAAATAGTTGGCAAGTTGCATATGGGAGCATTTAAGGAATGAACAAAAGTTACCAGCTAATTTGGTGTGGTATACAAAAAGCAGCAAAACTGCTAGTGATCCACTATCAAGTATCTTTGGAGGCTTGCATACAGAAATAGCCATAAATAAACTACACAAAAGACTAGAATGTACTGCACATATTGCGGATGAACGTGTCACCAATTAAACATTCAAGAAATACACTAGATGGCCTGCCAAAAGACAAACCAGGGATGAAGGCCCTCTGAATTTTAAGGTGACAGACTGACAGCCACTGGAACAGTATATGAACACCAGCAATTATCACAGCATGAACTCATGCGTCACAAGTTGCATGTATTGATTCCATCTTTGCAATCTCTCGTCAAGTTGTTGAATGTTTCAACTTGTGTCTTTGCTCTGTAGAATACCTCAGTGTCCACTATTACCCTCATGTAAGCATCAAATGGCACTGGCTTCCCCCGCTGAGTGCCATCGTCTCATTATACCATTCACTGTTGCTTGACCAGAGCTCCTTGTAATCATCAAGTAAATGCACATGAAAATGTGACCTGAGCTTGTCAAAGTAGTTATAGAATGGCTCATTTGTTGCAATGTAGAGATTTCTCCAAGGCTTAATAAGCTTGGGCACCTTAGATGCGAGCGCGTCAGGTGATGTGTCCGCATCCAAATTGGGATAGTTTTTCTTATACTGTGCCTTCCATCCTCGTACCACATGTAAACCATCATAATCCCAGTCCATCCTTCCCGCAATCTCAGTTACAATGTTCATCAGCCTCTTTGACTTCCAAATAGCATACCACGGCCTTTGGATGACCTTAGCTGCTCTCCCTTCGCAAACCCTGTACCAGTAATTCTCAGGCTCCTGCCCATTAAACTGCCTCCAAATGATGTTGCTCTTGTCCTTCTTAAGCTGCATTGGCGTTGTCTTGTAGGACGGTACCTTCCGCACTGTGATCCTACCAGGGCCCTTCTTCTTGTCCCAGCGCTTCCAGTCCTTCAAGAAGTCCCCTTCCTCCACCACAGATGCAGACTCCTTCAAGTGCTCGAAATCAAAGTAATACCTGAAATCCTTCCCATCCACGTCCTTACCATCCGGCGTGTGCGCCCCGGACAAACACACATTCAGATCCATCACGAACGTCCGGTTCAGGAACTTGGCCTCACCGAGCCCGCACAAGAAGCTCCAAATGAACTGGTTCATGCTCTTGCAATGGTCACCGCCTCTCATGTAGTACAAGTACTTGCCTCGCTTGAACTCTGCCTCTGATCCAACCACCGGGATGGTGTCATTGATCTCTGCATCCACTGGCGGCGCCTTGACACGCGGGCTCTTGGGGCCCTTCCGCTGCGGCCGGCGAGCTGCATTGGTCCCGGACCGGAACTTGCCGACTTTAGTAATCTCAAGAGCGCACCCGTCGCCGGCGGCGAGGGTGAACCGGCGGTAGTCCCTGTACCGGCGCCACGACTTCTCCTTCCGGTTCCGGAACCGCCAGGCGACGTCGCACACCCCGGGCTTGGGACCCGGCACGGGCGTCTCGTAGCTGAGGAACACGATGGACCTGCGGAAGAAGGCCTTGGCGTTGAACGCCTTGACGGCGGCGAGGACGCGCGGGTCGGAGCAGTTGAGCGGCGCGTCCGGGTCGCAGGCGGTGGCGTTGACCGCGACCGGGGCGTCGACCTCGTCGACCGCGGCGTCCCGAGCCGGGGCGGGGACGGAGGAGTTGAAGTCCTCGCCGGTGGGGAGGAGCGAGTCGTCGGGGACGAGGAAGGTGGAGTTGGGGAGGACGCGGGAGAGCGAGGTGGTGATGGCGGCGGAGGACTGCAGCCAGGGGTCGGGCGGCTGGTAGGTGACGGCGACGACGGTGACGACGAGCACGGCGAGCACGAAGAGCGAGAAGCCCACGTTGCTGGCCGCCTTGATGAACGACTGCGAGACGGGGATCTCGGCGATGTCCGCCGAGGAGGGCCCGCGGCGGCGGAAGAGCGGGGAGTCCTCGCCGCCGTCGGGGGCGTCGTCCTGATCGGAGGAGGACATCCTGGATCTGGACTGGGGGAGAGTGGGAAGGGAAGGATAGTGCAGGTGAGATTTGGAGAGCGGTGGGTGAGATGGCGTGGCGGGGGAAAGAAGCGGTGGGTGACAGCAGTGTCGGCGCCGGCGTGTTTTTTACTCGCGGTCGCTGGGGAATGAAAGAAAGATCGCGCACGCACGGTGCAGTGCAGCCTCCCCTGCTCTGTCCGAAAACGAAAGCGCCTGCAAATGGCCTGGTGGTCAGTCACTACTGCTGATGAGTGTACCCTTTGCGGCTTCACAACGCCAGATGTGTACCCTCGACCTCGAGCCTCGACACTAGGCGTGTGACTGATTCCAGTCTGAAGATCGACTGATGACACTGAAAAACTTCATGCAATGCGAAAGTTTCATCATGATTTGGGGGCGTGGATTCATTTCAGACTGAAGAAGTGAAGATTGAAGATCGACGAGATGACACCTAAAAACTCGGATTTTGAATATTTTTTGTTTGAATTTGAAATGTACCTTTGTGTACCCTTGAAAAAATTGAAATTGTACTCTTTGCCATCGGAAAAATGGAAAGTTCCATTTTGTCTCGTGATTCAGTTAAATGTCGAGGGCAAAATAGTCTTTGCTTGAGGCTTTTTTATATGAATCTTTGCTTCAGGCTCATGGCATGATTTCCGGAGCAATCTCCATGGGCCCAAGTTATTTTTTATATGAATCTTTGCTTCAGGCTCATGGCATGATTTTCGGAGCAATCTCCATGGGCCCAAGTTAATTAGGCCCGCATAACAGGCCGAATAGCCGCAAAGCCGCCGTAGGCCCATTTACTCCTTTCTCCGTCCGACTCCGAGACCGAGAGTGAACGCTCGAGCCGCCATTGCCCAGGAGACGAGAGAGCGGAGCGTGCCAGGGAAGAAGAAGAGGGCGGAGAAGAAGATGGGCGGGCTGGAGCAGGAACAGGGCCTGAGCCTGGGCGTCCTCATCGACATCGTCGACGAGCAGTGGATGCGCGACACCCTCCCCGCCGAAGGTACGTGCCGCCGCCTCCCCGCTTCCCTCCCCTTCTTCGCGATCCGTTCCCGTGCTGACGCCCGCCGCGCTTGTTGTTGCAGACATTGCTGTGCCGCCGGCAATGGCGGTCAAAACTGAGGACGCCGAGGATCCAGCGCCCGCAAGTACGCTCGCCATCTGTACTTCTGCCTGCCTATGCCTATCAAATGCTCTCTTACTCGGTCCGCGTTATCGCTGTACATTCTGGTTTCGATCTGAGCGTGGATGTAACCCAGAGGCCAACTCTGGATGCGTTTGGTCAGATGCCTAATTCAGACTTGAAAAATACGGGTTAGGATTATTGGGTTAGGCCATAGTCACGACTCACGCACACTAAACCTTAGTTCAAACCTGTAAACTACATACAGGGAACAAAATCCGAGTGCAGACTATTGGTTCCTCATAAATTTTTCTATAAGGACTTCAAGTTGTAACTACATACAGGGAATCTGATTCTTAGCATTTCCCAAGGTGTAAGAACATACTGTTGAGTGTTGACTATTAGTTCCTCATAAATTTTTCCATAAGAACTTCAATTGGGGGATTTTTGTGACTCTGATATAGTTCTTTTATATCTTTTGCTTGAATTGTGAATGAAGTCACACTAGGATTTATAGCAGTATATTATTATTCATATGATCAACCGTAGTATATTTGTGAGATACGATAATTATCTTTGTGTATTGTTAAGCTAATGGAAGGTTGTAACTGGCTTCTGAAGGATTAAGTGAGCATGATACTCTTTGCTATTGCTTAGTCACCCGGGTTCGCACGTGGCATTCACTTCAGTTTATACATTATCAGCCAACAGTTTGGCTTAAAACTGACTGGATTTCATGATATGGATTGGTCTGCTGAGTGCTGACCCTTGCCACAAAAATAAAGAAGCCAGAGCATGTTTATTTGCTTAAAAAATTAAAGACAGTTATGAATGCTATTCTAAGCTATTTTAGTTTAGTCGATAAATTCTTTGAGCAGTTTGCATTGTTGTCTTATATCCTTATTTTTTATATATTAAGAAGCTCATTTCTTAAATTCGTCAATTGTTGGATCCTGGTAGAATGCTAGCATTAAATTTCTTGAATATGTTATTTTTAATGTTTTATGATCTTAAGCCATCGTTTTAGTTACCATCATGTGACCACTGGCTAGAATTTATTCTGACTTCCTGATATGTTTCTCTAAATATTTACAGATCAGGAGAGCCAACCAGCGCAAGGGGAAGTATGGCGTGATTTTGCCTTGGAAAATCTCTGATTTCTCATGCTCTACAACTACAAGGTAGGAATTATCTGCAGCATGAAGCAATGCAAGGGTCATTTAGGATGCACTTTAAATGCTGTGCTCCTAGAAAGGGCAATCACTAGTCTGGGGTGGTGCGTATTATATTTGTATTGTACATCTGAAGTTGGATTTCCAACAAGATACTAAGCCAAAATTTTAGGTGCTATCACGAAGGATATGAAAATCTGTTCTTGGAACTGATAGTCAAGCCGGTCAATGCTCTTGGAACAGAAATTCATGCATATCCAATAAATTCTCCTATCTTTGACCTTTATTCAATTGTTAAAGTTTTCTGCTAGTTTAATGGGGATCAGGTATCAAGGAGAATTGCCACAGTGTAAGCCAATTTGAATACTATCGTGTTGCGCATTAAAAAAATAACCATTAGAGCAAACCTGTAAACTTCACATTTAGTGGATGTTTAGTTGAATACTAGTATTTTGTTGCTCATATTAAAATTCAACAATCATAGACATGTAAACCTCACATTTAGTGGCTGTTTAGTTGAATACTATTGTGTTGCTCATATTAAAATTCAACAATCATAGACATGTAAACTTCACATTTAGTGGCTGTTTAGTTGAATACTATTGTGTTTATGATGAACAAACATTGTAAGGTTCGCATTTTGTGGCTGTTTAGATGATGCAAAGGATGGTTAGATCACTGAATAAAATTTCAGACACAGAGATTATTGGAAGGTAGACCTAAGCTGGTGTGCTAATAATTTGATGCTTAATTTGGTATGAGTTGCAGGCCTTGAGAGTTGAGGCGAAAATTCTATGCCGAGGCCCAGGAGCTGCATGGTACATCGTGGTTTCTGTGCGATGGAAATGTTTGTTTAATGTCTAGTTCGTTGTAAAATATTTGCAAGTGCTCTGGACATTGGCAGCATTATGGCACTGAACCCTGTGTTATCCTGTTATAAATTCAGTGTTGATGATCTTAGCCATTTAGTCATGCTAGTGCTCTACCGCTCTTGATATTGGCTGCATATGGCGCTGAAACTTCTGAACTATTGCTGAGTTTTTGGCATTAAACTTTCAGCCTCATGGTTTAATTTGAAGTGCTTCTGAATCCATCATGAGGAATGTTTTTGGTACTTGCATTCCAACCTGTGGTTGCTGACTTTTTCTACATGGATCCTGTGCAGCCACATGCCAATCCTCCTTAATTTGCACTTCTCTCGTACCACATGTACTTTGCTCTGCAATTGCTAATTCTTTCATGCCATGTGTATGTACTGTAACTTGTAAGGGTTGTGCATCTGTTCTTCACACCCTTTACAGGGAGGTACACTGACCACTGACTCAGCATCTGGTTTGTAGCTTCATGCATAGTGTTCCCCTTCTGTATCGGGTTTCCATGATTCCATCTACGGCGCAACTTGCGTCCTGTCAAAGGGTTTGTTAGGTTTACGCTTTAGCTGTCAAAGTGGCAGCAAAGCATCGTACTTAAATCTTAATACTATAACTAATCATCTATCCCAGCCGGCCATTTCCCAATCATTGGCCATGATCTCTCTTGGCCTGTAGTGACCTTTTCTTATGCTCTGCTAATCATAGCACATGACGGCTTAACGATAAAACCTACCATACGCCTTCACCTTATCACGCCTTGCATTTGTATGAATCATTACGTGTCCGTTAGAAAGGAAAAAAGGAAATCATGGCGCGTGTTCTTGCTGATTACTCTATCTGTGAGAATCTCTCTACAGTTGCTGTTGTTTATGTTTGAAGTACGTCTGGTGACGATGCCAGGCTCTCGTTTTGGCAAAAAAGCAGTGGTTTCATTGTGCTACGGCAGTGGAAAAGAGGCTGGAGCGTACTTGGAAACATATGGTGAAGTGATCGTGTAATGATGGTTCCAATCATCGTTTCTAACTACGAAAGGAGAATATGCTTTTGCTGTAAGCTAATGTTGTTATTGCCCTCAAACTGATCGAACGCAATGCTGGTCCAAGAATTTTATGTTGGTACTGGCGCATGTGCCGCAAGTTTCAATCCTATCTACGCACAGATCAGCAGGATCCTTGAGAGATCGCTTTCAGTTCAAATCATATTTAAAACAAAGAACGTTTGTACGAACTCGCACTCTAAGCCATTTGGTCCCAATGCAGCTTATAATTTGAGTATTGTCACTAATCATACAGAAATATATACCACCTCCACTATAAAATACATGGAGGGAGTAACCCTTTGCAGAAAAGAAATGACCAAATGCATGCACCCATGCCAGAATAAACTAGGGAGTCGGATGAGCTTAACACACTGTCAAGCAGAGAAGCAGGGCGGAATCATGAAGGCAGAAGGAGTGCATCGCAACTACGCATGCTCATGCCAATTTTATATCGGTGGTGGCGGAAAGCATGTGTCAAAGGGCAATCAGGCCGTAGGCGCCGCTCGGTCGCTTCCCGTCCATTTCTTAAGCTCTCTCCAGCAACTTGGCGCGCCCGAGGCGATCCGTTCCATGTGCCGCGCCCTCCTTTCTTTGCCTCGCAATTATTCACGCGCTGATCCGCGCTCGCGTTTATTTCCGGAAGAAAATTTGGTGCGGCAGTGCCGCATCCGAGCGCCGTGCGACCCCGGCCTGGATTGTTGCCGCGTGGACGTCTCTGTCCATCTAACGCTCAGAGACAAAACGGCTACTGCATGCGTCCTAGCCTTCTACGAGTATCGAGCCAGAGGAAAAACGGCTCGTCCTAGCCTTCTACTATCGATCAAGCCGGAGGAAAAGCGGAAAAAAATGCATTCATTACTATATATATTCTCTAAATATTCCGACGATAATACTATCGCGTAGGTGTTGTTTCGATACCAGCTTCAGCGGTGGCCGGAGACAGCCCTTGTTACCTTGTTGATGGTGGCGCGACACATCGTCTCTTGGTCTGGTAACAGGCCACACGCGCAGATGAATGGATCGTCATATTAGGGAGGCGAAGACACTAGCAACCGCGATGGCGCTACCGCACCGGCAGCCTCAATGGCGATAAGGAGGTCCCATCGGGTCTGGAAGATTTGTGTAGAGGTAAGTGGGAGGGAGCCGCATTAGAAACAAGCCGTGGAGCTTAATTAGCAGGAGCCGAAAATTATAGGAGCCGTAGCGGCGTTAGGCGTGGGATTGATAGCTACGTCCACGCGGCAACAATCGAGGCCGGCTACGTCCACGCGGCAACAATCGAGGCCGGGGTCGCACAGCGCTCGGATGCGGCACTGCCGCACCAAATTTTTTCCTTATTTCCACGCCTATATATGCGCGCATACGCTCCCCATGCTTCCTACAGCTCACTGACTCGATCAGCTCGCATCGGTCTTGGTTAGGTAGTGACGCGTCCACGTACATACGCTCTCTTGTTGCTGCCATTAGCTAGCTACCTTGTGCGGCGAGCTCACATGGGTCTCGACATGGTCATGGCGAGGGAGGACCGGCTGCCTCGCTCGGCGTGCCGGTACCAGCGGCTGCGCGGCGAGCTCGCCGGCGAGGACGGCGCGCCATCAATGGCAGCCGCCGGAAGTGTCAAAGTGAGGCGGCCGCTGCGGCTGCGGAGGAGGGCCTGCAAGGCGGCTGGAAGGTGGAGGACGACGGTCACCGGCGGTGGCAAGAGGCTGCGGCTGATGCGGCTGCTGTTGCTGCTCCCGGCGGCGCGGCGGGTGGCCGCGCTGGTGGCGGAGCTGGTGCGGCGGCTGGCGATGGCGGCGAGCGCGGTGGACGCCGCCGCGGACTGCCCCGCCATCGTGTTCTCCTCGCAGTGGGGCCTCCCTGTGCTGTCCCACTCCGCGAGCACCGGCCGGAGCGCCAGGCTCCGGGCGTTTTACCTCGAGAGGAGCCTCTCCGCCCGCTCCTCCGGCTTCTCCGGCGCCGGCTCGCCGTGCTGACACAAGGACGTACGCATTCCCGGCCGTTCAACGCCGACGGATGCATGTCGCAGGCCGATCGCAATTCGCATGGAGCAGTGGGAATTCATCTCGTACCAACCACTTGCCGATGTAGTAATCAACTGATCGTGTTTAAGGCTTGTGATCGTACGCCATGCACATGGCTACCTAGCTTATTGCAAGACTGTACTGTACTCTCCAAGTACTTTGCATACGTTTAACTAAGCCAACTTGCGATTCAGTTTTGAAGAAAAACAAGGGACCGTGATGTACGGTTTGGCTCGCTATTTTGTTTGGTAAGAACAATCAGGCATCGTTAATTATCAGTGGCGAGAAAAGTCACTGCATCTGCACAATGTGGCATGGTTACTGCTTATACATGAACCAACATGACGAAACAGGCCAATGGCATTTTAGGGACCGGCACCCAAATCTCCCTTTCTACTGTAGTTCTTAACCAAATAGTAACATATAACTGCCTGACAACAGAAATTGGTGATAAATCACACAATATGCATGTCTGATTCTGAAAGGCCACACAGTATGCATGTCTGACGCACTTCTATCAGCATCAGGATATTTGAGAAGCAGCAGTTATACAGTTCCAGAAAGCAGCAGTGGAGCATGTCATAAGCTTCTCTTCATTCACATTGCTCCAATCTAGTAAGTTTATGTACACATGATTGGAATTTTAAAGTGGCTAAGACCTCGCAGGTACAGACCATTATACAACATCTATTGGTACAGAACGTACAGTCGAACATCCCTGATGGTCGTTTCTGAACGTAGTGGTGCCTGCAGGTGCAGCAATAGGTTCAGGGTAGATGCCTTCCGAACTTTCCATGTTCTCTAGAGCTCTTCTTGCATATATCGTGAATCCAATCATAAAGATAACAGCGACAATAACAGAGATAACATTGTACACTATCTCCACTCTTGACATTCGATGCTTGTGATAATTCAGCTCTGCCAATGTGCGTATCAGCCGTCCACTGCACAAAAGTAGCAGAAAATCATTAAAATCCCAAGGAAAGGGAGACTTGACAGAGCAGTTGCTAAGTGTTGAATAACCCTTGCCAGTGCTTCTATTTAGATCCATTTCAGCCCATGCTCAAACTGACTCCTGAAAAATCTATTAATCAGAGATGTTAAAAGGTGGAGGTCCGGATCTAACCTATAGATGTTGATGAAAACATCAGGTATCATTCCAGCAACTGAACCACATATGTACGGGCTGAACTTCATTTCCGTGACTGTGACAGCATAGTTAAGCATTGCATATGGAAATGGTGAAATTCTTAATAATGCAATGACCCGAAATTGCTTGAACCAGCTCCCTTCACCGGCGAGCTTAATCAGAGCAATCTGCCGTGGCCATTTCTTTTCTAACCAGCGCTGCATGTGGACAAACAGAGATGAGAACAGAGTAGTAGCAAATTATGATTTGGGATTTTGGCCACTGCATATACATAAAAAAGGTAAATCTTAGAGCTCATATAAAGATGGAGCTTATAAACATTACATTGAGACGTTCACGGAACAGTGAGCCAATCCAGTATGGTATTGACATGCCGATGGTGATCCCTGCCATGATGATCAAGAAGCCGAAACCATATCCGAAAACTATTCCTGTTAACCACATTGATGGACCAGAAGGCAGGAACACCATTGGAAAGAGTGATAGAGAAGCAATGATCACAAGCGCTAACACCGGACGCCCAAAAGATCTTGCTTCCCATCTAATTATTGGCATGATCACCTACAATATAAGGAGCTCAAAGAGTAGGTAACCTCAACGATAAACCGGACAACTACTGCTTCAAATCAGAGATAAGAATATGGAAACCCGGACATAACTGCCATCTACAGCATGAATTTGTTTATAATGGGCAAAAATTAAACAAATTGACTACAATTTTTTAAGTATTACCTATGTAATTGAGGACTCGCATGTTAAACTGTTACAATTGTGGCGTTTAGGTACAATCAGAAAATAACTGCAGTTCAGGCTAATCCGGAGGAATTGGCTGCATCTTCTATTGCCTTCGGAGATCTATTCCTGCCTATCCAGTATCAAACATGCCCTAATTAAAGCAAATCGGATAAATGTCATTACCTTCTCGGAGATAAACGGAAGAGCCCATTTGAAGAACGCGTAGCCCAGCAGAACCAGAAGCATCAATCCAACCACGAGCCTCACCCACGGGATGGACGACCTCGGCCTCGGCTGCGCCCACGGCCACGTCTGCACTGGCACCGGCGCAGACACGGGCACCCCGCCGGAGGCACCCCAGCCGCCGCCGAGGCCATCGCCGGCGGCGGCTGTGGCGGCATCGCCGGCACCAGCCACGCGTGGTCGTATCTCCCCGCAGTCCACATGGGCCCTTCACCGCACGCTCCCGCGCGCACTGCCGCCGCCCGCGAGCTGAACCAAGAAGCACACGCACGCACACTCCAATCAGACCATCATGCGTTAGGCGGAGGAACCGAAGGAGATGGAAGAGAACGCACGCGTACTAACGTGCTTGCCTGCGCATCGAGGTCTCCCGTTTCCGTGGACGCCGCCGCCGCCGCGGCGGTTGCGTGGGCGCCGGGCGCAGCTGGCGGGACGCGCGTCATGGCGAGGGAAAGGAACAGAGAGAGAGAGAGAGAGGAAGAGGAACCGGGGAAAGGAAGAGATCAACTTCGACTGGTCCAGCGCCGGCAACCGCGACGGTTGCTGCAAATGCAAGAGACAGTGACGCCGGGCCCAAACTGATGCGTACATATGGGCCTGATCTAGCTAACACAAGGCCCCTTCTAGCAATCGGCCCAGTATGTGCGCTTGGGCCACGCAGAATATTCCCGGATCGTTTTTGTTCACCGGAAATGCATTCTCGCTTCTAAAAAAAAGAAGAGGTGAAAAATAAAACTGGCGATTTGACGGTTCAGTTCAGCGATGCAGGTTGCAGCAACAGCAGGGGAAGGCAGGAGGCGGCAGGGGCACGCCGGCGGCACGTGGGCAATTGCATGGCGCACGCTCGGGCGGCAGGCGCGCGCAGGCAGGCAGACACTGTGGCTGGCTTGCTGCGCCCGCCTAGCTTGCGCGGGTAGTGGTGCAGGCCTCTCTGCCGGCCCTGCGCAGCGTCCATGTGAATAGGCAACAGCTACCCACACACGACACGGCAGAGACGATCGACATCAATCACGATGTGCTGTAAAAGAACAAAGGAGAAGTACGGTACTCCTCCAACGGAGATCGAATTTTTACTTTCACGGTTTCACCTCCTTTTACCGGTTCAAGTGAAAACGGACCACTGATAAAAAAAAATATTCTTTGAAAATGAGGTTCTTTGTGCCTCGCACCAGGTTCGAATTCTTTTCTTTTTCTTTAAGCAAAGGTAAATACGCCTGTTTGTTTCAGCATGCAAGTAAACGGCCGAAGAAGATCTGGAGCAGAAAAGCAAAGGTGGGAAAGGGAAAAGACGGAAAACGTCAAGGGAAGCAAGGAATTGATGAAGAAGGCCGTGAACGGATGGACCAGTGGTAAAGCGGCATGCGGTCCAGCGGCAAGAGCACAGACGACGACAGCGCTAGCTGATCTCCACCTCCTAGGTACTTTGCTTCCTACTCCTGCAACCACAACCGCAATGCAAAACCTCCTTTACTTCAACCCAGTACAAACACGTGCCTCTGCACCAGCTGCTACTGCATAGCACAATCTACTTATCAATTACGTACTCCTATTGATAGTAATAGCCACTATGAGCTATACACCGGTCCGGTAATCTACGAGCTAATCCAACGGAGGCTGTAATTTTGCTTAGCCTGAACGACACACGCAGCACCACGCTACTACTAGCAGCATTTGATGCCTACTAGTACTACTAGGAACATGCAGTTGGTTGGGGCCTGGGCTACGGGCGGGGAGCATGGCGAGCATCATTGGTGCATGGCGGCAGTATACCGGCTTGTGTCGCCGTACCGGGCAATGCTGGGAACAGACACGCAGATAGGACGAGTTGCAGTGGCGGTTTACTTGCTTGTCAACGTCAGTGTCGACTCGCCCTGCCCGGCCGGCAGCAGCTGCTGCTGCACAAGTCCTTTCAATTCCTCGTGTCCCCGTCGGCCCAGGATGCAGAGCACCGGCGTACAGTCGGCGGATGGTTTTCGGGGACTGTTTGCAACTAAACGTTGCCAGAAATTTCGTACAAGTTCGACTGTTAGTAACGGCTCAGTTGACGTCGACAGAAAGTAAATTGATTGGGTTCAGAATAACATTTTTGGCATTGTAATTCCATGTACTGCCCGCAAGAAAATTAGTAAGTTTTATCCTGAGGTCATGTTTGAGAAAATTTGATTAGAACTCTGTGTAGTACGTATATATTTTTCACTTTTTTAGAGTTGTTTTTAAAGAGAATGTGGTTTGGATTATGAATGAGATTCTGGAGGCACATTTTAAAGTTGTTTCAAACAAGATCTTTATTTTAGTCATATGTACGTGCAACACAAGATGAACAAGTCACCGAAAAGCACGCTTATGTAATGTTTGCTCCTGGTCAACCATTTCCCTTCTTTTTCCTCTGGTAACACAAGGACGTTCGACTCATGGGCGGCTCCAATAACAAGGCTGAATGGCATTTGAAATCTTTGAACAAATTTTAGTAATTACTACACACAGTATTGCTGTTTGACTAGTTTCTAAATCGTGGAGGTCTATAAAGATTATACTTTCTCAGTGTTGTTTTATGGCTGGACGTTATTGTGCTTGTTCACCATGAGCTATCGCTTTTCATAATTATGAGTTTTTTTTTTAAAAAAAAAGCAAAACGGTGAGCCTTATCAGCTTTGGTGCCTGGACTAATTGACTACTAGACGGTAATTTTTGGGTTCCTTGACGACAGTAAAAATTTGCGGTTGTCACGTCCCCGAGGGCATAAAAAGGCTCCCGAGGATTCAGATGCACGGCGCGTTGGACATGGATGCTCCGGCAAACCGACCACGCGATACGTGAGTTCCACCAAATCAAGCAGAGGAAGAGGGTGGTAGGGTGGAAGCGGAACACACGGGCAGAGACTGGTGGTGGACGCGCGGGGATCTAGATCTCCGAGACCCTCCGCGCAGCCACGCGCCCGTCTCCCTCGCCAAGTCCAAACCTAGCTAGCTTCCCCGAGTCCGTCGACCGCCACCAACGCCGTCGCCGCAGATCCCAGGCAGCAAGCTCGTGCGGCCTCGGTCAAGCAGCTGGCGGCGGAGTGGCCTCGTGCGGCCGACGCACACGGCGGCAATAGCGAGGCACGAGCCTGCCGCCTCGGGCTGGCCCTCCGCTCTTCCTCCAGGTGAGCTGAGCTCTCCTCCCACAATCTTCGTCATCCTCCTCCTTCCCTTTTGTAGTTGACATTTAGGCTGGATGTAGCGGGGTTGGGTTGATCCCTGCGGCGCGGGGGCGATGACGAGAATGGGGAGATTTCGTCCCAATCGGTGATAGCGATGCGCATAAAGTTCTTCCTGGAATCGGTAGCCCCTCCAAACGACTCAGTCGGCAGGCAGCCACGCCCGCCTTTGGTTTCAACTGAACTCCAGCTCTGCATTGCTGGTCTTGAGCCTTGGGTTAGGTAGAAGTAACGAAGTAGTTTTCTACTAATTTGGCTAGAAATGCGAGAGCCAATCCCGGACTGTGCTATGAGGATGTGAGTTCCGGGAGTAGGTGATCAAATATATGGCAGTTATTACTGTTGGTTTAGCGGGTAGCTAACCATCAACCTGGAATGATGGTCTATATTATCCCAGATGCCTGACTAGAAAACCGATTTCATGATGCCACATTATTTACTTCTGATGAAAATGGATAGTGCCACATACATTCGCTACGTATCGATGAACAGTGTACAGATTGTTGACAACCATATGAATTTCGCCATTATTCTAACAGTGTTTAGTTGGGACTAGGACAAGGTGAATCCAGATGTAAACTTGGCAGTTTACAGGAACTTCCCATCTTGCTGGCTGGTGGTGATTCAGAGTTTTCCTTATCCAAGAACATATTCTTCCATCTTGAAAACGGTTGGGCTAATTCATAATCTGATTAATTGTGATTGGAAGGGGATTCTCCTAAATCAGCTTTACTGAACAGTTTAACCTACTCATTTCCTTTGAGTGGATTATAAAGGCTCTATTGGGGGACACCGAACCTGTTTTTCCTTTTTTTCTCGGAGATAATAAGCATGCTTTTCCTTACCATTGACCGTCACACTTCTATTCAAATTTTCCCATCATTACTGTGATATTTAGCTTTCACTGTTTAGCATGTTATTCTTCTGCAAACCAGAGTTATAATTCTTTTTGCTTTTGTACTTTCAACTCGAACCACTGATCCATATGAGTCACAAATATTTTGTTGTAAATATGCCTGTCATTTGGCAATATCTGCAAACATAATGTTCCTAATACCTTTTAAGCTCCGGAAGATTTAAATGAATTGTTTTATATACATGTTTGCCCTGCTAGTGTGAGGCTGGATTATGTAGGTTCATGTGATTGTTTCCATTTGCCCAAGCCATTATCTGTATGGTATTTTCTTAGATATATGTAATTTTTGGTACTAACATAATTGGATCTTTGTTATTTTAAAAAATCAGTTCCCACTATTTATCTACTGGTCTGACTCTATTAACTCTGCAAATATAGCAGGTTTGTCTTAATATTTTCCAAGCACTAGAAGATCGGCTGCACTTTGGGGGTTGATTCACGATGGCCTATGATGGAGATGGGGAACAAACCCAGGATTATCTATTCAAAATTGTTCTTATTGGCGACTCCTCTGTTGGTAAATCAAACTTGCTAGCAAGATTTGCAAGGAATGAGTTCTTCCCAAACTCTAAATCCACTATAGGAGTGGAGTTCCAGACTCAAAAGTTGGTAATTGATGGAAAGGAAATCAAAGCTCAGATATGGGATACTGCTGGACAAGAGCGCTTCAGAGCAGTTACATCTGCTTACTATCGAGGCGCTGTTGGAGCTCTTCTTGTTTATGATATTACCAGACGCCAGACTTTTGATAGTGTTGGACGATGGCTTAATGAACTGCACAGTAAGAACTCGTGCCTCACCCCGTTTCTCTATCAATACAGCACATTTTTTTTATTCTTTCTTCATCAGTACCTCCAATAACTGAAGGTTATCTATGGGGAAATGCAGTTCAGAACCGAATATACTAATGTCTCTAGTTCCAACTGTTTTTCTTCTTCTTTTTGTTACTCGTTTCTAGTAATGTTTAACATCTTTTTACCCATTTTAATTGGTGACAGCTCATTCCGACATGAATGTCGTCACAATTCTGGTTGGCAACAAGACAGATCTCAAGCATGCACGTGAAGTGAGCACAGCGGAAGGCCAAGCCTTGGCTGAGGCTCAGGGCCTCTTCTTCATGGAAACATCAGCCCTAGACTCATCAAATGTTGCAGCAGCTTTTCAAACTGTCGTGAAAGAGATCTACAGCATACTGAGCCGGAAGGTGTTCCAATCGCAAGAGCAGAAGAAAAGCGAGCTTCAGTCATTAAGCAACGGGAAAGCTGTGGCGCTTCAGGGTGAGACAAATGAAACAAGCAGCGGCGGGAGGTGGTGCTGTTCATCATAGCCTGTAAGATCTGCCTTCCATTCACTCCTTTCTAAAGCTTGCACCATCTTATCCAGTTGTTTGCAGTTGCTTCGTAAAATACATACCTGACGAGTCTGTTAATCCAGGACAACCAGTGGCCGAAATGCGATAGGATCGGGAGATACATCCTGGATATGTAATGCCGACGCTCTGGTTTGTGAAAAGTTTGCTTTTCCGTACTCTTCGAGAGTAATCTGGCGAGGCTGGTTGTATGAAAATTGTGTTTCCATCAGAGGAAATCAATGTATAGTTCAATTGATGCTTGGAGGTATTGGTATACGTGGTCGTGTAAAGAGAAAGTGCGACAACTGACTGTTCACAATTGACATCATTCTGGTCCTAGAAACCGTTATATTCTTTTCTGCATTATTTTAGTCCTAGACACCGGCCCACCAGCCCTCACTCTTTGTCAGCCCTTTGTACGGTAATTTCGGGCTGGGGTATTCGTTGCAAATATAGCTAAGCTGTTCTCTCGCATTGTGCACTGATCAGTGTTCTTAAAGATGTCACTTCATGTAACAGCTTGTTGCTGCTTAAAATTGAATCTTAAACTGTTTGATCAAGTGATCGAAAACACGAGACGGGATCTAGATGGCTAGAGTCATGTCAGGGATTGATAACTAACGTTGCCAGTAGAGCAACAGCAACTCGAGCTAGACGAGTTCAAAAAGAAGGGGCCAAAGCCGAAAGGCAGACAACATCTTGGTGTGTCATCATCAATAATCAAACACAGAAACAGTATTTGTCACCCAATGATGAGGACATTATATTATATGTCATCGTCAGCAGCCGCATCATCTCGACAAAGAAAATAAAAATGATTGGGCCACAATAGCGAAGTGAAAGCAAGTGCAACAACGAATGCTCCTCCTTTCGCCCCGCTGCGTTCGTCGGTCTTGCGGTGGAATTTCGTCACCTGAATCGCCACTTTACGTCGACAGTGCTCTCACGTCGGGGAAAGACAACTCCACATCATGGCCATTAATTTTAAACTGCAATGTTTCGAGATGAGTAGACTATATATCAATTTCTTTCCACCCACGATTCTGCTAATCTGTGAATTTTCACTTTCCTCTCACGTTGCAGGGTGACCGGGAAACTCACTGAAGCGGACGAGTACGGGTCCACTGGCTCCTTGGCCCTGTCCCCCTGCTCCTCGTATGCTTGTTGCTGAGGCTGCCAGTGATTGAGGCCCGGCGTGGCTGTATGTGCATGCCGCGCAATCGACATCTTTGTTGTTTTGAGTCTACGAAACAGCAATTGACGGCTGCTGGCAGATCGGTGTTTGAAGAAGATCTACTTATCCGTCAAGCTAGGATTTCCTTGTCGGATTCGTAGTGCTAGCAGCAGCCAGGATAAAACTTTCGAGATTTCCTGAGCAAAGTAAAAGCAACTGCGACAATAGAAACGAAGCACTAATATTCATCATATAGTAGTCCAGTCCTGCCGAATTTCCCTCAAATGATCGCTAGCGTGGTTACACATTTCAGATATACAATTTAGCAACAGACTTCTCATTGACAGATCCAACTAACCTGACCTATTAGTATGTCCTGCTATAGAGAACTTTTCATGAAACGCTATGGTTTTGAGCTTGCAGTATCAACAAGATCTCTAGCACTTAACAGACAGGCCGTTCAATCATAAACAACAACATTTTGTTCCATTCTGTATTCAAACTGTTAAGTAGAACGTACTTAGTTCGGGATAGTGATTCAGTCTGCAGAACATGTATAATTGTGCTGAATATCAGAATATGGTACAGACACTGCAGTTACTTTCTGAGTCTTCTACCTTTCATTTCACATATACACAAGGTGCAAAGCAAAAGAGCCGCTCACTCACTAACTAAGTCAGCTTCTCGTCAACTCTTTTCTCAAATAAATATTACAGAGATCTTTTGATAGACCTTATCTTTCTTTGCTCTGCCTTGGCGCCTCAAAATCTGTCCAACCAATACAAGACCAATGAATGTATGGAGCAGATTTATTAGCAGAAGCGATGAACAACATACAAAGGAAACCACAAACCACTAAACATGATCAAGTACTTCATGTTAGTGCATAGTTACTATTGTGACACCATTGTATCTAACATGAAATAGAAGAATAGAGGCCAGAGTACTTATTTGATAGTTTTCCATATGTTTCAGTTTCCGCTGCTGACCAATCAAATAAACTCAGCAACTAGCAATAGTCCAATGAACGTATCAATAACAGTATGAACAAATTGTCCAAGAAATGAAATGAGAAACCTCAACAAGCATCATTTTACCTAAGTTTCTTTCGTTTCCTCCCTATGTTCCTTGTCGGATCCCTGTTTAGCAGGGTCGCCACTTGAAGTTTTCCTCTGAGGTAAGTACTCTCCTGGAAGCGGAAGCTTCTCTATTCCCTTTTTTATGATGACCTTTTTCATACTTGTTTCACCAGGGAAAAACTTTGGAGGTTTCTTTTTCACATTTTCCAGACCTACAATTTTGCCAGGCTCGAAACCAGCAAATGATCTGGAAACAGTTGTGGCACTGTGCCTAACAGCAGACAAGCCACTATTTTCTGGGAACAAGAACTGCTCGTTCCTCCTCTCCACGATCATCTGAGTATCTTACACCACATCCAGCACGATCTAGGATGACATTTGAAGTTTCACCAATTTGCTTGTCTTTTTCGTCAGCATGTTCTTCCGAAGCAAACTGCAAAAGGCATATTGAACACATGTCAAAAGGATCAAATTTGGGTTCACATGGAAAAGAACAAGAGAAGGGGCATGTAGACTCTCCAGGCATCTTCATTGAGAAATGGTAATATATCGATCGCAAGCATGTGGTATGTTACAAGAATTCACAATAAAATGGTGTGAATAATTCACAATCGTGTTAGATGAAGTCGAGAGGACTTTGATCGATTTAGACGGACATGCTTGATACAGTTCAAATCAAAAGTAGAAGCAATAAAAAATGTGCGCTGGCAGGAACAAGAAATGCTAACAATCTCAATTGTTCAGACCAGCAGTATATGGTTGATGATATTTTGCAAACGATGATTATCAGGTATTCAGCTGCAGCATGCTCACCGAATGAAACTGCTCATGAGGCGACCTCTCCCCAACCTCGCCTTCGCCCTCGTCGGTTTGGTTTGCAATGATAACAAAATCGTCCTCCAGATCCTCGTTTTCCAACCCATCCTCCAGTAACTCACTCCCCTCAAGTTGCTTGGCGACATCTAGGTCAGTAGCCTCCTCTACTCGCGTCACCACCACCTCCGTCTCCGCGACGTCCACTGAACCAATCGTAACGCCACTCAGGTCATAAGCCTGCACGGAGAGGGAGCAGAATCAGTACCTCCACAAGGTCGAAATGGCGCAGAGCACTGATGGAAATTGGAACGGACGGACCTTGACATCTGGGGGCAGGCCTGAGCGCGCGGTGCGGCGGCTGGATAGGAATACGGCGGAGGCGCCGCCGCCAGTGGAGGACAGGGACGGGCGGAGCTCGCGGAGGTGGGAGAGGTAGTCGTACCCGTCGTCGGGGAGGCCGAGCTCCAGGATCTCGCTGCGGACGTGGTCAGGGAGCGCATCTCTGCCGTCGTCAGCCGAGGAGGGGGAAGGCGCATCGTCTCCTACGGCGGGGGAGCCGGAGGAGGAGGGCCCCGCGTCGGGGCCGTGGCCGTCGTCGTCGGCGAAGCCGGGGACGGTGTAGGGGTTGTCGTCAACCCGGACGAAGACGCGGTCGGAAGCATCGGCGGCGCCGGGGCGCGGGCAGAGGCGGAACGTGGCAAAGTTGCGGGGCTTGCGGTTGCGGCCTCGTCCCATGGCGGCAGTTGCAACGCCGGCGGCGGAGATGGCGTGTGAGGCTTCGGAGTCTTGGGTGTGGCCGTGTAGGAGTGTGGGAGATGAGCAGTGCGAACACGAATGAGCTCGGCCCAGCCCAGTTACGAATAGGCCAGGCCGTTATCTAGGATTTCGTCAGAGATCCATTTGCTAGCAGGCTGAGTCCCATTTTGCTTTCTGATCCATTGAAGAGCGAAAAGCTTCCATTTTCCAGTTGGTGAAATGCTTATTGATTCCACATTTCCAGTATAATATATTGCAGTGCTCGTAGTTTCATACTTTGCGAAATGTCTTATTAAATTTAATATACATATATATTATCGTTCTTCATGGCAAGTACAAGCTGGACAATGTTCTTCTGATCATTCCCCTTGACCACAGTAGCGTACGTTCCTCCTCTTGACGTCAAACGGGTGACACCATCCACTGTCACGAGGGATTGGTTCACTCGGCAGCGACCACGCCTGCCACGTGCTGCTGCCCTTGGCAGTTTTTATGCGAGCACGGTGGTCTCCACGGTGGCTGGCCGGAGGACCGCCTCGGCGTGCTCACCGCCGGCTTCCACCCAGAGCTCCGGCAGGGCTTCCTTGATGTTGTGGATGCTCTCCAGCGCCACGTCTGCCCCTGGCACAAGCACCGAGCTGCCCACCTGCATCCATCCATGCCGTGATATCAGTTGATTAATCTATCTTTAACAAGCCTGGCATGCTCGCTGAAATCTGAAACTGAAAGGCTTCGTGTCGATAGAGATTATTAAGCTTACAATGACGGTGTGGAAGCCGGCCGCTTTTCCCGTGGCGATGTTGCGCGCGCTGTCGTCGAAGAACACCTGCCATGGACCCGTCCAATAAACAAATTTCTTTCAGGATGGCTGAAAATGGCGGTGAAACCACTGTGGTCTCGTTGGTCGATCGATCACTTACCGTCCTCTTGGGGTCAAGGTTTGCGATCTCTATGACAGCTTCCATGGATTCCAGGGAGGGCTTGCACAGGATTCCTTTGCGACGTGGAGGAGCTGAACCGTCAGAACCAGCTTCACTGCCTCCATCCGTGTCAGCGGCATCTGCATTCTTCTGTTCCTCAACATTTTGTTGGGTTGGCGGGTTCAGAGTCTCGAAGCAGATGATCCCCTCGAAGCAGTCCTCAAGCCCCATTTTCTTCAGAACTCTTGCCGCATGGGCTTTGTCAGAGTTAGTGAAAATCTGCAGGATGAGAGCAGCAGTTTCCGACTGCAAGTATTGGTGATACAGCAGAAACAAGGGAAATGGTAAAAGGAACAGAGAGCTCACTATCTTCCTCTGTGGCAGGGAGAGCAGCAACTGCCTCAGGACAGGGTCAGGCTTCAACTTCTCGTACGGGAGTGTTCCATGGACGCAAGCGTGGAAGTCATCGTAGTCGAAATCGTAGCCCAAAAGCTGTGATGGAAAAGCAGAAATGACGCGTCAGTGATTACGTAACAGAAGGTTTGGACAAACAAAGTAGCAATGTTCAGTAGTATTGAGAGGAGAATATGCCTTCAGGCCGGCCATTGTAGTTCCATACTCCTTGTACAAATCTAAGCACATCTTGGGAACTTGGCTCTCTTCAATCTTTAACTTGTTCAGCATATAATCTGAGGTTTGATCACTCCGAATGTATTAATAAAGAAAAGTTAAAGAATTTGAAATGTTGGATAATTAGATATGGTTCTTACCTTGTATGTTCTTGCGGCATGCCAAGTTGATCCCCAGGCTCAATGGGTAGAGTGTGTCATCCATGTCTGCGCGTGCAGCACAATGTTTCAAGATGAACAAAAGGAAAAGGTCAGCCTGGTTTATACACTTATTTTTAAATAAATAAATGTGGGGAACGTGAATAAAAATGTACTTAAAGTCCTCACCGAAGAGCAAGCAATCAAATTTTGCTCCAGCGGTGTAGGATTCCATCTTCACAGATTTGTGTCTGAGAAACAAACAATGCTATACCATTAGTTTCATCACCTTCGGTTATTAATTTTCAGATGTCATGTTCATATCCAGGAGGAGGGGAAGTGCAGAAGATGTATCCAACATGGTATAATTTGTCTTTCTATAAGAAAATTTAGGTGTATGATTTTCTTTTAATTTCGTCTCTGATCGGACGAACACATGACACACAGTTTTCAGTTTCCTCGAAAACAGAAGGTGGAAGAAGAAACACCCAAAAAACAGCAAGGAGCTTCAACCACAAAAAAAGGAAAGGAAAAGAAAAGAAAAACAACGCAGCATTAGGAATGTACCTATTAGATGCTAACGGGGAGAGAAGCACAATGCCCTGGTCGATGCCGCTCCTCGTTGCCGCGAATCCCTATTTATACTGAAACCATTCGTCAGGGAGCCGCTGCTGGCTTTGTGTTTGTTGGAAGCTGACACATAGTAGCTGACACGGGTTCAAATCCTCTGCATTTATTCACAAACTGCAGAGAAGCTACAGGGATTCGTGAGGAGCACAGTGTTCTAATGCCATGAACAGTGCCGAAGCACTGTAGCTACAGTACATCTTCTCATTTTCATGTGCTTCTGTTTTTTAACATGCTACTGTAGCTTTTAATCTGGTGCGTTTATTTTCGATCCGACGGTCAAAAGAGTGGCCTAATGCTAAATACAGTACCTCTCTGCATTGGTAGTATCCAATGTAGAGGATTTCGTTCCGTAAGTGGGGGTCTGAGGGAAGCATATCTCCTCCACCACAGAGCCTTAAACTACTCCGCTATGGATTCCTCTTCTTCTTTTTCTCCTCCTTTTTTGTACTACCTGATAACCTCTGCTTTACTTGTCATTTTCCATCAAGACCCTCGAAGTGCTCTCCTAGGCGATGTCCAATTCTTAGAGATGGAATGCCTGCTTTGGCCTGGACGCAACTAACCGACCTAGGGGTGACGAGGTGCTCCTAGGTCGGTTATGATGATTGCTGCTGTGGAATGACTCAAGCCCGAGCGTGTTGAAAACGATGGTTGTGGCAGTTTTTCTAGGGGTGTTTTCAGGTCCAAAATAATGGCTATTATTTTTTCTTAACTAATGGCCATTAGTTAGATCTAACGGTGTAGATTAAATTTTAGGAGTTAATAACTAATGGCCATTAGTAAGGGTAATATTGTCAAAATAATATGATTATAATATAAAAATTCATAAGTTAGTCAATTTTTACATGAATTTGTTATAAAATATTTATTTTAAATTTGATTAATCATCATCATTATTATCGTAGTCAAGTTTTAGTATATTTAACACAAGTTTGTATGATAAAAATATTAATTTTTTAGTACAATTACTAAACTACCCTTGAACTAATGGCATTAGTTGAGGAAAAATAATGGCCATTATTTTGGACCTGAAAACCTCTCTTTTTCTATACTATGGAAATATGGAATGCGTGTAGTATGCTTTATGGACAGCACGGTAAAGTGTGTGCTCCGTTAATGGCATTTCTTAGTGCACCTAGTGTGGTGAAATCACATGGATTTCGTTTCCTTTGTTCCTGGTTTCAGCTGCGGTGGCCTTCTGTTTGACGCTAACTGTTTCGGATGGGTTGCCTCTCTAGAGGTTGCTCTGCACAATCTCCTGTAAACTCTTGTATATGCCTGTGGTATGTATTGCTAAGAACAAAAATATACTGTTCTATGTACCCCTGATCCAGTGGAATCAAGCTACCTGGCCACTGAGCACTGAGCACTGGCGATGCCTTTAGTTAGGCATTTGCTTTACACCTTATAGTCCAGATTCCAATTGCCAGCGCAAAGAGAGCCTGCCTTTTCTGCTAAAACATTGGAGTAGTAGCAGGGAGGAGAGCTTTTCATCTCTTTGCAGCCTCATTGTAGTACTATGCCAAAAGTGGCGGCCTTCACCTAGCTGCGCATCAACGGCCTGCCACTAACGTTTAATGGAAACATTTGCGACACGCAACTGAACTGATTTTTTGTGCTGTCAGTTCAGAGAGGAGAACCGAAGGTCTCCTGCTTTTGCAGGTATGTCTCTCTACCAAATCTCTGAAGAGATTTGATTTGAGGGATGAAAAGTTGGAGTAGTAGCTTGCCTTATGTACCAGATCACTGGATTGGTAGAAGTTCAAGAGCTATATATGTTAAGACTTGGAAAGAAGCCTGCTCGTTTGCATCAAATGTGGCTGTAGTTTAGTGGTGAGAATTCCACGTTGTGGCCGTGGAGACCTGGGCTCGAATCCCAGCAGCCACATATTACCTTTTAGATTTGTTAGTATGCTATTTATTTTGAAGCAAGGAGGCTAATCCATTCAACATCTTACGCAACGGTGGATTTATCCACATTCAGAATGTTGTAGCATGACTGACTGGGTGAATTCAATAGATACTTTACATCATGCAAACCAAAGAAAATGCGGAGCACAATGCCGTTAACTGAGAGAGGGGAAGAATGCATGGTTACAGTTAAACCGTTGAAACCGCAGCAACCTCCAATATATAACTAGTTCTTCTTTGAGTATGCATAATAATGCAGCAAATACCTCGGCCGCAGATTGATTCTCTCGAGATATATTACCCCTCCGACTGTTTTGTAAAGTTGATTACAAAAAGGAAGAACAGGAGCAAAGTCATCTTTTTATTCTTCTTATTTCACTTTGAGCGTTGGCCCAATCGGATCTTGTTTCGGCCCAATGAATACGTTCTGGCCTAAATATGAATTGAAATCTGGCCCAGACACTCCTTCCTTCTTGTTGCTCGACACTCGACAGTACTGCCTAGCCTAGCCGGAACCCGGAAGGCACCACGGCGCCGCGTTTTCGGACAGCCATTTTCACTGTTTAGTGCTGGCGCCACCATGCTGGTCAGTACAGGGCCATTGATGCACCGATCGATGCGCACACAAAGGTTGACGGACACATGTGCTGATTGATTGTTCATCCACGGACACGAGCACGTGAGCTTGCTTGGTAGTAACACCGAGGTGAAGTACGGTACGCTGCCGGCCTCCATATATTTGATCTGTACGAATAGACCTGATCCGGTTTGGTACACACGGCACAGGTTTTCCTGAGGTGAGCTGCCCAACCGTGCGAGCCGACGGCCCCGGATCAGAGCGCCCGAACTTTCGGTGTAAAAGCGCGCGGTCCACTAAATTTTAGCCACCAAACCTGCATATACCGACTAAATTATTAGCAAGATAATTTACTAGTACTACTGGACCGATCGAGAAGAAACAGGTCGACCGATCTGCGGCGGAACGTGCCGGCTTTGACCTGATGCGACGCCTGTCGCGCATCTCTCCGCCGGGCCATGCCATGCCAATCCGAATCTGGGTCGCGCCACTCGTGTTTTTCTATGTGCAGGATTCCGAGCTCGCGCTGCCGCTACTGGGCAGCGCCGTGATCCGAGGCACGCGCCACTTGATTATTTACGCGTGTGTGTCCGTTTGCTCCGGGGCAGCTCGCCATGGTTCGTTTGTTCGGCGCAGTGCATCCGCGTGGGGATGGCAATGCGCCGTGCCTGCCACGGTTTGAAGCGCGTGGATCATCCGCCGTCGTGCTCCGCGCCCTTCTTGTTCTCTAACACTGATCACTGTCTGTGTGAGAGATTTACGTTCTGCCATGGCAGCTACAGTATCTCAGTTCTCAGCTCCCTGCGACTGAAGCAGTAATTTACTAGTCAGTATTACTAATTTACGCGGACCTGTAGAGGCTCTTGCCACTGGATTACATCTTGCCATTCGTAAAAATATTGCTACTGGATCTTACCTAACATGCGTCGATCTTGGTAGAGGGAAGGCATATGATTGCTTCCATCGGCACAACGAGGTGGCGGTCCTTGTGCCCAGTTCTCTTTCCGCGATGCGAATTATCTGATGATGAGCATGCAGTGCTGCCTCTTTTTCCAGCCGCTAATCGTGGATTCGTGGCAAAAGGATGCGCGTTCCCCGGTTGTGGTGGACGGCAAAGCAAGCTTCTTTACCGCCCGCCGACGGCCATTATCAGTGTGTCGGCGGCCAATTTATTTCGCATCTGCAGCGCCGCGTCGCGCTGCACACAGGATCAGGGTCCTCTGCAGTAGCTGGAAACCAAGGTCTAAATTTCAGCTACTGCAGCGGATCGTACAATGTTTTGTGAAGAAATGAACAGTTCCGGTGCATTAGAATCTGCATTACTAGTTGGTAATGCAGAGAATCTGCATCCCTGCACAAGGAGGTGACGCTGCAGAACCCCTCTGCTCTGGTAGCAATGTACTCTACTTCCTCATCATGCCAGCTCACGATGACGAAAGGATTTATTAGTTCTCAAATAATCTTGATCAGTGCTGCACTCGGTTGCTGGTTTTAGATAGTGACTCAGTTGCTTGATGTTGAGCTTTCTCATTGAGCAGAGCGCAGTCCTTCTTCGACGGCGGGAGCCGCGCATCTTGCTGATTTGGTTGTGCAAAATAATTTGGCCTGTTTCGGAATGTCGCTGGATCGCTGCCGGATATCACGGAGCATTTCATCGGTTCGCGTTGCCATTAACACTCGTCGCTGCTCGCCTGACCCGAGTCGATTTGGGGCTGCTCTTGACGACAGTTTGATCGCCGCGGGATATAGATTTGCGAGGCTGGTCACACAGACATGCTGGTCTCAGTCTCATGATCAGGTAGTTCCTTTGACAAGTTCTTTTTTATTGCCAGCGTAAGCTAGATTCCTTGAGAGAATCATCATGCACGCAGCATTAGGGCACTGTACTACTACTTCACTGCCCAGCCAGTGCCAATGCTGTTTATGAGACCACGGAGCCGGCGGATTAAGCTGAGCTGGGAGAATCAAATCTGTACTGCGCAGCACGTGCCCGGTTGGTTGAAAAGTTGGTCAGGCCGCGACGTACGTGCATCCAGCCGTTTGAGCATCGCCATTTTTCCACCAGGTGGTCCGTTTCAGCAGATCATTCGGTGCAGGACGGATTACGATTACCCGAAAAACCTTATCACGAGTCAGACCACATTGTTGTTGCCACAGATGATCCTGGCCTTATACTATGCCTTAATCAGGGTTACCATGCTTCATTAAACTACTAGTCTTGCAGCTGTCATTATACTCCGGCTGACTGGCCCTGCCTTTATTGAGACCAGAGAGGAAGGATTACGACTGTGGTCGACGACACTGGTCGGTTGGTTTTGGTCGCACTAGACGTACCCCGGTATTGGAGTGTGTAGAGGCCTGACTCATGTATTTGTATTCTGCGTACGAGACATGCGGCCACCGTTTGGCTTGTGTCATCAAAAATACTTTGGGCAAAACTTCGTATACTACTGCCATACTCACTGTTGTTCACAGCGCAATACTACTCTGCTACTGTATCTACAATTAATCCATGCCGTGACAGGAGGAGCCGACATCGCTAATTGTTGCGCGCCTCCCAATGAAAAGCTGTGCTCGCAATGACGCCGCAGAGAACAGCCAGCCAACCGGCCAGCAGCAGCAGCAGCAGCAGTAAATGGTTTGGATTCCCAGCAAAAGCACAGTAAATGCAATCACAGGATTCCAAAGCGCTCCTTGGAGTTGTTCTGGACTCCTTTCTTTCTCCCCATGATTCCATTCCATTCCATTCCGTTGCCTCCTCCTCCTTTTCTTCCTCACTCCCCATGGAGGAGGACAGATGCTTTGCTTCACAGCTGTAACAAGGCAACACCGCCAGTAACGGCACGCCGCGTTGCGCGTTTCGGCTTAGCAGCAAGCACGCTACAGAGTCTCCATTTTTGCCAGCTGCCGCCGCGTATAATTTCCTTTCTTGCTTGGCCGCTTCTGCGCTCCTGCAGTCCTGCTTCTCCTTCATCTCCCTTCCTTTCCAGATCCATTCCTCTCCGCGCTCACTCTCCCGCTGCAACGGGGAGAGGCTGACGCGGGGAAATGAGGAGGCAGAGCGCCATGGACGCCTGTCTTCTTGCCTTGGTTCTTACGTTCTCGGTGGGAGCGGCGCATGCCTCCGAGCCGCTGTGGAACGAGACGGATGCATACAGCACGAATGCCAACTCCGGCGGTGGCAACGGCGTCTTCGTCGGCCTGACTCTCATCCAGTCGGCGGCCGCCAAGGGAGCTGGTGAGCTTTTCTTCCTCCAGCAGCACAATTGTTCCTTTCTTTAGTCTGTTCTGTTGAAAAAGGAGTGCTTTTTTATTGCCAGTCACGCCGGGTGTAGTCAGTGTGATGAGTACTTGAGTGAGTGTGTGCCCTGATTGGGCCATTGAGTTGTTTGATGCATCTCCCTGGCGTGTTGACCCTGGTTGGTCAGAACATGTATATACTAGATTGGATTGCGATTGATCGCTTTTTTTATATTGCCCTTTTCTATGGTTGTTGCATTGAGTGTGTGATCATGCAGCATGTTTGGTGTGTGGATTCTGATAAATCTATGACCGTGGATCTAGGCTTGTATCGCTTCTGCTAGTCATGATGATAAAAATTCGTTGAGGAGCTATTGTTGCCTGATTGGACGAAAAGGGACTCAATTCCATCAACTGATTATGGTTCTTTGCCTATTGATTACTTGTTGTAAGCATCAGACATTTCTGCGGGTTCCCTTTTCATATGGGCACTGGATTCCTCGAGATTTGAATTTGTTGTGGATTTATTTTAGGATGGTATTATTTGGTACTAGAATTAATCAAAGAAAGCCCGCTGAGTGGCAACTATCATGGATTTTCAAAATTTACTAGTACTACTTCATTGCATTTGAGATCAGAATTTGAATGTGCATCAGATTTATTCTAGCTTATAGCAGCGTGCACTGGTAAAACTGATAATCCTGTGGTGACAACAATTGCAGTTTGCTTGGATGGAAGCGTGCCAGGTTACCATTTGCACCGAGGGTTTGGATCAGGTGCAAACAGTTGGCTTGTCAATCTGGAGGTGAGTAAATCACTGGTAGATTTCTGTAAATGACGCTTTAAACTTTCAAGCATTGCAATGCACCTTTTGAGCTTACTACCTGCTTGTGATATGAAATTTAGGGTGGAGGCTGGTGCGATGATGTTAAAAGCTGTGTGTTCCGCAAGGGCGGACATCGTGGGTCATCAAAGTACATGGAGAGGCAACTCCAATTTACAGGGATATTGAGTAATAGACCTGAAGAGAATCCTGGTATTATTCTCAGCTCCCAGATTTCTTACTACTTTGCTAGACTATTTACTTCTTATATTCGTTGAGTAATTTTAATTTCTTTTTCTTTAGATTTCTACAACTGGAATAGAGTTAAGATACGGTACTGCGATGGCGGATCCTTTACTGGTGATGGTGCTGATGCGGTTGGTGCAATTCTGTCTTCTGTCTCCATTTATTGATCTAGTTTCACCAAATATAAATGTGTGAGCTGAAGGATATGAATTCGTAATTGATTCAGAAATTCTGTCTTTAGGCTGCAGGCCTTTATTTCCGAGGTCAGCGCATTTGGCAGGCAGCAATGGAAGATCTGATGGCCCAAGGGATGCGTTATGCTAATCGGGTATTGATCCTTCAAGTGTCATTCTTATTTTATAGCCTCTGGAAGACTATCGTCACTCCCTCATGAAATTTATTTTACCAGGCCCTTCTTTCGGGATGCTCAGCTGGTGGTGTTTCTACCATACTTCATTGTGATGAGTTCCGTGGATTGTTTCCATCAAATACCAGAGTTAAATGCCTCGCTGATGCTGGAATGTTTCTTGACACGTAGGTTCTCGAGAAATAGATGAAAGCTGCTTTGATATAATATTTTTTTAATTAATAGCCCTTGTTTCTTTCCTATAAAAAAATGTAATATCTTCAATTATTCGTTTACAGTATTGATATTTCTGGCCGTCGAGAGATGAGATCCTTCTTCAACGGCATTGTGAGATTGCAGGTATTGTCACTGTCACTATGTTTTTTTTGTGTGCATATTTATTCTTGCTGTGTATTTTACTAAAACCATAAATGCCACTACTAATTTGTCGAAAATTCATGTGTCAATAGAATAAGTTCATTTTGTCGACACCGCACTTACACAAATTCTCCTATTATTCAGGGTTCTGGAAGAAGCCTGCCTAGGTCATGTACTTCCCGCATGGACAAGACCTCGGTAATTTAGGAATCAAGTGATCTTTAAGATGTAAAACATCATTACTTTTTTCTAACTGCTGCTCCTCTACAGTGTTTTTCCCGCAGAATGTGGTGCCAAACATTCAAACGCCAACTTTTATTTTGAACACTGCCTATGATGTGTGGCAGGTAATGTTACACATATAACAATATGCTGTAATTGGTGTGGAATTGAAACTGAAGGAGTAATCAGCAAAGTAATTATGTATTCTGTATTTTTCAGCTCCAACAAAGTGTTGCCCCTAAAACAGCTGACCCCCAAGGTCTATGGCGAGGATGTAGGATGAACCATGCCTCTTGTAACAACAATCAACTTCAAGTTTTGCATGGTATTTCATTGCTTTCCTATTTCTTTCTAGTGTTTCAATTTGTTTAGACAAGGTTAATTTATCTCTATATGCTCGATTCAGGTTTCAGGAACCAAATGCTTAACGCTGTGAGTGGCTTCTCTGCATCAAAACAAAACGGTGTGTTCATCAACTCATGTTTTGCTCACTGCCAAAGTGAGAGACAAGATACATGGTACGCAAATAACTCGCCACGTCTGGGTAACAAGGTACGCATGCAGCAATGCAAATTACATACCATCTTCTGTCAGTTACATAGTAAACTTCGTTCTTGAAGTGAGTGCTTGTTAGGCTGATGGTGCTACTTTGCTGTTTCTAATGCACAGAGAATTGCTGAAGCTGTCGGGGATTGGTTTTTCGAGAGGGGAGACGCAAAGTACACAGACTGTGCATACCCTTGCGATGGCACTTGCCACCATCTTGTGTTCAGGGAGATCACTAAGGTTATTCAGTTGTTATGGTAAAGAAATACCCGTGGCTACAAGCTGAAAGCAAGTTATAGATAGAGAGGGTGCAAGTGACTGGCTTGCCCGTGTTCATTGCTTGATTTATGAATCATAACGATTGGTATAGGGCAGAGGGCCTTCGATGTAAATGCGAACAGGTCTCTGCGTTACTTCAACATTGATCCTTTTCATTGAAAAATATCATCGATCATGTACCTCAGCATTTTCACCCCTTATTAGGGACTGCATACGTATTCATATGTATAAGACTTGATAGGAATATATGAATGATGCTTTACATGCAGTTCAATCCTTTGACTTTTTTTTCTGGCAAATGATTGGCCATTTTATTACAGTAATTTCTTAGGCCTCGCTTGTCTCCTTTGCAACGTGGGGTTATAGAAACATATGAATAGAAAAGCGCAGAAAAGCCTACTGAAATTTAAAATGCAGTATTATAGAAACGTGCAATCCTTTGAAATCTCACAGTTCATTGACCCTTTGAGATTTAGGAATTAGCGGAGATAGGCTCAAAAGTTCACAAGGGTGGACTTTGTTTTAGAAATCCTTCACTATTTACATAAAGAAAGCTATAACTTAGGATTTCCATAGAACTTTTTGGAGTTCTATTCCTATGTAAGGGCTTCCTAATATAAATTTCCTATAAAGATAAAATCTTATGAAATCTCTTTGCTTTTGCTTTGTTTGAAGATCCTCAAATGCATCCTCCAAGTCATCATCAATCACAAGGCAATCTTTTTACTATCCATAACACTTCTGTAGACACAAGTCGTGTTTCATAGTTGTCTTTAGTCACTCAAAAATTCATACCTTGGGGTTTATATAGTCCACTACTGCGCAACATGATCCACGTATGTCTAGAGTACGAACCAAGAACCAAGTAAAATGACCATAGAAGCTACCGTGACTTCTTTCCTACGACAGTTTTAGCTAAAGAATACATGATAGCTTTTATGGCTATTTTTTGCCTTGCTTTGTACTCCCAAACATTGATGGATCCTGCAGATAGTGTATCAATGATAATAGATATAACAAATGGATGTTCGCATAAAAAGAGAGTAAATGGATGAAGGCAGGAGGGATGGAGGAAGCACTAGTAATATTTGAAGACAGAATGAGAGATGCTGAGGAGGAGGTGGTGGAGGCATGGAGCGTGTCCTCTCGAAGCGAGAATGGAGGGAAGCCAAGACCGTGCGACCTTGATTAGTGATGGACTCAATTGTTTTGCTAATTTAGTAGCTTGCTCTTTACCTTTTCCCCATTCTACGACATGAACGGTTAACAGAATATAATCTTTATTTAATTTAATAACTAACAAAATGATCCGCAAGCTTGACCAACCTAGATACACCATTTTTCAGCTTTTACATATTTCATTTTCGTATATTTAAAATTGTTTTCATAAGATTTAAGAAATATTTTGTTTATTAATGCTCAATTTTTTAGATGTGTTAACTGTGGATATGTGGCACAAAAGTTTTATGTGGAAGATACACCATTTAAGATGATTGGGATGTAAAACTTTTTAGATAACGGAACAACGTTCTTGCCTCTACACCCATGGGATGTAAACAACAAAGGTTTACCTGACGAGTACTTAGACTCACACAAAAGTTCAGACACGAGACTTCACTATAACATGCGAGAAATAAGTGAAGTGATCAACACTACTATGACTCAACCACAAAGAACCAAAATGTTCTGAATTGAACGAACTAGTCTTGGATTTGATTAGAAAATTTCCAACCAAACTTCGCAAAGATCTCCATGATGATGATCTCAAGTTTTTGGCATCCAAGCTTTATCTCTTGCACCTCCTCCTCCTCCTTATGTTGCATAGATCACGTGCGAGTCCAATGCGTCAACCCGAAAATAACCTACAAAAGGGTGTTTGTTTTGAAAATAAAAAGTAAGATCTCGATTTTTGGGTTCCATAGGAAGTCCTAAAATTACCCAAATGAACTAAAATCCATCTCTACTCACTTTGTTGTGAGAAAAAAATCCAGTTCTACTCAAATTTACTCATTGGAAAACTCTTTTGTTGTTTTAGAAAAAAATCCCTCGTTGTCCCTAGAGCTAGAGCTGTGACTGGGCCAAATATGACCGTGGGCTTACGGGCCGACCACCTTCCTTTACTCTCTTTGTGGGCTGAACTCGGTCAACGACCCACACCCAAACCACAATTGGCGGGCTCTTGGGACTTGGGATCGCGGTTGCCCAAGTGCCAAGCAACTGCTTATTTTGGAGAAAACTGGTGAGTACTGAAGAGTGCAGGTACACCAGTTGTGTGGCATTCTTTTTCTTCTTGGCGAAAACCATTTTTCTTGGCAATTGCTCGAACACGCAAGCTTCAAACCGAATGGTCCCTCTCCTCCCTCCAATCCGACAGTTGAAAACACGTGGCCATTATTATGACTACCTGATTTCGACCTCGCATCTTTAATTTATTCGGCGTTGAATATTTTTGTCACCGTACGTACGGAGAGCACGTAGTACAGGCTACAGAGTACACAGCACAAGCTACATGCATCACCGTATATACCATACGCAAGGATCGATCAGCGAGATCAGTGGCTACGATCGATCGAGTACCCTGCTACGTATATATATCTTCTGTGTTCTAGTGCCCACTGCCACGCAGACCGCTCCCGACGGACGGACAGCGCAGCCACGCGAAGGCGACGCGGGCGCGCAAGTTGCCCATGGACAGCAACAAGGCACAAGCTGTCCATCGACGGGGCCGAACGAACCGCGTGTCCGCGTGCGAGAGGGAGCTAGCAGTAGCAGTAGCAGCGCGATGCCGATGACGGGGAAGGGGCAGGTGGGACGTCAAGTCCAGGGGTCCCTCGCCCCTCCGGCCACGGCGGCTTGCAAAATGCATGGCCCTGTTGCCGGATGGTACACGTCCAGTAGTGGCCGGTGGTGGCGCCGCCCATCCGCGTCGGATTTACTTGCCAATATACGCAGCACTGCAGCAGCAGTTGGTATCCCGTCAGACGTCGGAGTCCGGGCATCGTCGAGCCGATTAATCAGCTTCTACGTACTGTACCAATAAAACTTGTCCCCGTCACTTGCGTTGCAGAGCTAGTGTCGCGTAGCGTTTGCTGATGAAGGGGAATTCCGGCGCTGGGCAGGTCGACCGCCCGCGTTTCGCGGCTGGGTGGAAACCATTCGGATATGGTTACTCGATCATTTCTGGTCGTGCTTGTACATAGTATTTTCTCTATCCTAAATTACTTGTTATCCTCACATTTTATCAGGTTTATTGAGTATTCTTTAAACATGTATGTTATTATATTGCAAGTCTTACTGAGAAGAATCTCTTAATTAAACTCGATGTGCATGCATAGCGGAGTAGCAGCATGTCCATCGACATGCGCTTGAAAATAAGCCGCCCCTATTTTAAATTATGCATGTCTGTAAATTTTAATCTATGAGAATTTAGCTACTACTACTACTATAGATGTACTGTGTAGATGTCACGGAATTTCCCGTGGCCCGGCGCTTGCCCCACTCCTGTACACGCTGTTTTTGCTTATATTGATCACGCTGTTTAATTCAGTGTCCCGCCAGAGTTGGTGACAAGTAGCTTTCGCTGCTAGCTAGTGATTGTAAATAGTGGAAAACAGTACATATACCGCATTTGGCAATCTGAAGCTTGTTTCCGCTGGAGTTAATTAAGCAAGCCAAACCAATTGAGAGTATCTGCCTTTCGTATTTAGATTCCTCTCTATTGTCCACGAGTATATGTACAGAATTGTGGTTAGTTTGTGCTTCATATATATTGATCTTTGAAGCAATGTCAGATATTTAGGATTGTAATAGGTTGTCTTTCTTTGTTTTTGTTCTTGTATCCACCTTTTAGGATGTGAGAGCTAAAAATGCTTGTCTGTGTAAGAATTGGATGTATGCACTTTTGAAGGTGTAGAGGTCAGGTTCCTACCCATTATCTAAAAACAAAATTATGTATACTGAACTTTGAAATATTCCACCGTGTTACTACCAGTCTCTTTGGATGAAACAATTAATTCCATAATTAACACTTGCTCCTCTCTTTGAAACCCCTACAATTTACGCATAATTGAGTACCTAACATGCACTGTTATTCACATGCCATTATTATGCAGCTAGATCCTCCAGTTGGATCAAAGGAACCCCCACGATATTCCAAAGTGCCTGTGGAACTATAAGTTGTAATCAATTATTGATATTGCAAGTCGTTGTTTGATAATGACAAAGAAAAGAGTAGTGAATTTCACAAAACTACATCTATTTGTGTTGTTGTTTTAGAATAACTCTTCATAATGGTTTAAAAAATTTACAATAACTTTGTACCTTTTGTTTTAGAAAACTACAGTTTTTGAAAATAATAGTTTTTTTTTAAAAAAAGAGGTAAGCACAGTTGTACTTCTCTGAATTTTTCTTTGATGCTTTGTGAAACAACGACACAAATAGTTGTAGTTATGAAATTTACTACCAAATAAGAAGAGGAAATGAAATTGGTTCTGTGCTGGCATAGATGCAGAGATGAAGATGTGCTCTGGAGACTCTGGTGCCTGGTCACAAAGTGTACAAACTCCCCTGATTACTGCTGCGTGTATGTGTGCAGAAGAACCATGATCCATTGAAACAACTGACAAACATTAGGAAGATTAATTTATTGCAACAACATTGTCGTTATATTTGAGCTGTCTCTTTAAACAAATATGCAAACAATACATATGACTTCATATTGTTTCTGACTTGATATTGATATATACAGATTATGTTGAAGCAAACAACTTGTATTCAGTTACTTTAGACGATGTAGACGGCTTGTTTTGTCGTTGTATTCCGATTATATTTTAATACTTGATATTATTTTTAATTCATAACTGATTTTGTTGTGCACTGAAAAGGAGAAAGCAACAGGCATAAAGACTGAGAAGGACAATCGCTAGCACCAGTAGATACAGAATGGAAGCAAGGATCTTCCAGTTCGACATTCAGAAATGGCAAATAATTTGTACTCTGCATGCGTGTTCGTGCAGTGTCCTGAACGCGACGTGTATTCTGTCGCTGTCCGATGCATGCACGTACGCGGCGGTAGATTAATTATCATGCTACTTTCCCCGAAACACCACGCGTGCGTACATATACGTACGTATGCAGGCTGAATTAATCACCGTGTTCTTCTGAATGCAAATTACATTTGCTATACACTACTGTACAGTTATAGAGCCTTGCTTGAGCACGGAAGGTTGCTTGAATTATCAAGAAGATTGTGATTATATAGCGTGAAAATGGCAGCTGATGCTTACACCGAACAGGAAATATATCTGTCGGTGAACGGGAATCAATATTATAACACGTGGTACTTGCTTCTCTGTCTTGACGCGGGCAAAGCAACTGGTGGGGACCTGTTTTCTGCCAGGGAAAGTGATCTATACCACGATCTGCTCCAGAAACAAGAACAGCTTTGGTGTGTGGCAGAGTAGAGATCACACGCTCCGTACACACCGAATAAGAATAACTATCACTAATTATAAAATTAGTTTAAGATTGCTGCATGTATACTCCAAACGGCGGTCATGCTAGCAAAAGGCATAAAAAAGCTTCTGTTGCTTCAAAAAAATTAGAAAAGCTTCGCAACATGTGGTTAGAATTGAACTGCCATCTCTTCCACACATGCAGTGCCTCGCTGCTGTGCTGTAATGTCTCCAAATTTGTAAATGGCCATATGGCCTTTTCAACCCTATATTTTTTGTATGCCCCTATCTAGCTAGCTAGCCCACCATGACCATAATTGCCTAGATTCTGCTTTAATTTATTACTATTTAATTTCGATAGCAATTGGATCAATCGCGGTAATGGGATGATGACTAGCATATATGCATGTTGCGTTGTTGATTGCTTGCTTGCGTTCCAGATAACACCCTGCAGGTCAAGAAGAGTGATGTCAAAGCAAAGTGAATGCCGCGCCCAAAGTCCAACAGGGCCATGCAAGCTGGTGCTATCAGTATTTGCTGTGGGTGTCAAGGTGAAAATAATTGAGGCCGAGAAAGTGCAGGGCAGGCCGAGTAGTGGGAGGCAGAAAGGAGTCAACCTGCCCTACCGACACGGCTCGGTGGACAGTTGCGATACCTAACTAATCAGCACACACACGGGCGAAGATTATAGCCTTTTCGTGAATGATTCACGATCGACAACCTTTGTTGCATTGCTCGGATGAGCAAAGGTGGAAACGAGGAAGGAGGAAATTGGGGCAGAAAGGTGTGTGTGTGTGTGTGTGTGTGTGTGTGTGTGAGAGAGAGAGAGAGAGAGAGAGAGAGAGAGAGACGGCAGCTCACACTCTCTACAGTCTACAGTACATTGGCACCTAACCGAGAGCGACCTCCCGCCTCCCAGGCTTGCAGGCCGAGCTCTCTTTTAAACCTCACCTTCTTCCCCGGCCATACCTCCTCGTGTTGTCGTCCTTTCTTGGCAACCGCTGCAACTGCCGCTCTGAGCCAGCAACAAGAGAAGGCCTGGCATCGTCATGGCGAGGAAGGCGGCTGGCCCCAAGAAGAAGCTCAGGAGAGGCCTCTGGTCGCCGGAGGAGGATGAGAAGCTGATGAACCACATTGCCAAGTATGGCCACGGCTGCTGGAGTTCTGTTCCCAGGCTAGCAGGTATTACTGCCACCATGCATGCAAAACCGTTTTCCAATTTAAGTTCAAGCTAGATCCCAATTGAGTATAACAATGCAACATTGCTATTGTTTTAGTCTTATTAATTAGGTCGTCAGTGATACTCGATCTAGTATATTGCTAAGGCACTTAAACTGCGTGGAGAATTGATTATTGGTAGTGCGTGCTAGCTAGTTTGATTTATGGATTTCGTGTGCTGTGTCGTTGCCTTATTAGGCCTTGAGAGGTGCGGGAAGAGCTGCAGGCTGAGGTGGATCAACTACCTCAGGCCGGACCTCAAGAGGGGCGCATTCTCGCAGGAGGAAGAGGACCTCATCATCCATCTCCACTCGATGCTAGGCAACAAGTGCGTTCCAGCAACATATCCATACATGCATTAATTTATTACTTACAGATGCAATTGATCGCCACATATATATCAATTTGATGATAGCGCTGATGATCAAACTTCATTCTGAACACTGCACGAACAGATGGTCTCAGATTGCGGCGCAGCTGCCTGGCCGGACCGACAACGAGGTGAAGAACTTCTGGAACTCGTACATCAAGAAGAAGCTCCGGCAGCGCGGCATCGACCCGGCCACGCACAAGCCTCTTGTCAGCAACGCCGAGGCATCAAGCAGCAGCGGCGGCCGCGCCGCCTCCGCCTCCACAGGCCGCTCGGCCGTGTTCATCGACGCGGAGCTCATCCTGTCGTCTACGCACATGCCGCCGCCGCCAGTAACGTCCTCCGAAAGCTACATGTACAACCAAACTGCGGCGGATTTGGTCGCAGCAGGGTACCTGGACCCGGCAGCAGTCGTTCTGCCGTCGGTGTCGAGCTGCAGCACGCTGAACTCGATGGCTGGCCTAAGCCCCGCGGCCACCACGACTACGGAAGACCGCTACAGCAACAACAACAATAACAGCAGCAACGGGTTCGATTCGGCGACGCCAAGCTGCAGCGCCGCCACCGACCACCTGCCGTGGCTGGAGCTGGGCACGACGAGCGCCGTGGACCAGTACAGCGCGGCGCTGGACGAGCTCAAGTGGTCGGACTACGTGTTCGACGGATACCAGCAGCCGGGACAGAGCGTCTACGGGGACAGCAAGGACGCCGTGCAGTTCGACGCGCACGGGCTCGGCGGCAGCTGGTGCTTGAATTGATGGAGCCAATTCATTAATGTTACGACCCGGCACGTACGTGCCGACCAGGTTCATACGAGTGCAGCATGTGCTCTCTCCTACGTACGTACCACATAGCTAATGTTTGGTGATGGGCGTTTGGTTTGTAAATTTCTTCCTAGTTTTCTTGGGCTTGCGTACGTTGCGTGTTAATTAATTTGCCGGTTCGACATGTAAAGTGCAGACGGTGACACGGTGATGACGGGACAGGAAAAAAAGGTTATATATAGATATATATACATATATATGAGATGAGAGGTTTCCAATCAAATTGCGTGATTAATTAAATAAAGAGTGTGGTTCATACCCGAAATTAAAAAGCGTGATGGATCAGTAACCTCTCTGCTTCAACGCTGGCATTATCATGGGGTCCTCCGTTTTTCCTTTTCCTGATGGTGCTGTTGTTGGTCCCGGCGTCGTTATCTCTTGCTTCAATTTGGGCATGATTGAATTGTACCGCAAACACCTTTTTGCCTGCACATTTCCCTGTCGTCTAGCTGGGGCGAAGACATGGAAACTAGCTAGGAATAACATTGAGCATTGTATCCATGACACTTAGGAAAGTTTCCTACCTGCGTATCTGTTGTTGACTGTTTTATTACTGAGCATTGTATCCATGGTTCAATCAACCTTGAGCAACTTATCTGTTAGAAAATCTACCCTCACGGCAAGACTACGTCCGCTGATCCAAAAGCAGAAGCTACGTCCGCTGATCCAAAAGCAGAAGCGACATGGATCTAGAGATCTTGGTTGGAACTCCAGTTGGATCAATGTTTTGTAGACCCATTAAGACCTAGGCTGGTGGCTGCAGTCTAACTTTATAATCCTTCCTTATCATTGTGACATCCTTTTACCCTTTGTTTAAACAACGCTAATCACTTTTGCCAGATTTTCAAGGTACTTAATATCACCGATGATGTCTCTAGATCCTTCTGGGAAGTCCACAACATTCGGTCAACATTCATGCCCAACAATAAGTTTCAAGGTGTAAATATCATGTGTTCATATGTTGTCTCTAGATCCTTGTAGATGTAATTTGCACGTCGAGCTGGAAGGTTCATCTTCCAGTTTATCAATAAAATTAGAGGATCTTTATAGTATACACTACTACCAATATTTACTGGTAGTATTGATAATCCAACAGTCGAAATTAAATATCATTCTACTACTAGTATCATCAGTAACATGAAGTTGTACTCAATTTACTGGCGTATTATTGGACAAAGAAACTTTAACATCGAAATTATTTATTAAGGTGAATCTTTTTATTAAACATAGTGGTGACATTGTGCATTGAGAGGCGGCGTCGAGATGCAGTCTCCATCGAGATGAGTGTTGGTGGTGATGAGCACAAACAACCGCGAGATGCATGGGGGAAGCGGGACGCATGCCGTAAGATGCGCGATGTGTAGTGGGGCGTGCCTGGCGACGAGATGTGTGACGAGTGATAGGGAACGACTTAAATATCCTTAAAATTGACAAGTATCAGTACTACCAGTATTTTATTACTAGTAGTGTGTATGTAAAATTGCTCTAAAATTATTATTCAAATGTTGAAGTCATTAGTGAGAATATTTTTTCTCTTAGCTATTAAGTGGTACTTTTGAGAGACAACTTCAGCCAAGTGAAACAATGGATGCATATCGGAAATGAAGCTAGTGTTCTCCTGAGAAATTTCTGGTAGAGCATATCTCATCAATCCCCCTAACTTGACTTAAATATTACAATAAGGCCAGTCGGGAGTTTCATTAGCATTAAATAAGGTGCCACATAAGTAAAAGAGGTGACGTGGCATAGTAATTAATATGAAACTGGGCAAATGGGTTTCATAGGGATGAAACTTATTTGGCACTGTTTCATAGGTATGAAACTGCATTGAAACTCCCATTGAGAGCATAGAGTTTCATCCCAACACGTTTTGACCAATCTCAATGCAATAAATAGATATTCAATTAATGCTATAAGTTGTCTATGAAACCGTGAGATGAAACTATGCATTGAGAGAGACCATTTCATACATCAAAGTAAATCTTCAAATCTGATGTGGCACTCTTGAAAACGGTGAAATGAAACTTTACATTGAGACTGGCCTAAGGAAACTAGTATATCTTACTACGTCGGTTCAGAAATAGTATCATTCTAGCTCTAGGTACGGGAATTAAGGAGAGGTGACAAAGATGGGTGCACAGAAAATAAGGAGGCGAGGGATATAAATAGAGGTGTAAGACTATCCGCACTATTGTTACTTTCCATTTTTACTCTGAAAGGAATATTACGTCAATACTAACTTCTCTCGCACTCCTGTTACTCTACATATTTACTCCGTATCCAACAACCATTTATTTTATTCATACTTCCAAGTGCCACCTGTCTTTCCAGCTTTGTCTTCTCTAAGTCCATCACTTCATTCCCATTCCCCAACCCCGCATCACATTCCAGAGCAGAGCAAAGCATGGCCACGCCGGTGGCACACCTGTTCGTCTACATGGACATGACGACGCTCCACTCGCTGCTCCCGTTCCCCTCCCTGATCTCCCACCTCCGCCATCAGCGCGACCACCACGGGGAGCTCGACCTGTCACATGACTTCTACGACTACTGCTCCAACTTCAACTCCTACATCTCCGAGGACCTCTAGCGCCTCGCCGCAGCGGTGGGGACGCCACCCGGATTTGACCCGCCGGCGTCGCCGCCCGCCTGGATCTGGATGAGCTCGAGTCCATGGACCTATCCCCCGATGTGGCCCCCTCGAGCGTGTGGAGCCCTTCGTCCTTGCGCATAGGCACCCCCTCCGCCGTATTCATCTTCTTCCCCGCACCCAGCGCGGCGACGAACTTTCTCCGGACACTGGCTGGAGCGCTGGGGTGGTGGGCCCTGTCTGATGTGGAAAGATAGCGGTTTTTGCTGGTTATGCTCGCTTTGGCAGAAATGGCGCGGCCGCCATGGGTACCGCGATGGGTACCGCATGCGGTGCAACATATTTTTTAGGGAAAGGGCGCAACATTGCCCTTTACTGTTTTGCACTACAGATAGTTAATGGGAAGAGAGAAAAGTGCATTAGGAAGTGAAAATGACATGTAATTTGAAAAAAGTGGAGAAGTATAGAAATGACATGTAATTTTGAACAGAGAGAGAGAGAGTACTAGATCGTGGGATTATTTGACCAATAAATGTTGCAATTGCTAGTATGAGGTGTCAATGGTTCAACCTATCATTATTGTCTGAATTGAATAATGAGTGCTTAGCAAACATGTGGCAGACAGGCCATAACCTCATTGTAATGCCAGACCAAAGCAACGATTTGAATAATTTTAGCTTCTATTACCTTTTATTTGGATTTGAACATTTCGTTTAAGAGCGTGACCACATTATCAGGCAGTCATCTTTTCTCGAACAACTGTAAATTGCCTGTCACATTTTAGCATGCATAATGCATTCGTTTGTGGCATTATTGTGATTTGTTTCATGTATAAACGCATTATGTTCGGGCAATACGGTTATTTGCTTGCACAGATAGAAGCCATTGTAGAAAAGGGGGATAATATTCAGAAGATAGAGACGACACATGTAAGGAACTTTTGCAAAGAAAATGTTTTTCGTGAACACTGTTGCATAGCACACGGGTCACCATTCAGGCCGTAGGCCAGTCCTCAGAATCAATCACGAACCTAGCTTTTGTTGTGCCTTCAACGTTTCTAGGCTACTAAATAAGACAGAGCACACACATGTGCAACTTGGTCGTAGGTTGCCTATCATTGGCGTGCTTTCGTCGCCTAGGCTACTATATAAAACTGAACGACATATGCAACTCATAAGAACGGATCGGTGACGCTTCAGCAAGAAAATGTAAAGTTGGCCCATGCATAAAAAAGGCCATGAAAGATTGACATGTGCTGGCATGTCACGTCCCAATCAACATACAGAAGCATGCATCTGTCTAAGATCAATGCATGGAAGTGAGCACTTTCGATTTCAGGACCGTTGCAATTATATGTGCGCAGATTGGTCCACGATGACGGCCACATTATTCACTACACATTACTAGTCTAGCCCAGTCTATATAGTAAGTACCGGATCGTGTTATAGGTGCACAATGATATAGGAGCTATTCGTTTTATGGGGCTAAAGATGTTAAATGACTAAAGAGTTAAAGTTTAGTCTTAAAAAAAATGAACATATGGACCAAAAGGGGCTAAATCAAGGGCTAAACTTTAGCCCCAAAAGAGACACTCACTATCACACTAAAGCACTGTAGCGGCGGGCCAAATGGGCCTCTAGCGGCGGCTAGGCTGGGCCGCCGCTACGCCTCCGCAGTTATAAACTTTAGCCTCAAATCTATAGCACGCTAAAGGAAACGAACAACCCCATAGTCTGTGTACATGTATGTGAGAGCACTTGCTACGTGTAAGGTTCACGTCGCCCATGTACATACAATAGGCATTTATACGCGTGGCCATTCATCAGTGAGAACAAGCAGGCGTGTGATTGATTGATGGACAAAAACAAGTACAGTTAACACTTCACAGTTGATGGAACGTGCATTGAGTGGAGGTTAGTTGTAATATAAATATATAATCTTGCACACGTTGATGAATTTTCGTTTTTTTAAGTGACTGGTGAATTTTCGTTACAAAAAGGTGAAAAGGATGGCAGTAGACGTTGAACAATCGTAGCCATAACAAGCTCAGGAAGCACGTCTACGCATCAGGAACAATATGCATGTTGCTGCCCGGCCAAAACGGCTAACGACATAAAGAGGGAAAATGACCCAAGGCAAGGGCAGAGGGACGTCTCGTAGTCCATTGTCAAATAAATTTGGGTGCTTGCGCGTCGTCCGGTTGAGATCATGCATTTATGCACTTGTACTTTCATGCTTTGAATCATTGTGCAAGTGACGCCGAGGGGTAACGATGGCAGGGAAAATGTGCGCCGTCGCAGGAGCTAGCCAGCTAACGGTTTTCTAATCCAGTTAAAGGCATGTTGTTTTCGACATAAGTGCTGCTCCTTAGGTCACATAGGGCATTGGCAAAAGTTTAACAACAAAGCTTCATAGATTTGTTTGTCATCTAATGTAACCGTAGATTTCTCAGACAAAGGTTCATTTCAGAAGGTTAGAAGACCCTAGACAAGTATGGATTCTTTTTCTAAGATTACACATTTTAACTCAGACATTCACAAGTCACAATGCACACAAACCCTATGAGAATATTCAAAGACTGAGTCGTTAAATCCTCAAGATTGACAAAGTTACCACTGACACATCGCTATCGACGGATGCGTCGCCCACTAAAAACACAATGCGGTTAAATCCTAGAAATTTCGCTCATACGGGGAGTCGAACACAAGCCAATGTCATGACAATGGGTAAAAACTCACCGAGTTTTACCTCCTCGGACCACCTCCACGAAGCATAAAACCACCTGGATAACCAAACAAGAGTCACGGGTGAAGAATCAAACACAAACCCATATGCATCGGGTTACAAATATCTATCGGGTATCCACACCCACGAGCCATCACAAAATTTTGAAGGCATGTAAAAATTTTCAATGACATACAAAAATAATAAGCCAGCAAGACAACAATCACAATGACACCATTCATCAGTTAACATCAACAATACTCTAGTTCGACGTAGAATTAATAGTTCATAGTGCAAATCTAAGTCAAATTACTAAGGTCGCAGCTCACGAAGCATTCTATGGCCCAAATCCTCTCGGCGTTGTTGTCTTGTTTTGAGCTCAATGTCTGAATCGAACATATAGGCCCAAGCCCAATCAAGTTGTCCTAAAGCATCCGATAAAAAAGTTTTCTTATTTCAAAGGAAGAATTGCTCTTGTAAAAAGGCACTCGTGATTGCTCAAGAATAATTCAGCCTTGCAATTTCAAAAAGCTGTAGTAATTCAACCTCGTACTCTCATATCATGCATGTTTTCCTCACCTGTTTCAACTCCACTCATAGTAGTTGCACCATCATGGCGAGGGAATGTCAGCTTGTTGGATTCTACCTTTGGCTTCTTCTCCGGTCTCACCGTCTTTGGTGCTCCTGCTATGAAGAATGTGAGAGTATATTGGTAGTTTAGATATGTGTTGTAGACTGTCATATGTCTTGGTAGGTGTCTTATCCTCCAAGTCTTGCACTATCATATATACCGATCGAGAGACTCAATACAATACAGTTAACCACATTATACATATGTATTCTCTCTTAGAATGCATATAGATATTCTTGTCTTGAATTGGGCAGGCCAGTCAGATCAATTATTTCGATAAGCTTCTTCCTCGAGAGCTCGTAGAAAGCTCCCTCTCTTTTCAGCCAAAATTTGGACATCATGTTCTACAAATGACGACGAGTATACCGCAAATCAGGACAAAATCATCCTTGTTTCCACTAATCAATTTCTGGACCTTTAATCGCGATGCAACTTGTACATTATTCTCATCAGAAAGTGAAGATTTTTTCGTGCACAAAAAGCGTACCTTGACTGTTTGTTTGCAATTGCGGAGGACTAGTTCAACTTTGCTCTTGGTCAATCGATGTTGAGACTGCTTCTTGATCTTCATTTCTTCAGACTTTCCATGAAGTTTGTGACCACCGTGTTCTCTGTATGTTGCCGGATGACATGCATCTCATGGGGTAGGGTTTGTGTATGTGTTTAGGATTGTACTGTAATCGCAAAAAAAGTAAAAAACATTTAGCGAACAAAAGCGTGTGTTGTGAGTGTCTGAGTTGTACTATGTAATCGCAAACTCATTTTTATTGGTTCTTTTTGTTTACAATTGCCGATGACTAGTCCAACCTTATTCTGGGTCAATTGACGTTGAGACTGCTCATTGATCTTCACTTCTTCAGATTTTCCACGAAGTCTCTGCCTACCGAGTGCCCGCTCTCTTTACATTGCAGGATGGCACGCATCCACCGCCAGCTCCTGGCCATGCTAGGCACGCATCCGTCGCAGACATCCTCCGATCTGCCGAAACCGGTGAAGGCATGGGCACTTCCCACTGAGAATCTGAGACAGGTGCGGCGGAAGCCGAATCAGAGCACCGAAACAGGGGAAATCGCCATCCTCTGCTTTGCGTCGTACTAGCTGCCAGGACACGTCATCGCCATGGCCTGCGTCGCGCTCGTTGTCCTGCCGGTGATCCGCGGCCAATGTATCCCCTTCTACGCGCCACTTCGCTCGGGCTGGCTCCTGGGCTACCGCATCTTCGCCCCGCCAAACTTGACACCCGGATAATAACGACGTTAGCAGCGCCGCGTCCGACGTGAACAGGTTCTTCTAACGATAGCCAGTTTTCCAGCATGCCGGGCTTTACTACGTCGGATATCGGGTTGGCCGGGTCCAGCTGCTGGCGAACTGCAAACTGGCATAGGCCTTGTTCGTTTTTGGAAATGGATCCTACATGGACCGTCCTCGGGCATGGATTGAGTGGTTCCAGCTCTTTCACTTCATCTAGGCGTGCTACGTTCCATGAGTTAGCGTTATGGATTGGTGCTAGGCCTCAAGCCATGGAATGGGTATGTAATGGGCTGGAATCGGGTGGGTTCCAATACCAATCCATGCGCAACCGAACGGTCATTTTGAGTTGGACTGGATCAGTTCCATAGTTTTTCATTTCATATGGTTTGAGGCTACGATCCATGTTGTTCCATGGCAAAACGAACAAGGCCATACGCGGGCGGACTCCGAGCGTCGCTTCATCTTCCCTGACCACCTTTATCTCCAGGCAGCGAGGCGGCCGACGTTCGCTCCACCAGCTGGTTCGGTGGTCGGTGTCCTCTCCTCCAATGGCACGGCAGATGGTGTTGTCTCCTTCAGGCATACCCCTCTCCAACAGCTCATGGGGCACGCGGTGATCGGATTCAACGCGCCTCCCTCTCTGGCAACTCATGACGGCCACATCCAGCGCACCCCGTCTCCGGCAGCTCACGCGCGTCGGCTCGGTCGAGTGAGAGGTGGATCCTGTGCGGGCCATTTTGTGCACGTGGCTAGAGCGGGTGGCGATGAAGACTTGGTGTCATTTCGGGTAGGTCACGCAAGCCTGCTCGAACCCGTTTTTGTTCTTTCCTAATTGCACTTGTAATGACGGGTGACCTTGAACCCCAGTCACCCGTCGTTACAATACCATATTTTTAGCTTCGGAAGCCTAGCACTGTGATTTCGGAATGCTGCTACAGTAGTTTATTTGTGCTAGTGAGACATCGAAAAATAATTTTCGAGGCAGATGCCATGGTGGTGACCCATCAAGTCGGGAGCTTGCCAGCCTGTGCACTGTTGTTCTAGATAAAACAAGATCTGCCATTGGGCAGGTTGTGGATCGAAGAGCTCCGGCTACTATCCAACCAAATGCTAGGGAACGCATGAGACGGAAACCATGGGAATGACGGGATTTTATAGGGTTGGAATCATGGCCGCACTAATTAAGCACAGAACTCGCCAAGTGATCAGAAATCCGGTGAGAAGTTTGTTACACATTATCTTAATTGTGATGACATGTGGCACGCTGGGATATTCTTTATTTATGCATTTTCTGATTTGCACAATGCTATACTAGCACAATGCCAATAGTGGACCCAAGTATTCTTCGGTCAGTGCCTAATTAGGGAATGTACGTATTAGCATCATCCAATGTACATAAATAGTTGTAGTTTCATACATTAAATTTTATGCACGTAGTTGTAGTTTTGTAAAATTTACTCTTAAATTTAACAAAAAATAGGATGATAAAAAAATATCATTTTGGCCCGTGCATGGAATTCCATCAGTTCTTCAATTGATGGCGGTTCTTCAATTGATGGCGTTAAGACAACAAAGTTAGTCCTAACAACAACATTTGAAGAACAGAGGAGTATCCTCTAAGGTTAAATATCATTTTTATTATTTAGTTTCTTATCCATTGTATTAATTGTTATAGTATATGCAAACTTTTCCAAGACGGTATCAACCGGATGATGTGCCCCTAGTTCAGCTATTTGGGTTCCTACCGTTGATGCATTATAAATTTTAACCAGCTCCTCATTA